>VDFB02281492.1:967478018-967516355 GCA_007258455.2 Sequoia sempervirens
ATGATGAACAAGAAGAAGAGCGTCACCTTAGAGAAGCCGAGCAAGATCCAAAATTTCTCAGAGCAGTAGAAAAGATCTTAGAACGCGACAAAGAAAAATATTTCCTATATCTGGCTGACAAAGGAGTTAAGTTGCCTCATGATTTCAATACTAAGGACTTAAAACAGAATCTTGATGAGACACCCTTTTCTAATGTTAGTACTTTATCCCAACAAGTTAAGGCACTTCAAGGGAAAGTTAAAGACTTACAAGGGGGAACCACAACAAATACATATGCTCTTGATGGCATTTTTTCATATCCATTTGATCGACGTCTCAACATGATCCCGTTTCCTAAACATTGCGAAATCCCAAAGTTTGATCGTTATAATGGGAAATCAAATCCAATTGACCATATTAGAGACTTTTGAAACATGACTCTAGAGTTTTCTCATGAGGATACATACTTAATGCACTTGTTTCCTAGAAGTCTTAGAGGCCAATCTATGGAATGGTTATAAAAAATCACACTGCCTATTAAGACATTTGAGGAATTGATTAACGAGTTCATATCACAATATTCCTACAACATACAACACCAAATAACCATGATTGATCTATGCAAGGCTAGGAAAAAACCAGGTGAACCATTCATCACATTTCTTTAGAGATGGAGAAGATTGTTCACTAGATATCCATGTCATGTTCCTGAAAAGGAAAAGATCACTACCTTCAAAAAAAAATTGGATCAAGAGATGAGTTATCGTTTGAATCTTCATTGTCCTCCCTCTTTTCAGAAATTGATTGAAAATGTAATCACAATTGAAAGTGCATTAGTCCAGAGGGGGATAATCAAACTTGATAGAGACAATCCTACCTCTTCTAATCACCACAATGGAAAATCTAAGTTTTGGGCTTGCAACAAAAATATGGTGAATGATGGGGTTGTAGATTCACATCATGTTTCACCTAAGCCAGTTGTTCTTAGTATTCCTCACAACAACAACTATAACAATGTCAACTCGGTTACGAATCAAGGAAACAATCCTCCTCCTCCGAGGAATAACCAAAATCCAACTTTTGTTCCAAATCAAATTAATACCAACAATCAAGGGTACCGTGGAAACAACAATGCCCTAGGAAATACATCCAACATGAATCCACAACGATCTTCATTTTTCTCCAAGAGAAGAACTTTTACTCCATTGGGGCAATCTTTGGAATCCACCCTTAAAGACTTGATGGAAAAGAAAGTTATTACCATACCACCTCAACGTAATTTTGAACCTAGTGTGAAGCCGCCATCATGGAATGACACATACTATTGTGATTATCATCAATACAAGGGCCATCACACAAATAATTGTCAAGCCTTGAAGAATGTAATCCAAGACTTGATAGAAAATGACACCATTAAGGTAGAAGGACACCAACAATCGAATGAATACCACCAAGCATTTCAAAACCATTTTCCCAACTATCAAAATGGTAAGTCTTCTGGGAAAAATGTGAATCATATCGATGAGTATATAATCAATCATATCTACACTGATGACAAGCAGGTTAATGTCATAAAAGTCAAAGAGAAAATGAAATATGGAGAAGTTAACATAACAACAAGGGCACAAGCCAAAGTTGTCCTAAAGGGTGCTCCTTCAAAATCCATTGTGCCCCTACTTCAACATCAGTATGACTTAGTCAATCAACTTCGAAAAACTCTTGCTCAGATTTCCATCTTAGAAATCCTGAAGATTTCCCTAGCGCATAAGGAAATTCTAGACAAAGTCCTCATTGAAACAATTGTATCCACTGATCTGGATGTGGATCGATTTCAAGCCATGGTGGGACACTTGTCCTCACCCACATGCCTCTCATTTTCTGAAAAGGATGACTTTTCTATGACTCACCCCCATAACTCATCACTATACTTAGAGGTCATGATCCACAAGTTTCATGTCTAACGTGTACTAATAGATGGAGGTGCTGGTTTGAACATATGTACCATGAAATTAATTTGGGCTTTAGGATTTTCTAAGGATTCCATTGATCCCAAAAGAAAGATTACTATTAAAGCCTATGATGATGAGGAAAGAGCATCCAAGGGTTTAATCATGTTACCAATTAGAGTGGGACCAATTATCAAAAATACTTTCTATCAAGTGTTAGACCGTGATCTCACATACAACATCTTGTTGGGTCGTCTTTGGATCCATGAAATGCAAGTTGTACCATCCACATATCATCAATGTCTTAAGTTTCCTTATGAAAAACCAGAGATCACGATACTAGCTGATAATTCTCACAGTCAAACTTGTGCCAACATCAAAGCTAGTCAAGACACTTTGGTTCCCAACAATTGAGAAGTGTCTGGTAGTGCTTCTCCAAAAGTTGATACACAAATTAGTCAGCTAACCAAAAGCTTTGACAAGAAACTATGGTTCAAGGATAATGGAGTAGGAGAATATTCTCTCTATCTGGCTAATCTTCCTACATCACCTCGGTCACATGGACAACCTTCTATCACACAACATTAGATATTTGTAGCATCAACATCAACACAATCACTGACAGAACCAATCACAAATTTTAATGGAAAATTTATCAAGGAGAAATTCCTAATGGAAGATCTTGAGGATAGCGAAATGCTAAAATGGCTCTATAGAGATGAAGATGAAGATGAAGTAGTTCTAAATGTCAAGCTACCAACAGATCAATATGGTAAGGGATACTCAATCATGCAAAAGATGGGCTATGATGGTACTGGTCCTATTGGAAAGAGAAAAGAAGGAGTAGTTGAGCCTATTCACCTACCAGGACTTGCTACAAAAGCTAAAACAAGATTAGGCTATGATACTAACTCGAAAGAAACAACATCCAAACATTTGAATGATACTGTACTCACATTGCAAGAAAGTTCTGATCCAAGAGAAGCATGCTTGACAACAATTCAGAATTTGATCGATAATAACTCTGACATAGACTCTGAGGAATATAAATGGGATACCATCTATAATGATGAATTCTGGAGGGACAAATAGGTTGATGTGATACACAAGTATATCCCAACTCTAATCAAAGGAGAAGGCTCAGGGACCCAACCACACGAATCTGAAATACAACACGACTATGATTCTAGTGATACCGAGTCAGATTTAATCGAACAAGACTATCGTGAGAACAATACCCTCATTGACCTACCTCATACCTCAGATTCTATAGAAACCTTAGTTATGACCATAACCATAGCCGATTTCACACAACTTAATGATCCGCTATTGCTAATACATCCCGATCTCATCGATTGGGATCTATATGAACCTCTTGATATACCTGTGTTTCCAATCGAAAAATCTATCGTAAACTTCCTTTCCGCAGATGATGTAAATGATTGTTCCACTGGCGATTTTCAGCATAAGATCCTTCGTCAAGAGAGTGTCAAGTCTCCTAGCTTCAAAAATAAAAATAAAAAAGAAATATCTAATGGTGAAAACCAAAATCTAGCAGTGTTAGATCAAGCAAAAGATAAAACAAAGAGCGTATCAGATGGTGAAAACCTTTTTAAGGCATCAGATGATGGGATGCTTGACACTCTCCCAGAGCACTATCATGAGTAATCACCCATCTTGATTGAGCCTACAAAAATAGTCAATCTTGAAACTACAGAAAAACCAAGGATTCTACAGCTAGCTGCATCAATGATAGATAAAGAAGTACCTGAGTTCATGGAATTTCTTAGAATAAATCAAGTTAACTTTTCCTGGTCTTATGCAGACATGCCAGGTCTTGATCCTAATCTTATAATGCATCACTTGTCCATTAAACTAGGCATAAAACCTGTGAAACAAAAACTTAGAAAGATGCATCCTCATGTTGCCTTACTAGTTAAGGAATAACTTAAGAAACTCCTCGATGTGGGATTTATAAGATCAATTGACAATGTAGAATGGATCTCCAACATTGTTCATGTATCCAAGCCTGACAAAAGTGTTAGAGTATGCACATATTTTAGAGATCTTAATAAGGCATGTCCTAAGGATGACTTCCCTCTTCCAAGCATTGATACCATAGTGGATTTGACAGCTGGCCATTCCATGTATTCACTAATGGATGGTTTTTCTGGTTATAACCAAATCAAGATTGCACTTGAAGACCAAGACAAAATAGCTTTCACATGTCCATGGGGGACTTACTATTGGAACGTCATGCCTTTTAGTTTAAAGAATGTTGGGGCTACATATCAAACAACTATGACTATAATTTTTCATGACATGATGCACACATTCATGGAAGATTATGTCGATGAAATACTGGAAAAATCATACACAAGAGAGGGACATCCCGAGATATTATCCAAAATATTTGCAAGGTTGGAAAAGTTCAAAGTTCGCTTCAACCCTAAGAAATGTGTTTTCGGAGTCACATCTGGAAAGCTCTTGGGATACATAGTTTCAGCAAGAGGGATTGAGGTAGATCCCACCAGAGTATAAGCAATCATGGAAATGCCTCCACCAAAGAATATCAGTCATTTGAGGTCACTACAAGGATGACTCCAATCTATACGAAGGTTCATTGCACACCTAGCAGATAAATGCCTACCCTTCACACATCTATTGCATAAGAATGCTCCTTTCAAATGGGATGATAAGTGTCAAATGGCCTTTCAACAAATCAAGCAGTATCTAATGAACCCACTAGTTCTAGTACCACCAAATCTAGACAAACCACTCATCTTATACATTGCTGCAACATAGACATATTTTGGGGCATTGTTAGCACAAGAGGACTCTACAGGAAAGGAACGTGCAATTTATTACATCAGCCGAACGTTAACAGGTCATGAAGTCAAGTACACTTTCATCGAGAAGGCTTTCCTAGCAGTCGTTTTTGCCTCACAGAAGTTTTGACACTACATGTTAACTCATACAATCAATCTTCTTGCAAAAATTGATCCACTTAAGTATCTATTAAGCAAAGCTACATTGACAAGAAGGCTAGAAAAATGGTTCATGATCTTAAGTGAGTTTGATATCCATTATATTGATCACAAAGCAATCAAAGGACAAGTTATTGCTGATCAACTAGCTGAAGCACCACTACAAGCAGAGCATCCCATGCACATTGAATTTCCAGATGTTGATGTCTTCACTTCAGAATCAAAGCAACCTTGGTCATTATATTTTGATGGTTCATTTACCAAACATGGATCGGGGGTAGGCATACTCTTTGTCACCCCTCAAGGAAATACCATTCCTCAGTCGTATCGACTAAAGTTTCCATGCACTAATAACATAGTTGAATATGAAGATCTAATCACTGGACTTAAAATAGTATTGGAATGGAGAATCATTGAATTACAAGTCTACGGTGACTCACAGTTAGTCATTAACTAGATCAATGATGATTATCAGACTAAAGATGACAGATTGTTGCCATATAAGAAAATGGTTGATGATTTCAAGAAGTACTTTGTAGACATCCAGTTCATACAAATTCCAAGGCTTGATAACAAGGCAATTGACGCTATGGCTACAATCGCTTCATTGTTACAACTTCCAGAAAATTAGGCTCGTTACAAATTTCTGGTGGAACAATCATTTACACCTTCCTATGACACACCTAAAAGCCAAATCATTTGCCACTTTGTAGGATTCGATTCACCTTGGTACGACAAGACTTATACCTACCTAAAAGATGACATCTTACCACTTGACTTATCCCATAACAAAAAGCGTAATTTTATCCGCCAATCCTCTCGCTATACCCTCATCGCTGACACCCTCTATCACCGCAGTCTTGATGGTACTTTACTTTGATGTCTTGAATGTGATGAATCTGACAAGGCTTTATAAGAAGTTCATGGTGGTATTTTTGGTACTCATTCAAGTGGACTGACCTTATCCAAGAAATTGATTAGAATGGGTTATTACTGGCCGACAATGGAAAGGGAATCATTCACTTTCGTAAAAAAGTGCTCTAAATTTCAGATACATGGAAATATTATCCATGCACCAGCACAAGAACTACAACCATTCATACCAACCTGGCCATTCTCTCAATGGTGGTTGGATCTAGTTGGAAAGATTCATCCTTCATCATCAAACGAACACAAGTTCATCATCACAGTAACAAAGTATTTTACCAAGTGGATTGAGGCAGTACCTCTCACTAAAGTCACCGGCAAACAAATATCATCATTCATACTCAACTATCTCATTTGTTGGTATGGCATTCCCAACTCCATCATTACAAATAATGGATGACCATTCAAGAATCAGGATGTTGATGAACTTTGTGAGAGATTCCATATTCAACATAGATATTCAACACCTTACTATCCACAAGGGAACGGCCAAGAAGAGGCCTCAAACAAAACAATACTGAAAATATTGAAGAAGACTGTGAATGATGCAGGGAAAGATTGACACGTTCAACTTAATCCCGCATTATGGGCCTACAGAACTAGTATCTGAACACCAATAGGAGAAACACCATTTTCTCTTGTCTATGGAGCAGAAGCCATCCTACCTTTAGAGGTTGAGATTCCATCACTCAAAGTATCTCTGAAAGGTCTAATCACAGATGATGAATATAGAGTTTCCCGACTGCAAGAACTAGAACTTCTTGATGAAAAGAGACAATGAGCAACTGATCATTTGAAAGCATACCAACAAATAATGTCTCACAGCTATAATCACAGAGTCAAACCGCGTAGCTTTCAGGTTGGTGATCTTGTTATAAAAGAGAACCCACGCAATCAGCAAGACAGAGAGAAGAAAGGAAAGTTTGAACCAAATTGGCTAGGTCGTTATGTGGTCATAGCAATATATGGTTCAGGAGCATACAAGTTGTCAATGCCAGAAGGGGACCTGTTTGACGAACCCATCAATAGCATGTACCTAAAAAATTGTTATGTCTGAAGCAATTATCATCATCTAAAAAAGTCCTGAAGAAATACAAAAAAAATAGCAAAAAAAGTCCTGACGAAATACAAAAAAATAGCATAAAACGTCTTGAAGAAATACAAAAAAAATAAAAAAATCATAAAAATGCAATAAAAACAAATAGTGAAAATCTGGCAAACATATGCTATTTGTAGCTCTCCATCTATTAGTTCATGTTTTTCACTTAGCTTTTTAGACTTCATTTTTTTGTGCATCTTTCTATCATTTTAGGGTCTTACCCGCATCATGTTGCCACCATTTTCCTAGGGCGATAATGTCTTACCATGGCTTGATCGTCATACATATTCCTTTTAGCAAGTTGTGTCAATACTGAGGGAAAACATTGACATACTCTGGGGCAATCAACTTTTAGATTCTACCAAAACAACTAGACAATGATATAGAACCCAATCATGCAAACAAACAATCAAATCCTATGAACAACTATCCAACCACTGATCCATATCAAAATGGTTTTTCAGAAAAATACCATATCATAACTCATATCTGGATGATCTAAAATCTGAATAATGATTGGAATATCAGTTTTACATTTTGAACAATGGTTGTTTGATTTTTCGATATCATCTCTCTGGAGCACACTCAATGATGTACTGAACTAGAGTGGCAAGGAAAGAAGATGATTTTTCTTTGTTTGTTGTCTTGAGGTTAACTATCGATTTGGTGCAAATATGTCGTGAGACATGATTTCCAAAATGCATATCATTGATGACAGTTCCACATTTGCATCAGAAAGGGGTTAGTCTTTGTCTGTTTATGCAAGAAATTCTTAGGTAATCTTGGTTCAATTATACCTCGATGCTTGTGTTTGCTTGCTATATCAAAAATCATGAAAATTGTACTCAGGTCATCATTGGTGCTAATTTCCCCTCTAATGCTTGTACATACTTTCAAAATTTTATAAGGCTCTATGATGATTCAAGAAAGCTACCCAAAGGCTCAACAAATAGTTGGTTTTATTTAGTTGTATTTCATTTAGATCAGTGTACATATCTGCATATTGGATTCACATTAGAGTTTTTGAAAGGTTGAATAGACATCAATGGTTGTCATGTCTCTTTGGACTATTTGTGGAGGACACTCGGACATTTGTTTCATCCTCATTTCATTATCATTTCATCATCCTTCATTTTCAAATAATTTAGATTCTTTATCATTTCATAACATTCATTAGCCATTTTCATCACTTTCATTATCATCTTATCCATGAAATTTTCATTTTACATAGTTGTATTCCATTTCTATCTTATCATATTACTACATTTTCATTTTATTATCTCATCTCATTTCATTTCATCACATTTCATCATTACATTTCATTACGTTTCATATCATTATATTTTATCATATTATTTACTCATTTGCATCATATCATTTTATCATCATTATCATTTTATTCATACCATTATCATTTCTCATTTATCATCGTTTCATCATATTATATCATTTCTTTTCCTCATTTCATTTCATACTTTATTGTACCACTACATTTCATAATTACGTTTCATTTCATTTTATCATCTCATCATTCATTTGTTATTCATTTCGTTAAATTTCATATCATTTATTATCATCTTATCATATCATTTATCATTTACATCTTTTATCATTCTCATTGTCCATATTATTTCATTTGTCATTTTTCATATAACATTTGATTCATATCACATATGATACTACAAATTCACGACGCATTTCATAAATACAACATCCATCACATCATTATCATTTGTGGCATTTTAAAAATCAAAACACAAGAATTTCATACAAACATTACATTTCCACATCATTAACAAAACATATATTCATATCATCTATCATATCATTTCAACATGTAGCATTTTTGTCATCCTCGTCTACCTACATGACATCATTAGTTCACATCATAAAATACTAAGCATAGCATAAATTCATCATCATTAGCATATCATACAGTATCATAACTCCTCCTGCATATCATGATCAATCATCAAATCATTTGCATACATCCATATCACATAATAAAGAAATAAATGCATAACCATATCAAACCATCATATAAAAAATGCAACACATCATCTAAACTCATCGCCGCTGCATATCATTGCTCATCAAAAATACATACAAAATGTCCAAAAGTCCAATGAAACTAAAAAGTCTAGACATATATATGAAATATGATCAAAATCAATATACATGCTCCAAGAATATGATGTACATCAATAATCCATAATCCATCAATCAAGGCTAGCTGGTGGAACCCTCTGATGGAGTTGGTCTCGAGGATGGTGGCCTGCCACTAGTCCCTGCATTTGGATCCCGTCGAGGTCCGGTAACCCCCAGGCTCTGTGGTTGTCTATGTCCTACTCCTAGCCCTATTGTGGGACCGTGGGAAAGGCTCTCTATGCTCAAGAGGACACAACTCCTCATATCGAACTTGATAGTACTCAACCTCTCTGGCCATCTCAAAGCCCTCTGCAATGGCCTCTCACAAGACACACTCTCTATAGTGCCCATGAGTCTCTGTGCAACACCCTCTTCCTCTGTTGCCCTCCATCTAAGGGAATCCCTCTCTGCTATCAACTGGGCTACCTGTGGGTCTGGGGTAGGCTAGGGTACCTGTTCCTATGCCTATGCAAGTTGTGCATGTAACTACACTGCCATACTCTGTGCTTGAGCCAACTGGCTTTGCAACTCTGCCTGTTGTCCCTGCAATGTTTGTACCTGGGCCTGTAGACTATCTATCTGTCCCTACTATGATGTGGAGGCAACCCTGATCACTGTCCTCCATCCAATCCCAGTCCTCGGCCTCCGCATGATCTGAATACTGCCCAAAAAGTCTGGCTTCGATCTCACTGGCACCTGCCCCTCATCTCCGCCATCATCCCCATCATCCCCATTTGAGCTCTCCTCCTCCTCTCCACTATCTCCCTCCTCTCCTCCACCAACTGCTTGCTCACCTCCTGTTGCATCCTCCTATCTCCTACCCCCTGGCGGTGCCACCAAAATGGGCACTGGCTCATCTGGACATGTCAACCATGGAAATGGATGTGTATGATAATAAATCGAGTACTCATCAGACATACCATCATCAACAATATCCCGCCTATCATCCCTTGCCTCAGGCGCTAAATCCATATACTCTGTATATGCTATCTAATATGAAATGCAAGGTCCCCATCCCACCTCATCCTTGCTCTGCGCATAGTGAGCAACACCCTGAGGCATCCCCTATGTAAATCCGAATTGTCCCTACACCTGCAATGCCAAGAATCTCTCTATGATGAATGGGGTCCTCCCTATCAAAAACCAGGGTATACCTACAAACGACATCTCTAAATGATCTGTATCCAATGGCTTGCAATCTATGTATGGCCACCATATCACTACATCCATATCATCAAGGCATCATCTCCAGTAATCCAACTTTCCCAGCTTAGGCTGGACAAGGAACATAGAATATGCATACACATATGGTCTGCTTGGTGGCCTCACTGTGGGACAAGCTGGTCTTGTCATAGTAATATGCTCCCATGCCTAGATCTAGAGCAATGTAATGCCGCATGACAAACTGGATGAACCTCTTTAAACCACCTGATGTAGGTCATGATATAGGTGAGCCAACATGAAACCCCCCCAGGCATATCCTCATGGTTGTATCAACATTTGCTCAAGGATCCTCCCCCATCCCACTGATAGTCCCTTTGACCAGCAATCCAGACAAAGGAGACCTCCAATAAATGTACCCAAAGCTGCAGGTAAGGCCAGATACCCCCTGAAATCTGCCCATGGCACCCAATACCTTGCTATACCTACATCACCATATACTCTCCTTAGTGCATCTGTACCACCTAGCTCCTTGTGATCATAGAACACAAGGGTGCCTACCACTGGAATCCCCAGAATCCTGTAAACATCCTGAGTTGTCATAGTCAACTCACCCATCGACAAATGAAAGGTGTTATGCTCTGAATGCCACCTCTCTACTGCACGGTCAATAGTCCCCTGTTGACCCGACTCAGAGGTATGGACAACAAAGATCCCAATCCACATACCTCTATCAATGCTATATCATCTAGTGTCAGCTTTGGTATCTGATCCCACCCCGCCGAGTGACACTCCCTAATCTAGAGGTTTTTGAAAACCTCCTATTTTTGGTTATCACAAGGACAATCAATCAACATCATGTCAATGATTCAATCTCAATCAAGCACATCAAATCCAACTCATGTCTATCTATCAATGACCCATATCAGTGACCCATATCAAGTGTCCTATCTAGGTGACTCATATCATGCAATCAATGCACAATCTATCTATCTGAATATCACATCAATTTGCTCTATCATCAATTACTATTTGTTTTCTTTTTCAAGAATGCAAATTTATCAACAATCAAAACATCATTCTATTTGTATTTTCTTCATGAATGCAAATATGTTTTTAATCAATCATCTACTATTTTTTTCTATCACAGAAAGAAAATTTATCAAGAGATATATCAATCATCTACTCTTTGTTTTTCGTTCAGGGGAGACAAAGTTATTAGCTATCTACTCTTTGATTTCTATTTTGGGAAACAAAGTTATCCATTCTTTATTAGATTTTCTACCCATATCAACATGATGACAAGTCCATTTTTATATCTATTAACCAAAGAAGTAATAAACATAATCATTTTTATCAAATGAGCACATTTTCTAAAAGCACTAATTTGCGGCCTCTATGCGCTAAAACCCTATATGCGCTGAAGTTTTCCCCATATGCGCTAAAACCCTGTATGCACTCAAGTTTCCTCCAGATGTGCTCAAACTCAGATACTCCATTCTATGCCCTAGATGCGCTCATTCATTTCCTCTATGCGCTATTTCTCTAAAAGTGCTTAAACTCTAATCGAAAGCGTCGTTTTATTCACTAGATGTGCCACAAACCTAAAAGCGCTAAACAGTTTCCTAGATGCGCTAAAGTACTAATTCTTTTACGACATCCTATAAGTGCTATTCTATCTATTGGATGCACTAAACTAGCTTTTACAGTGAAAATGCAAACACAAATGAAAATCTATATGCGCTCAAACAAACATCGAACGTGCTAAAACACTTCCTAAAAGCGCTAAAACGGCCCGTAACAATCTAAATCTGCAGAAAAAAATATGAAAAATCGATTCAAAATAGAAAATTTCAAAGCAAAAGGGGTTGGATCGACTCACTGGTGGTCCATAGGCAGCTGGTCTCTAGTATCGACGGGCCTACTCGAATCTATGTCTATGGTATGAAATCTCCATCTCGCCATGTCACTATCAGAGCACAAGGTTTCTCAAAGTCAAAAGGTGCAAATGACTTGTCCTTTTCTTCCCTTTTACCTTTTAAAGGTAAAAAAAAGGTGAGTTTTGGTGGCATGTTATTTTATTTTTATCTTTTTCTCACTTTGACCTTATTTTCACACTGGGGCATCCTTATACATCATTTTTCGAGAGCTAAATCACTGAATTCACATCAAAATCAAAATCTCATCATCAAATCAAAATTTTCAAACATTATCAACAACTCATATCATTATCAGTGATTTACCTCCCGAGGGGGCATCATTAACACCAACAACATCTTCCAATCAGAAACATATCAGGTTCAAATCAGGGGCATATCAATCACATTTTTCCAAATAGGGGCAAAATTTCTTTCAAAAGTGGGAATATTTTCTTTGAAGCAATGTGTTTCACACATCACTTCAAAGAGGGGAAAAATGTATATGCATAAAATTGGTCATGTCTAATTAATCCTGGCATTTAATTAATTTCTCTAAAGTCTTCTACATATGATTAAATTTAATTAATTTAATTATATTGTTCATTCAATTTATTCTTCTATCATAATTAAATAAATCAATTTTTTATTTAATTATTTCACATTCATATGTCCACTTGATTAATTAAATAAATACACTTCATTTATTTTAATTAATTATCACTTTTTGAATTTAATTAAGTCTTTTTTATTTAATTAAATTTAGATATTTCTTTTCAAATTCTTCTTCTAGTTAATTAAATATCTTATTTAATTAATTTCATTTACAGGCCATTTCTTAAAAAGTTTAATTAAATATCTTCCATATCTTTTCAAAATCATAATTAAATATTTTATTTAATTATGAAATCTTCCATTAGTCTTCAAATCTGGGGTAAATATTCTATTTTAAGAAAAATCTCCATGTCACCTATAAATGAATAATTGAATTTAATAATTCATTATTTATCTTCTTCAAAATCTTTTCATAATCTCACAAAAATATGATTTTTTACAATTCATCTTTATCATCTTATCTTACCTCTTTTTCTCAAAAGAAAAAAAATCTTGCTTTTTGTTTTCTTCTATTTTTCTTCAGTCTTTTCCATCTTCAACCATTCGATCTTCTAGGAATTTTCACAATAATTGATCATATCAGCCAATCAGAAGCTTTTGAAAACTCTATAAATAGCACTGCAAATCCAAGCAATGGTTACAACACACAACATATGAATTTGAGATTAATTACATTCTAACATTATCATTATCTTTCATTTTAGCAATCATGTTTAGCATTAGAATAATCATATCTCAACATTACACGTATTCATGTTCAATCTCGTTCTCTAGGAAGACATTTTGTTGAGCCTAGCACACAATCTGAGAGCCAGCTGGAATCAACAAAAACACTAGAGATAGAGGACGATAGGTCGAGATCGATAATAGGATACTGAGTTTGCATCTCTATTATTTTAATGAACAATCCCTAGAGATAACGAACAATGCTTGGATCCTAAAGCCAAAACCACATTATTCAAAGTTTCCCAAGCAGCTGCACAGGAGTGATTTCAAGCAAGAATACAATGATATCATAACTCTCCTGGATAGAGTCATGGGAGTGGAGGAAGCACACATATTCCAACCTTGGATGTTCCACCCCATTACTTAGATTGTGGCCAATAAGCACTATCATTGGGCAATAATCATTAGCAACAACATAGATGCCCAAATGAGGAGTGTACAAGAGACCAAATAGTTCACTATGATTTCATATTTTGTGTATAAGTTGGCACACAAGAACAAATACAAATGTCTCAATTGTAAAGGAGTCTTGGGGTAGGATAGAATATGGGAGGTATATCCTTAGTTGCAATATAATACATCAAATTACAAGAGGGCCAATGATACTTTCTTCATGTACATTCCTAGATTGTTACGAGATTCCCTTCACATGAGAATCTCTGCAGATGCAATGGATTTAATAAAGAACTATGGTCAATGGTTTATCCAATTTCAAAGGTTTACATATATCAGGGTAGAGGGATCACCAGTTGTTCCCCTCAGATTGCGAAGATATCCCACCAACAAGCTCCTCCTATTGGAACTGACAAAATAGATGGTTGGCTTCGAGGAAGTTTTATAGAGGGGTAACATAAAGAAGGGATTGGGATCATAATTCCCATTGAGAGTAGGAGTATTGGAGGCCTGCCCTTCTATTCAGAGTGCCCAACATTCAGAGAAGGAGATGACTCAATTTGAGTTATACTCTCATACTAATAGAGGAAATTTTGATCCTTATGGGAAGGATTCCAAGCAAGCAAATAGAACTTTTAGGCATAAAGATCATATTGAAGATTATTGGGCTAATTGTAGAGATGAGTGGGAGATCATCAAAAGAAGGTTTTCCAAACTACCTTTGAGATTGATCAGATTATACAGAGTTGTAGAAATTCCAGATCAAGTGGAGGATGATGAAGCATACCTTCTCCAACATCATGATTTTGAGCCATTTAGAAACATGCCACTGCCTCCAATAAATTGTTTCAAGGAGGAGATAACTTATTTAAATCAAATCACTGAACCAGTCAAGAAATATTCCAGGTTGTGGGTCAATCATCAAGTTCTAGAATTTGAGGATGATGGTGTTAAATTCACCTATGATCTAATGGGAGAAATGGAGTCTCATGATGAAGAAGAAGTTGAAGCTACTGAACCCCACGAGGACAAGGTCCCTCAAGAAGCAGTGTCATTCAAAAGAAGAACTAGGAGCCAAGGGCAAGCAAAGAAAGGTCCTCATTCCAGTACTCATACTGAAGCAGGTGAGACATCATAACCAGTGAGGAAGATAAATATAATTACTGAGAGGTAGAAGGTTACAAAAGATATGAAGAATGAAGCTTCCACAGATGCTCCTTTAGCTGCAAAGGTGATAGATTTGGAGAGTTCAGGGGAGAAACCCCAATTTTATGTTAGAAGGAATTCTCCCAAGTAGAAGGCTGCTCAAGTAGAATAGGAAAAGATAGTAGAAGAAGAATGGCATGATGAAGAGACACCTACGGATGATGCTGAGAATAGAGCAACTACAAGAAATAATTATCCCATTCCTTCTCCACATTCACATCAAGATGTGCAAATTGATGAAGAGGAACTTCCAAAGGAAGGAAAAATATCAAATAATCTTGAACAATTAAATGAGGAAGATGACAACATCTCTACACCTGATAGTGGAGAATGGAGGACATTTGTGCAAGAAATGAAGAAATCAACCTCTAGTGCTAAAAGAAAAAATATAGAATCAGAGGTTGTATGAGGAAAAGTGAGAAAATATCCTAAGAGAGTGTTAGTGGATGAGCCACAAAGTAATCCAAAGGAAGAAACTGATAAAGAAGAGGATATTGTGGATAGTCCTAATTAGGACAAAGAAGGACAAGAGGATCAACCAAAGGCTGAAAAGGAGGTAGAAGTGAATGTGGTTTACAGTCCTGAAAGGGAGGTAGCAACTAAAGCATCCACAACCCTAGATTGGTTGGAAAAGAGATTGAGTAAAAATCCAATCATTTTGCAAGAAGAAACACCAAGTTGGGATAAACTATTGGAATAGTTTAGATAATCCAAGGATAGGAAAAGAGCTAGAACTATTTCCAGGATCACAAGAGATGAATCTAACAATAGGGTGGTTCATGTAGCAGTCCCTCCATCAGAAAAGTTTAGAGATGAGGTCGGGTCCTCTAACTATAAGGTATAGACAATCAACCTAGGACCTACAAGCAAAGATCAAGAGAAGGGAGAATTCCAGGAGTCCTCCCAGGCTATTTTGAGAAGGTTGGACAAAGAAACAAAGAAGGAGAAATTTCAAAAGCAGTTGAATGATGTATATAAGTATGTGCAACACTTGATGAAACCTCTGCAAAATATGGGTAGTGAGGGAATTGTGCCTAAGGGATTGTTGCCTAAGGAGGTAGTTAATGAGATTGAAAGATGGAAGTCTTCTGTGCACTCTACACATAGCTGGCTTATAGATGTGAGCAGTAGAGGAGGTGAGGCAATTGAACAAATTCTAAAAATATACACTAATGCCTCTGATTTCCTTGAACACACTTCTTAGTTTGTTGTTGATTGTAACAAGATTGATGAGTCTACTGCCAATGAATTGAGGAAAATTCTACAAGTACCGAAAGAAGACATGGCCAGGTTGGATATCTACTCCTGGGATGAGATTGGCAAGATAAAGGAATGGATAGAAGTCTAGAACTACATAAAGGAGCTCCTCCCTAATGCATTAAGGAAAATAATGAAGCTTCAGCGTAAAATGAAGGAAATCTATAATAGTTACATCACTTTCTTGGAGATAGTCACTGGCAGAAAGAAGTTTGGGCAGAAAAATATGAATGTTGGCAGGTTACAGGGATGGTGGCATGAAGTTTATGCTCCATTAGAAGGTGCTCTAATTGCTAAAGATAATCTGGAAGATGCTGCAATTTACATTTCAAAATTAGATAAGTATCATGAGTTGCAAATAGAATGGAATAAAGCTATGCAACAATATCTAGAGGAATTGAAGAATCATAAAACCAGAGATAAATTTATTCCAGTTTTAGATCTTGAAGATATGAGAGAAATATTGGAGAAATCAAAATAATTATTTGACAAATTGGGAGCCAATAAGGAAGGAGACAAAGAAGATAATGAACAAATGGTTGCATAGTTTTTTGTGCCAGACATGTGACCCCAGCCAACCAGGATAAACAACCTTGAAGTTTGTACCACATAAAGATGTCATTGGAGAATCCAGGCCGACCTGGAAGAAGCCCAAATATCAAATGCAAAGAATATTATTTTATTAAAAGAAGCTTCTAGGCTGACCTGTTTTTGGCCAGCCATTTTTGTAACCCTAATTGGGCCCACCTAGTATTAGATTTCTATAAATTCGGTATTTTTCCTTATTTGTAAGGGTTAGAAAATAGAGAAAGCTAAGTGGTAGTGCAAGAGCTAGAGCTAGGAGTTAGTATTTTTTGAGAGCAAGTGTTGTAACACTGAATACTGGAATTGTTGCAACATTGGGTGATTCAATATAAGTAAAGACATTATTCTTTGGTGCTCTTTCTTGTGTTGATTTATCTTGCATGGTTCATGTTATTCAATCTTTTGAGATTGCTTTGAGATCATTAGATATATGTTAGATTTAGAGTTAGATTTAATGCAATGGTGTTTATAATTTAATACTTTAAGTGTTTGAGCAATCCCTGGCCTATAATTTTAGCAGCTTGTTAATTGTAAGTTGTGTAAAGTTAGCCTGGACCTTAAAATTTATTTGCTAAGTTCAATTATGGGTATTTATTCATTTCAATTGCAAAATAGGGTTGATTTGGATGAAATTCTCATGATTTGAAAATATTTAACTCCTTAGAAGATTGCACTATTTCTATGAGTTTGCTGATTAAATCTGGGTTAAGCAGGAATTGTTTTTGAGGGATTGGTCCATTTTGAGTGGTTTTTCATTTGCATTGTTGGTCTTAGGAGTAATTTTAGTCTTGGAATCTCTCTAAACCCTTATCTTTTGTTATTTATTTATTATCTAAGTTAGATTTAGGATTTCAAGTATCATTACATTGCAAAATCTAATAAGTTCCAAATCCCAGTATTTGTTTGTAAGGCCCCTTTGTGATTACCAACATTTTCACATATTATCTGAGTTGTTTATGCATTTTCAAGACCTGACATTAGAGACCTTATGGTTATCTCTTGAGGCTTGTTGATAGAGAGTTACCTTTCAAGAGAGATAGGATACTTTTGTTTTGTCTGAGTTGTTGTTGTGCAGAAAACACCATCAACAATAAGGATAAGAAATAATTTGTTGTTCATATGCAAGAAAAGAAAGAAAAAGGAATCAAAAAGAGGACACTAGAAGGAAAGAAGAAGAAAAAGCAAAATAATTTGGTAAGATACATAGTCCAATGAAATTTGATGCACTCTTTAACAACATTGTACAAAATGATATGTTAGAAGAAACTACAACTTTTTATAATGAGGTTGATGAGGCGGATAAGGCCACTATAGTATAAGCTATTGTAAAAAATATCATTGTTCTTAAAGTTGTAATGAGAAATATAGAGAAACAACTACATGAAAAGTTGTGGAATGTTTTTATTGAAAGGAGATAAGAAGCAATAGAACAAGAGGCCAAATTGAAGGCCTATGCATTAGAGAAGATAAGTTATCCCTTGTCTAAGGATAATAAGACCAAATTGGCCATATTATTCAACAAATAACTTAGGAAAAAAAAAAGGGTGAAAACCCCTATGGGAAGAGATCAAAATGAGCTCAAAAGGCTCAAGAAGGAAAGTATTGAAAAGATAGCTAAGCTAGCAGAAAAGTTGGGTATAACTCTTGAGAATAAGAAAGAGATGCTTGTAGAAGAAAATGTTTAAGATGGTGTGGACATGGATGATGCACAACATGATGATGATGCAAATGAAGGAGATTCACAAGATAATGTTCCTCCGGAAGTAGAAGGCATAGTAGAAGAAAATGTTGAGAAGAATGTTGTAGCTACTAGAGAAGATGCTACTAAGGAGGATAATCTTACTCCTCCTTTGGTAATTGGAACACATGGTGAGAGCACACAAGACCAACTAGAGACTATCCCTCCTCTATATATTACAAACAAGTCTACTGGTAAAGGAGATTCAAGGAAAGAAGATGTGCAAAAGAATGATAATGCCTCTAGAGATGAGGAAAAGAAAGTGTTAGAGTAATAAGTTATTATGCTTAATTAATTACATCACATTGATTAATTAATTAAGTCACTTATTCCTCTTTATTACTTAAGCTAAACTTAGGCACATTAATAATTAATTATTAATTATTAAGTGTGCACACTAGGGTTTCATTTAGGATTTCCCTTTTAGGGTTTCTTGATCTCCTTCATAAGGATTGATCACATTGTAATAATTGAATTCTCTTAATGCATTTTCACAGAGAGGTTTTCTGAGAACATTGCTTTTTCGTTCTTCATATCTTTTGCATGTGACAGGTATCGATCTTGCATGCAGGTGATCTTGGTGATTCTAACATGGTATCAGAGCTCCAGACCTGTAGCAGCCTGTTCGTGATCTGAAGATATGGCCTTTCAGTGAGATTCAAGTGCAAGGGTTTCCACATGCAATTTTTTGATTGAATCTGGGGGTAGCCTAATTTTCTGTGCATTTTGGGACAAAACGGACCTCACCATTGAGTCCGCAACGCCCAAAAACCCCCATTTTCATATAAAATTTGCCTATTTTGGTGCAAGTTGGTCGAGAAGGCAAAATTTTTTGTCTGAGGGGCCGTACGGCCTCCCCAGCACGCGGATCGAGGCTCGAAAAATTTAAAAAAGGGCCAAAAACGTCGTTCATCGGTTTCTGCGCCGGCGCTTCCAGTTAAAATGAAGGTCCGCCGCCCGGCGGCCACCGGGCGGCCACCAGCCCGCCACCGCCACCGGTGGCTCTCCCTTCATGCTCCGCCGGGCCGAGCCAGCCCCCGCGGGCCCCCAGCAGCGCAGGCGGCGGTCACATCGGGGACCGGGCGCTATGCGCCTAGCCCCCGGCCATTCTCAGCCCCCAGCACAGGGTCATATGCAGATCCGTGGGCCAGCGGCCAGTCCGACGAACCGCAGAGAATATTCCGGTGAGATTCAGCAAATTTTCCGGCCAGGGTATATACCGGCACCGAATTTTTTTGCAGGGGTACCGATTTTTTGCGCCGACGGCCAGACGGCCGTCAAATTTTTTCTCGCATTTTGATGACGTCAGCATGACGTCAAGATGACGTCATCCGTACGGCACCCCTCTTTGCCCTCCTAACCCTAGTTTTTCCTAAAGAAGCAGTTTTTTTCTTTTGGCCATAACTTGGGCATACGGTATCGAAATCGGGCAAATGAGATATCACCGGAAAGCTGATTCCGAGCACTTTCATTTGGTGCAGTTTATTTTTCAGTATTTTACTGTTTTACTGCATTTATTACTGTTTGAAGTCAGATGTTATTTTTGGACTTCTGAGTTCATAACTTTTTGCCACGATCTCCGATTTTCGCCTCGTTTGCGGCGTTGGAAAGGTATTAAGGAGCTCTATATTGTTGTCCATACACTTTTTCTATATCTGTCCCAAGTTTATCAGTTAATCCAGATTTGGCCCGATGGGTTGTTTGGCGATTACTTGGATGTTTTGGCAGTTGGGAGAGTGCATCTTGCATCTTTGCACTTCATTTTCAGTAATACATCATTCAATAATTTCTTGCTGCATCATAGATTCCAGTGTTGTTCCCATTTAGAGTTTTCAAGTGTTCCGTGGCATCGGGTCTGCTGTCACATTATTTTGATTCCGGTTTGGTTTCAGTTGTAGACAGAGATATCTTTCCTTGCTTGTCAGATTGTGGTTCCAGTGTTACTCTACAGAGTTCTTCCAGTGCTTCTTTGCAGCATGTTATCACATTGTAGGGGGGTTTTTTCCCACTGGGTTTTTCCTTCTCTACTCCTTATTGCATTGTAAATGGGTACCTGATCAGGCCTCGTTGCCGGGACCCATCTTTGCTTTCATGCATCCTATTCTAGTGTTTTAGCTTCTTCCTAAGTTCATCTTAAGGGGGGGTGTTAGAGTAATAAGTTATTATGCTTAATTAATTACATCACATGTTTGATTAATTAATTAAGTCACTTATTCCTCTTTATTGCTTAAGCTAAACTTAGGCACATTAATAATTAATTATTAATTATTAAGTGTGCACACTAGGGTTTCATTTAGGATTTCCCTTTTAGGGTTTCTTGATCTCCTTCATAAGGATTGATCACATTGTAATAATTGAATTCTCTTAATGCATTTTCACAGAGAGGTTTTCTGAGAACATTGCTTTTTCGTTCTTCATATCTTTTGCATGTGACAGGTATCGATCTTGCATGCAGGTGATCTTGGTGATTATAACAGAAAGAAGAAGAGACACCAATCAATACTGGTAATATTGAGAAGGAGAAGAAGCTAAAAGATAAGAGTGCAAAGGAAGGGGTAAAGGAAATAGGTGAATCCTCTAGAACTTTTGGAGGTTCTATGCAAAATCTATTGAACATGCAATTGAATTTCCAACTAGTTGTGTCCACTCAATTGCTATAACTACCCATCCAAGAAGGAATTGTTGATCTTGCTAAGATTTCACCACTCCACAAGCTATAGCTAGAATATGTCTTCCATGCACTTGCATGGAACAAAATTATAGGAACTCATCAAAATAGTGGAGATCTTATTGAATAATTTGTGAATACCTTGTATGAGGCCATACCCGGTGCAAAAATAGATAGTTCACTTTTTGGTATGGAAATAATAAATGTTTTGATTGATTATTTCAAAGAGTATGCCTCTAATTTGAAAGAAAAACTTGAGAAAGAAATAGAAAAGAATGTGGAAGAGAAGTGACTACTAGAGATTACAGAGAAGTGTGCACAAGTACATAATAAATTTCAAGAAAGTATCAAGGATGCATAGGCTTGTGTGGCTAAGGCTAAAGCCTTATTCTAGTTTTGTATGAAGTGGACCAGAGCCACAAAGAGCATCAAAGTTGAAATGGACTCAATTGAGTCCCAACAAATAGAGCTTCCAATGCATATGACCTAGCATAAGGCCTAGATGTAAGCATAAGATCAATTATAGAATATTTGCATGAGCAATAATTCCAACTAGAAGGATAAAAGGAGAAAATAATTATGTGATTCAGAAACATAAGGGACTTGGTGAACTCAAAGTTCATATCCATTTCTAGCTCCCTTTTAAGTTTCAATAAAGTTACCAAGAATGATCTGACATCCAACACTTTGGAGGTAAAGAATGCCTTATGGAGCTTGAGATCCAATGTAGAATGCTCAGCATAGCCAAGAAGATCTGGGAGGAAGATAAACATGAATGGCAAGTCCATGTTGCAAAGCTTCAAGAGTCAACCTCCTTTGGTTGATAGTATGTTGCGAGAATGATCAATTGGTTTTTTTATTGATGTCAACAAGCCACTATTGTCATTGATGTTTGTACTTGAGTGAGATGGTTGCAAGAGTGCAGTTGATGCTTTGATTAGTTGCATTATGTTGTCATCAATAAATTTAGTGGTTTCAATATTTGTTGTTGATTTGATAAGATTTTGTCTATGGTTTTGGAAGTATTGAAGATGATGAGGATGTGTCTCTAGTGCTTGATTTCTAAGTTCTTTTTAGAAAATTTGATAAAAAGAGGAAATAATGTGTTGTTGTGGTATTTTGGGTAATAGAGTTGTGTTTTGATTTTTCTTTGCATTTCTTCTAAGTTTAAGATATTCCTATGCGACTTAGATATGTTGGTGAGAGGTGTTCAGAGGTTTTATATTTAAGATATGTTATGTTTTGATCATGGTACAGTAGAAGTTGAGTTCACTAGTGTGTGACTATGCATTGCAAAGGTGTCTAGGAGAAATGTTTCTACTCTATGTTTCTCTGTAGTTGTGCTTTAGGTCTTTCAATTCTAAAGATATGTTGATGATATTGGTAGTTGACCTTAGTCAAGAAGATTTTATTATTGGTGCTTTGGAAGATGGTTTTTCAAGTAATAGTGTATGTAAGATTTGTTTGAGTGTACACATTTGTACATTCTTTAGGTGGAATTTTTTGTGAAGGAGTTCACTTTATTTTAGGGTGTTTGAGGAATATTCTAGATCATTTTCAAACATGTTATGTGGTTCACAAGTCATCTTTGGGTTTGAGGAAGTGTTTAATTCAAATTAAAATGGTGTTTACATGATTAACGACTGACCTAGTGTTTACACTACATGCGAAGGATAAATATTGTTTTTGGTAGTGTGTGGTTTAGTGGTGTTGTTGATTTGGGTCCCAATTAAGTTTTGATGTGGTCCACATTTACTTCTATCTTCCATGGAAGTGTTTTGGCACCAACCTAATTTGAATTTGCACATGTGAGGTACATAGTGACCTTGGAGAGTGTTTCAAGGTTGAGGATGGTACAAGTATGATTTGAGTTGTTGAGATATGTTAAGATAGATGCAAGAGATGAAAGATGATGTGAAGTGCAGAGTTTCAAAGTGCAAAATTGAGAAGTGCAATGTGAAATTTCAAGTGTTAGTTTACTGGATGCAGTGAATAGAAGGTGGTTACAATTCTTCAACCAAAATAGGAAGGAGTAAAATTCATTGTGGTGGATTCCTTGTTGCATCTAGATTATTTTCTCTATGTAACATTCTTTCTCTATCTTCTTTTATATTTTGGCAGTGAGCCTCTTGGCCCTTCTGGTAGTGAGCCCTACTGTATTTAGTGTTATTACTTATATTGTTAGATAATCCTCACTGTGGTTTTTCCCTTGGGTTTTCAACATAAATTTGGTGTTCTCTTGTGTATTGTGTTGAGTTGTTTCATTTTCTTTTATTTTATTTTCATGCTAATTCATAATAACAAATTTAAGGGTTTATTGAATGAATGTGGGTCTACATGTTAATGAGGGTTTTGAAGTTTTAAGGTACAACTGATTGACCCCCTCTCTCTTAGTTTTCTTATGCATTTTAACAATTGGTATCAGAGCAATTTTCCTTGGAGAAAATCTTAACCACTAAAGGTAGATATGGGATGGTGCACAAGAAGGAGATCCCTATATTTGATGGAACTAACTATTCATTTTGGAAGACAAGGATGAAGGGTTTCTAGAGAATCTAGGATATGATTTCTTGGAATCATTTTAGACTAGATACATTATTCCTACAAATGGTCTGATAATTGAAGTTGAACTTAAGGCCCATGAAAGTAATAGTAAAGCTAAGTATGCTCTCTTGAGTAGTCTTACAAATTCTAAGTTAGTGAAAGTTATGGATCTGAAAACTACTAAATAAATTTGGGATAAGTTGGAAAGTATTTATGAAGAAGATGATATGGTCAAACAAGCTAAGATGTAGAACTTGAAAACCACATTTGAGAACTTTTGGATGTCTAAAAATGAAAAAATTACAAGCTAAATGTATAGGGTAGATGAAGTGGTGAGCTCCATGAGAGGTCTTGGAGGAAAATTCAAAGAACCAAAAGTGGTAAAGAAAATTCTTAGAACCCTTACCAAAGCTTATATTTATAAAGTTTCTGCTATTGAGGAGTCTCAAAATCTAGATCAATATTCTAGAGATCAATTGTATTGATCTTTAACTACATTTGAAATGAGAGAGTTTGGTACTAAAAATGGTGCAAAAGTTGAGATTTCTTTTAAAGATACAAAAACAAAGAAGATTGAAGAACCACATCAGGAAGATATTGATGATGTGGAGGCTAACTTTGTGAGAAGGATGAGAAGAGTTACTGGTAAGTAAAGAGGTAAATTACCTTTCAAATGTTTCAGTTGTTGAAAGATAGGTCACTATGCTTCAAGATGTCCAAATAGAGTTGTGAATTGCAAAAAAAAAGAGAAAAAAGGTAAGATGATTAAGAAAAGATATTATGTTAGAGAAGATGCAAATATTTTTGATGATGAATCTGATTATGGAGATGATGAAGATGAATGCTTGTTCATGGCTTTAAAATATTATTTCATCTCTACTAACTTTGAAAGATGTGTGAAGAATGCTCCCAGAGAGAAAGGATAAGACTGACTTGGTACTTGGGTATCTTTTTTTTTCATGATAGACATGATAAGAACTATTGGATCATTTTCAGTGGTTTCTCTAATCATATGACTAGAGACAAGATTAATTTTGTTAAACTTGAAAAGTATGATGGAGGAATTTTTAGATTTGGAGGTGATTTAGGTTCTAAGATATGTGGAATAGGTTCAATTAGTTTTGATGGCAAGCATAATACTAAAGATTTTTACTATGTTAAAGGTTTAAGGCATAACCTCTTGAGTGTTGGAAGATGTGTAGCAAAGGATACAATCTTATGTTTCAGGATGATGGATGTGAGATTAGAAAAGGGTCCAAAACTGTGATTGTTGTTGGAAGAAGGATAAATGGAATTTTTTATCAGCTTAAGGGTTTTGATGGTCATTGTTTTATGAATTAGATTAATGAAATTTGGTTATGGCACAAGAGGATATGTCAAATTAATTTTGATAACTTGGTAAGAATTTTTTTAGCTCAAGCAATGAGAGATCTACCAAATATTACAAAGCCTATTAATGTTTTTACAAGGAGTGTCATATTGGAAGGAAAACAAGAAGTTTCAAAGGAAAAGAACAATCTTCTACTAGATTACTAGAATTGCTACATGCAAACCTTTGTGGTCCTACAAGAAAAAGAAGTCTTCAAGGTGACAAACATTTCATCCTTTTTATTGATTATTATTCAAGGATGACATGGGTTATTTTTCTTAGAGAAAAAATTTAAGCTCTAGATATATTCAAGGAATTTAAATTTATGGTTGAGAATGAAATGGATATGAAGATAAAATGTTTGAGGTTTGATATAGGTGGAGAGTTCACCTCCAATGAATTTAACATGTTTTCTGAGAATCATGGCATAAAGAAGAAGTTATCTACCCCAAGGAATCCTCAACAAAATGGAGTGGTTGAAAGGAAAAATAGAATTATGCAAGAAGTTGCAAGGACTATGATGAAAGAAGCAAAACCACTGGAAGTTTACTGGAGAGAAATAATTCACACATTTGTTTACATACTTAACAAAGTTCAAGTAAAAGAAAATATCACAAGGACTCCTTATGAGTTGTCATATGGAAGGATACCCACTATTAAATACTTTAGAGTGTTTGGAAGTTGTATACACTTAAAAAATTTCCTGAATGATATCATGCACTTGAATCAGGTATATTAACATTGCTTCATCCTCAAAACCATCCTCTTTTGGCTTAATTAATTAAATTAGCCTAGCTATTTAATTAATTACATCATTTTCATCTATTAATCTAATTAATTTAATCAGGTTAATTCACCCCCTTTCATGCTAACACTTCATCCTATTAAATTAAATAAATCTAGTTATTTAATTTAAGTCCCTAAGTCCTCTTATTTAATCAAATAACCCTAAGTTATTTAATTAAATATCATACCATTATCTCCCCTTTTCATTAAATCATTTATTTAATGAATATCATCCAATTCCCCTTAATTGCATAAATTAAACCTTTGTTTAATTAGCAATTACTATTAAATCTAATTTCCCCTCACTTGCAAGGGAATATTCCTCCTTTGCACATTCCTCCAAAAAGAATATTCCCATGGAATATTCCTTCCCATTTTTCACATTAAAACTTTGTTTTAATTTGCTAAATGTCTATTTTCCACACCCATGAGAATATTCCAAAGAATATTATCTTTCCTCACTCATTTGAGAAAGGAGAATATTCCTTTTATGTAACAAACTTACTTGACTTCTTGTGCAAGTTAACTTGTGACCTCTTGTGCAAGTTAAAAGTGTGTTTGTTTGGAAAAAGGTGAACCCTTGATTAAATCTCATCATTGATTCTCATCCGTTGATGAGAATCCATGATTCATGCCTCCAACTTCTTCTAGCCTTGACCATTGATTAAAATTTTTGATCTCAACCCTCTATTTCTCATTTGTCCTCCTATAAATAGGTCACTATTTGGAGACAAATGGATCCATCTTTTAACATCAAACTTATGCTATTAAAATTGATAACACTCACACTCATATTTAACACTTTTTTTAGTATCATTTTAGTTAATTACTTGCATTAATTAGCTTAGCTTCTATTAATGGCTTCCATGACAAGATAGATGCATACATTTAACTTGTTTATTAATTAGGGCTTCAATTTTTTTAGCTTAAAATCCATTTAGATTAGATTTTCACTCACATATCTTGATCATAATATCATAAATCATGTTAAAATAGTTTGCATCATGTTAGTTTAGCATTTAAATCATGTTTCATCACACATATTACACTAGTTTTATCAGTTTTCTTCAATAAAACTTATTGAAATAGAATCATTTATCCATGGGATGGGAAAGGGTCATCGTTCCACATCAACGTGACACCACTCCCCTAATAGGGTAAGTTTCAATGTCTTAGATTAGAGGTTTTATCAAGCTTTCATGATTTAATATGGTAGATTTAATGGATTCTTTATCTTTGTATAAATTGAATGATCTCTATTAGATTGATGTTTAGTGGCATGAATATGCTTTGATTCTTCATGGATCTAGTGTAGTAAGCCCATACTAATCCGTTGGTCACATTTTGGCACTAGGAGGGCATAATTGATCACATTTAACAAATTTATCTCTCTGAGTCTTTTTTTTTTTTTGCAGATACATCAATGCTCCAAAATATTTTAACGACGCCTTTGTAAGGTGTCACCATATAGTGATGCTATTTCCATTTGACACAACAATGCCTAATTAATAAATTGGTCTTGATTAGAATAAATGGCGACACTAATACTTTTTAGAGGTATCGAGAATTTGAAAACAACGATGCCACCAAATAGCAAAGTTATATTCATCACTACCTTTCTACAGAGCGATGCTATTTTTCACTAGAGCGATGCTCATTTGATTTATGGCGACACTATCATGAATAGCGACATTCTTCCTTGGTAAGAAATAATAGTGTGATTTTTAGCATGCACTTTAATTTTTTTACTTCATTTGATCACTAACATGCCTCTGACTTTTTGTTCTAGTTTTTAGGCTAACTGGGTTTTGTAGGTTGGATGATAAAATTTGAAGTGAAGAAGCATTCTTGTCTTTAAATCATATAATTGTAACAAGTGTTTTGACAATTTTGAGGAAATTATAAACCATTTATCATGCTTTTTCATTTTATGCTTTAGGACCACACTAGCTTTCAATTGGGTTTTAAAATGAACCCTCACTCCATTATGCTAACATGCCTTTGAATTTTTGTTCTAGTTTTTAGGTTAATTGGGTTTTGCAGGTTGGACAATAAAATTTGAAGTGAAGAAGCATTCTTGTCTTTAAATCTTATAATTGTAACAAGTGTTTTGACACTTTTGGGGTAATTATAGACTATTTATCATACTTTTTCATTTTATGCTTTAGGACCACACTAGCTTTCAATTGGGTTTTAAAATGAACACTCAAACGGATTAAAATGAACCCTCACTCCATTATGCTACTTTGGGTTTAAAATTGAACAATACAACTTAACACTTTGTTTGGTGCTTAAAATAAACTTATCTTTTCTTTGAGGGTTAAAATTAATGAGTGTTTATCATGTCTTGTGATTTACATTTTCGTCATTGAATGTGTATGCTCTTCTCTTGTGCCACTCGGAAATCTTGAGAATCAAAAGAATTCCTTTGAAATTTTGTTTAATCACCCACATATTTTGATTGGGATTAAAATGAACCCCATGTTAGTGTAAGGAAAAGGAGTTGTGTGTGCTCTCTCCTTGCTTAATGTTGTCTGGGAGATAAAAAAAAAAAATGTTCTTCCTTGCTTTTGTATATCATTAGAGGGCCTAGCACCCTACTTCAAAGGGTGGGAATGAAAAACAAATGTATTTCCTTGCTTTTGTATATCATTAGAGGGCCTGAAACCCTAATTCAAATGGTGGGAATAACCTAAGCGATAATGAGCTAAAGCCATGCTCTTTTGAGCCGCTATATAAAAAATGTGTTTGTGATAGAAGTCATAACCAACAAGTGTGGATGTGTCATACCAACAAGTTCCACCCCTAATGCTCACTTGACACATCAAAATCCTTTCTTAGGAATGGAATAGGAGGCCTCTTGTTTGAAATAATCTTGAGCTAATCTTGCCGTGTGTATGGCCACCTTGAATGAAAGTCCTTACTATGAACCAATTGTTTAGAAGCCAAAAACCTTTATGCTTGCTGGTGCAGGAACGGTCATTTTGAAGCCACCCAACATTATACTATTCATTTTTGAAATAGGAAAATCCTTAGGATCTTTGGATCTTCAAGATTTGAGATTTGGTGGTCCCAAGAAGTGTGTGTTGTGTATGGGGGAGCCAGTGTTGCCAAATCTCTAGTTGTTAGCATTGTCTTAGTGTTTGGAGAAATTCAAGTGGGGATTCAACAAGTAGTATCTTTTGAACCTAGGATTGTAAATTCTTTTGAGTTAGTTTAATACTTTTCTTAGTTCCAAAACATTGAAAAAAACCATCAACAAAGTCTTTTCAAAATTTCAAACCCTTTGGTCTAAGTATGGATACCCTTTGACAAAAACTTGATATTAATGCTTGTCCTAAGAATTTATTCTTAGAAACTTCTAAGTATTTTGATTTATATCTCAACCCATACTTCCTAAAGTTAACATGGGAAACTATGGCTTCAACCTCATGATTTTCAAAAAATGGACCTTGTGGAATTGATGACATTTTTGACATAGACATTTAATTTGAACTTAATCAAGACAAGTGTTTGTGGTAAAAGAAACTCACTTAAGCAAGATAAATTGACAAATTGAACCCCACATGACCATTTGGAGACTGATCAATCCTATTGAAAAACCTAACCTTACGCCTGCTATCATTCAACCAAACTTTGAACTCATTGAAGGAGAACAAACCGATATAATTAGTAGTTTGAGAAGCTTCACTTTTGAAACAAAAAAAACAAAAAATCAGTGGAGAAACACAACATATGTCATAAATAATGAAGAAGAACAAGTTGATATTGTGGCTGGAAGGCCCATATTACCACTTCCCACATGGAAATAAATATACTCTTTTTCATGATCTTAACTTCCCTAAATGATTTCATGCAAAATAAAAATCCCCAAGAGAAGTTCTACAGGTCATCACTTCAAACTTAGGCATCTTAGTCCAAAATCCATCAAAAGACACCTTTTAGCACTTGACTAAAATAAAATCAGGTTGGCATACAACTTCTATAAACGTGCTTCAGGGAACAATCCTGACTTGTATGCATTCTTTTGGAGTCAAAACCTTGGCCTTTTGAACCTATCTAAATCATTGGGTCTTTAGAATTTAAAAACTTTAGAGGTCTAGCATGTTTCTCACTACCTTGTTCTTATAAAAAAAAGGTTCACTTTAGGTCAACATCGGGTCAATCATTTCATTCACCCCTTCATCAAATTTCATCCTTCACTTCACCAAACTTTGCAAAAATTTCAAATACACCAACACTTTTTGACTTCAACATCTATCAAACCCCTAAATTAGCTATTGCATGTGAAATGAATCATTTTCCATGCATTTGGTTAAGTTAGTTATCATCTTTGAACTATTTTATCTTGAAGGTCATGAGTCTACCCTAAATATTTCCAAGTTCATAAACATCCCTTATCCAAGCATCAAAACATCAAACTTAAGTCAAAAATGTTTCCCTAAAACATTTGCAAAGATCACTTCCCACACCATCCACCTTTTCATCTCTCATTATCATAATTGCTCCAAAAAGACTTAGAGCATCCATTTTACCTAGATTTGAGTCAACTAGACAACTCAAACATTACAAATATCAACATAACTCTCCCATAGGTGACCCAAAATTTATGGTAAAGACAAGATCACAACACAAGAGAATCATGGAGAAAACCAAAGTCACATTTACCTCAAGTGATTCAAATCCTTTGGAATTTGATTCAATAAGTCATGTTACCCCATCACAACAACCTTCATCACCATCAGGGCCATATGAGATAGAAGACATTGTGATTAACCCATTTGAAAATACTAAGGAATAAATCATGGAGCATCATAGTTCCTAATCCCCTATCTTTTGTTGTACAATCATTGACACAAGGATTGACTTCATCCACTATTCAAACAACTCCATCACTATGGATCAAACAAAAACCAACACCTAGTATTGCAACTAGTCTTTCTAAAGACTTTGGCCATACTCTTCCATTTGAAAGTGGCACACTTGTGGGTACCCTTGATACCAATCCTCCATCCCAAAAAACCACTTGGACACCAACATTTGGTGCTCCTCCTATTCCCAAGGATCCACAACATCCATATAAACCACTTATGCTTCATTACTCCATGACAACTTCAACATATCGAGGACACCCATCTTCATCCATACCCATGAGTACCACAAGTGTGTTGAACATCCCGTAGAGTAGTGTGGACCAAGTATCACAAGTAGACCTAAAAGGGAAAGGGAATACCCTCACGTAAAATCAACCTTTAACACAACAGGGAACATTTTCATCCAATCCACTTGTTGATACATCAAATCTTGCGGTTGCCCAAAACACATCTATTCCATCCATCATCAACCAACATCAAAAAAATCCCTTGATCACAAACCCCATCAACCAAAGTAATACCTTAACCACATCCCAAACACAAGGGAATCTCCAAAACAATGCAATCCTTAGCCTTGCAATATTTAACAATGCCATCCTCATCTTTGTTGTTTATCCCCCAAGTAATGCAAAATAAAATGGGACCTCAAACTTACATTCCTCCACCCCAATCCACTATCTTACAAGGAATGTTTAACCAAGGGAATCCACAACCTCTCATCAACAATGTGCAATCTACACAAAACATCAACACCCAAAACCCATCTCAGATGTCCCAAACATTGATTGATCCTACATTGCAAACACATTCCCTATCTTTAAAACAAGCCCAATAGGCTTATCAGCAAGCCGTCTAACAACAACAACAATAACAAGTAGCCTTAGCAGCATAACAAGCAGCCTAAGTAGCACACCAATAGCAACAACAACAACAAGCAGCCCTAGTAGTGCAACAACAACAACAACAATAGAAAGCAACCTTAGTAGAAAAGTAAGCAACCCTAGTCGTACAACAACAACAACAACAAAAAGAAACCTTAGCATAGTAACAACATCAAGGAGCCTTAGTAGCACAACAACAATAACAATCCTAACAACAAGCCCTAGTGGTGCAACGACAACAACAATCCCAACAACAAGCCCTCATGGTGCAACAACAACAAGACCAACAAGTAGCCATTGCGGCTCAACAACAACAAGCCTTACTGGCTCAGTAGTATGCCCAACAAAAATAATAACAACAAGAACAAAAAATTGACTATTATAAACCTCAATAGAGCATCGTCAATCCAAACATGCTAAGAACATATACATCAACATCGTAATCACCTTCACAAAATCCTACACCACCATACAACACTTTATCATATCAAAATCTCGCATACAACCCATCCACTATCCCAATGTATGTTCCTCCACCAAACTCACAAGATGATCTCACCTCACTACTTAAGGTGTTATCACAAGAAATGTAGGATCTTTGGATGGGAAAGACAAAGAAGCTTCATACACATAACTTATGTCCATATCCATTCGATAGAAACATCACAATTGTACCATTCCCTCCCAGTTTTGAAATCCCTAAATTTTACAAATACAAAGGGAGAGGAAGTCCTATGGACCATGTCAAAGAGTTTAACGTCATGTGTATGGAGGTTTCCTACAACAATTCTTATTTAATGTACCTCTTCCCACGAATTTTAATAGGTCCTACCATGGATTGGCTTTCTCAACTACCTCTTGGTATAATTTGTTTTCAATAAATCACTGATAAATTCATAGATCACTTCTCCTTTAATCTTGACATGGACGTAAGCCTATAAGAGTTGTATACTCTCAGACAAAACAAAGGAGAATATTTTTCCAATTTGTTACAATGGTGGAGACAAAGAGCTAGTAAGAGAAAGTGGCCCCTTCCCGATGAACAACAAGTGGGGATCATCATAACAAATATAGATCTAGATCTATCCTTCCACTTATCCTTCCACTTGAAAATGTAGTACATCACATCTTATGATGAGCTTGTCCCTAGGGCCCTTAACATCGAGAGAGATCTAATTTCATATAGAAATACTCAAGCTTACAAAGACAATCGCCCATCAACTAGTTCAAGTGACAAGCATCGTGTCTGGGCTAAGAAAAAGAATGTGACAAATGATGGTGTGGTAGATGCTAAGGTAGTCCTAAATGCTCCTAGTCCAAACAAAAATCAAGTAGCTAATGATAAACCAACTGTGCAACAAACAACACCTCCTCAGAACAATCAGATCAACAACATGAAAATGCAACAAAAAAAAACCCCTACCAAGAACAACTATCTGAAACACAAGTACACATAGTTGTCAGAACCCATCGAGACCATCATGAATAAATTGGTAAATTCAAACTTGATAACAGTTCCCAAGTTTGAAAACTACCAAGAACCACAAGATAAACCATCTTGGTACAACGAGAATTATCTTTGCAACTTTCATAAAATGAAAAACTGTATGAGCCTCAAAAATATTATCCAAGACTTTATAGAGAGTGAAACCATATTTGTTGAAGTACCAGCTAGAAATCAGGATCTTAAGATATATAAAAACCCTATGCCAAATCATAGCAAAGGGAATGATAACGAAAAAGGTAAGGATTACACAAACATGCAACATACCTTTTCCAATGTAGTCATTTTTTGTGATAGTGTTATCACTGTCGTCACCATCAAAGGGTCTAGTATGGAGTGTGGATTCACCACAAGACATGACAAAGTCACCATCCAAGGAGTCCCATCTCAATCTAGGGCACAACGTACTTTTCCAACATCAAATCCCAGCAAGTACAATCTCTTAGATCAGCTTAAGAAGACCCCCTAATAGATCTCAATCTTGGAACTATTAAGGCTATCCCCTACACATAGGGAAATCCTAGAGAATGCTTTATCTTCATTATCTGTCCTTGAGGATATTGATATAGATCAATTTAAAGCTATGGTAGGTCATATCGCTAATCATCTTCTCACCTTCTTGAAACAAGACCTACCATCACAACCATCTCATAACCGCACTTTACACCTTGAGGTCATCATTCATAAGAACAAGGTTAAAAGAATCTTAGTAGATGGAGATGCTATTCTAAACATCTGCATTCTTTAGTTGATCAAGAACCTGTGCTATTTAGAGGATACCATTGAGAGAGCAAAGAGTACCACCATCAAAGCATATGACAACCAAGAGCAGGTATCACAAGGAATCATTGCACTACCCATCCAAGTGGGACCCATCATTGTAGAAACTACATGCTAGGTATTAGACCTTGATCTTCCATACAACATCCTACTTGGCTGACCATGGATCGATGCCCCAAAATTTTTAGTCTCAACCAATCATCAATGTGTAAAGTTTCCTTTTGAAGGCAAAGAAATTACCATCCATGGAGATCCTGAGCCCTTTTACTACTGCAAAAACCTTGAGGCCAAGTTCTATAAGATCCCCAAAATACCCAACAATGATGAAGGGCCTACACCATCCTCCTCATTTGTTGACCCCCCATCCCTTGCATCAACCTTAGAAATAGAAAATACCTATTGTGTAGAACATTCCTAACATCAAAGCAATGATCCAAGATGATGGTTGTGGAAACTATAAGCTAACGAAGGATACTTTCATGTTGGGAGAGCTACCTCTTTCTCCCAAATCTCATGGGAATCTCACACCTAGCAACAACATCCTAAAAAATATCAAGATGGAAGCTACTACCTTCACCAAGTGGGGGGACCTAAACAAAGAATATGTCAATGAGGAAGATATCTCTAAACTGCTATGTCAAAATGAGCGGCTCATCCCCATCCTTCCCATGGAAGATGAAAATAAAGGCTTGTAGCTAATGAAGGGAATGGGGTATATCAAGAATGAAAAAATGGGACAAAATGACAATGGTTTTCTAGAAACTATCATTCCTGAGAAACATCCAAAGAATCTTGGCCTAGGTTGTACTACTAGAAAGGTTACCTTTATTGGCAAAGGAACTTCCGATAAATGGGCTAAGGCTTCCTCTTGGTTACCAACATCATGTGATACTATCCTAGATGACTTCCCCCTCAATGTTGCTAACCTATTTTAGATTAACTACCTCTTCATGATATCTACATCATCGTTTACCCCAGTCAACTAACTAAATGAAATACACCTAGTATAGTTGCAACTCATTGACTTGGACCAACAAGGACCACCGATTCTCAAAATTCATGGAACTCCATGATAATTTACCATGGACAGATCACAAGAAAGGTTTTGACATAGATCTAGACACATGGGTGTACTATGAGGAGATGATTGAATCCATCAGTCACAAAATTGAAAAAATGCAATTAACATGCAGATCTTTGAGTGAAAACCACACTGTGGCACTCTTTGATCTTAAAATAGTAAAAAGAAAGGACGTATCTAAGGGTGAAAACCTCTTTGAAGAACCCAAAGATGAGGGATTCAATCTCCCCCTTAGTGAAATGCATATAGAGAAGTCAGAAGTTCTAGCAGAAAAGGCCACTTAAGTCAATGTGGGAATAGAAGAAGCACCCAAGATCACTTTCTATGCTAAATCCCTATTGGATGAAGAATAGAAAAACCTAGCAACATTCCTGAAAGAACAAAGAACTAACTTTGCATGGTCATACACTGATATTCCAGGGCTCAATCTAGAAGTGGTTGTGCATCATTTAGCAGTCTATCCTAAAGCCAAACCAGTGAAGCAAAAATTAAGAAAGATACACCCTCAGATAGCACTTTTGGTGAAACTTGAGTTACAAAAGCTTCTTGATGTTGGATTCATTTGATCGATTGATTATCCTGAGTGGGTTTCAAACTTGCTACTAGTCTCAATACCCATTGGGGGCATCCGAATATGCATGGATTTTAGAGACTTAAACAAGGCATTCCTAAAGGATGATTTCCCTCTTCCTAACGTCAACCTCATTGTGGATTTAATAGCGAGGCATGCAATTCTATCACTCATGGATGGTTTTTTAGGCTACAATAAAATCATGATTACCAAGGAGGATCAACACAAAACTACATTCCCTTGTCCATGGGGAGCCTATTGCTAGAATGTGATACCATTTGGGCTAAAAAATAGAGGAGAAACCTATCAGAGAGAAATGACCCTCATCTTTCATGACATGATCCACAAAATAGTCAAATATTATGTGGATAATATTTTGGAAAAATCAAAGAAAAGAAGTGAGAACATACAAGTCTTGGGACCCGTCTTTGACAGACTAGAAGAGTACAAGGTACGATTGAATCCAAAAGAGTGTGTCTTTGGGGTTACATTAGGGAAACTTCTTGGCTATATCATCTCATAGAGAGGGATAGAAATTTATCTAGAAAAAGTGAAAGCCATCCTAAATATGGAACCACCACAAACATTGGAACAACTGAGAGGGTTACAAGGAAGATTACAGTCCATCAGAAGATTCATAGCACAACTATCACATAAAATCCACCCTTTTCACATCTTCTCCATAAAGGAATAACTTATAAGCAGGATGAGAAGTGTGACAAAGCATTATAGCAGATCAAAGACTACCTATTAACACCATGAGTGCTCATACTATCGATATCGAACAAACCACTGATCCTATATATCTTAGCAATATCATCAGCACTAGGTTCTCTTCTCGCACAACATGATGAAAATGGAAATGAAATGGCTATCTAATACATTAGTAGGACCTTGGTAGGATATGAAATGAACTATTCATCCAATGAGAAAGCATGATTAGAAGTGGTTTTTTCTTCACAAAAGTTTAGACACTACATGCTGTCACACTAGATCAAACTCATTGCAAAGATCAATCCATTGAAATACCTATTATCCAAAGCAACTCTCACTGGGTGAATGACCAAATGGGTAATGATTTTGACTGAATTTGACATAGAGTATGTGGAGCACAAGGAAATCAAAGGACAAGTGATCACAAGCCAACTAGAAGAGGCACCTATATATGCAGAGAATCTATTGATATCTAAATTCCCTGATGAATTAGTGTTCCTTGTCAATCTCATAGATTAGTGGAAAATGTACTTTGATGGATCATTCACCCAATATGGATCAGAAGTAGGTATTCTCTTTATCACCCCTTAAGGCAATTGCATTATGAAGTCATACAGGCTATCATTTTCATGCACTAACAACATTGTTGAGTACGAAGCCCTAATCATAGGTCTAAGGATAGCAATTTAGTGGAAAATACAAGAGATTAAAGTATATGGAGACTCATAGCTGGTTATCAACCAAGTCAATGATGACTATCAAACTAAGGATGAAAAGCTTACTCATTATAAGAAGATGGTAGAAAATCTCAAGGACCTTTCCATTGTTAGACATGTCGCACAATGTCATGCAATGTGAATTCTTGGTAGAACAACTTCTCGTACCAAATTTTGAAATCCTTGAATCTGAATTTGCATGTGTCATTATTGGTCCTGGATCCCTATGGCATCATGAAATATTCACCTACCTAAGTAGAGGAACCATCCCATCTTATATCACCTCTAACCTTAAGAAGACCTTTGTTAAGAAGGCATCCTGATTCATGATCCTAGGTGATACCTTATACCATCAAAGTATCAAGGGGACATTACTATGATGTCTTAACCAATAGAAAGCCTTGACAGCTTTAATAGAAGTACATGATGGCATATGTGGTTCCCATTCTATTGGTATGACTTTATCTAAGAAACTGTTGAGGACAGGGAATTATTGGCCAACCATGGAAAGAGAAGCCCATCAGTATGTACAAAAATGTGTTCAGTGTCAACAACATGGAGATTTGATTCATGCTCTTGCTCAGGAGTTACAACCAATGATCACACCTTGGCCTTTCTCACAATGGGGACTTGAACTCATAGGAAATATTACCTCAACCTCATTTAATGTCCACAAGTTTATCATAATGGCCACTAAGTACTTTACCAAGTCGGTCGAAGCCATTCCTATGACCTACATAACGGAGAAGCAAATTTCTAAGTTGATCCTGAATTATCTAATCTGCTATTATAGTGTTCCACAAAATTTTATCTCAGACAATGGAACACCATTCAAGAATGGGGATGTAAAAGAGCTATGTCAAAGATTCAACATCCAACACTGATTTTCTACCTTGTATTACCCCCAAGGAAATGATCAAAACTGAGGCTACAAACAAGACCATTATGAAAATCCTAAAGAAAATGGTCAATGAAGTTGGCTGTGACTGGCATCTATAGTTAAATCTTTCCCTATGGGTCTATCGAACTAGTATCCACACACCTATAGATGCAACCCCTTTCTCCTTGGTCTACAGATCAAAAGTCATCTTGCCTATCGAGGTTGAGCTTCCATCCCTATGAGTATCACTACAGAACCTAATCACTGATGAAGAATACAAAGTATC
>VDFB02281492.1:967516455-967677348 GCA_007258455.2 Sequoia sempervirens
TAGGGTTTTTAATATATATGAAAATAATAATTATAATATATATATATATATTTATATATATATAAATATATCCATATATATATATTATTAAATTATTATATTGATTTAAATTATTTAGAATTGATCTTTATAAAAAAAATTAAATTAGATTGAGAAGTTAAATAGAAAAGTTGAAGGTCATTGAACTGTGAAGTTGTGAAAATTAAATTCAGAATTAAATCATATTGATTTCCTTATGTGATTATAATCTTTTGCTTATTTCTTGGAAAGAATGGATTTAATAAATCTTTTAATGAAAATGATTTTGAAAATATATGTTGATTTTAAAAGATTGCATATGGATTTAGTGTATCCAAACAATAGGAAATGTATTTTTCTTGGTTTGTTGTATACATGTTTCTTTTGTGGCAAAATTGGGAGTGTCCACGATGTGAAAGTCTTCCAGAAGTGGTCATGTATTGGGAAATGAAATATTATTTTGGTTTTATAAGTTTGAGCAAATAGGGTAGTGCACTAGTTATTTGTGAATGAAATTGTGATATTTATTGAGGCTTATTTGGGATTATATGTTGAAAAGTGCACTTGTTAACCCTAGATAGTGAACTTAGAAAACCCTTGTTATGTTTAGGGGAGTGGCTAGTCATAAGGGCCGACACACAAAGTGGTGTCAGGGTAACTTACGATTAGTTAAGTAAGTCAGTGAAAACTAAAGAACACAGTAGATAGATTTAAAATATTTAACAAGTTATGTATGCCTCCCTTATGACTCTTGAGCTTCTACAGTCATGAGTATAAGTCGAGAAGGCCTGGAATGGCAAATCGTTGTCTGGTTTCCTTAAGGGACATTCGATTCCGCAACTGTATGCAATAGGGGTCGGGTTTCGTAAGAGGTTACCAGGGTAACCCAAGGATTGGGGGCCGGGACCTAGGAAGAAACACCAGGGTAACCATTGCAACGTTGTGATGACACTCCACCTAGAATAACAGTTAAACCTTGTGTATGTGATTCAATCAATTGTCAAAATCTGGAAGCAATGTAACCAATAGTTTGTATCTACTAGTGTCTAGGGTTAGTAGATTTGGTCTAGGTAGCCTTATTAATATCTCCTAGCACGGGGGGTGGACCTACGGGTACCACATGGTTGGGTGGAATGTGCACCTTACTCCGTTGGGTCCCCAGTTTGTTCGTTGCATTGAGCGCTTCATGGATGGAGAGCTCGCATATGGACTTTGTTTATACTTTCATCATTGTATATTGTAACTTGTAATTGAAAACATCCCTCAATTTTATAAGAGGCGATCAATGTAATTGAAATGAATTTGTTATTTGAACTACCTCATCAGATGGATGAGCAATGTAATATCTTATCAATGCAATGTATGGAAAACATTTTGTACTTTATTAAATCTTGAATGGAAAATTTATTATTGTGCAATTTTTACTTTATGTTATGATTTAATAAGTGCAATGTGAAGTACTTAAGTCGCTTATGGAAAACTTAAAGTAGTGTAACGTCGTTTAACCTAAGAATGTATGCAACTATTTAACATAATATTAATACTTTAAAAAAAAATTATTACACTTTTATATCACTTTTGCAACATTCTTAGGTTATTTAGACGGGGCATTACAGATCAAAGTCAAGTTCAAACACAACCTAAGGATAAAGGGAAAGAAAAGGATAAAAAACAAGTTGCTCAAGTTGATACTAAGTTAACTTTATTCCAAGGTAGAACAAAAACCCCTCCATTTCTAATTTCTGTCTGCATCTTTGGAAAGAATCTACACAATTGCCTAATAGATTTTAGTGCCTCCACAAATGTGATGCCTTTTGCTATCTATAGAGCTCTAGGTATTACCCCTATTGTCTCTCAAAAGAAGGTTACTCAGCTGGAAAGAATGGAAGTGAATGTAGTTGGAGAACTAAACATGATTCCCATGTAGATTGTATCAAACCTTAGAATCCAACAAGTCATTAATATACAAGTAGCGGATATCCCTGATTCCTATGGTTTGATTCTAGGAAGAGACTTTACTAAGGAATTGAATCAGTACATATCAACTGATCACTCACACATGTGGCTTCCCTAGAAAGGGGTGCCAAATCAAATCAAGATTGAGAGAGAAACTTGAATGAAGTATGTAATCACAAAATATTAGAATACTCCAAATGAAATATTGGTATCAAAAGTAAGTATGGGAAATTATGTTCTGGTAGCCCTTGTTGAGGAATCAAATGCAGAAGAAATCCTCATGTTGCATACCACACTTGTTGAGTTCACCTCAGAATCCAGCAGTACTGGAGCCTTGGTGGAATCAGTTGAAGAAAATTATGATCCTAAAGATAACCAACTCAGCTTATTAGACAACTTTCAAGAATTCATTTAGAAGTGTATAGAAGATTAGATCCACTTGGGCAGAGACATGAATTTTGAAGAGTTGGTATTACCAAGTTGGTGTAGAGTCCACAATTCTTCTCATTCAAAGTTGGAATGCTGCTTGTGTTAAACAATAGTAGAATAGATACAAAGGTCCATTAATCCCACCCCAACAGTTAGAATTAATGTAAAAAATACTCAAGATGATCCCAAGGGAAAAAGCTTAGTGCCTTCCGAAGAACCTTCTAGTAGTGGCCACACCAAAGACAAATCAAGAAGATTTGGAGCTATTGGCTGTTGGACACTAAGATTTGATGGATCCAAATCAAAGCAAGGTGTTGGAGCAAGATTTGAGCTGATTAGTCCTAAACGTAAGACTTTTTTTGCTGCTCATAGACTCCAATTTCACTGTACTAATAATGTAGTTGAATATGAGGCTTTGATTCATGGATTGCTTATGGCACTAAGAAATAAGGTTAAGATTCTACAAGTGTTTGGAGATTCTGAGTTAGTGGTCAGGCAGGTTAGGAAGCAATACTCATGTCACGATAGGAGGATGACCAATTATAGGCATAGAGTATGGGACCTCATTGAGGTATTTGATGCCTTTAACATTCAGTTGATACCTCGCAGTAAGAACCAAGCTACAAACTCCCTGGTCCAGGAAGCTAGCACTTTGCAAACCTTGTCCCTTTTCTGCTTGAAGAAATTTACTATAGAGCTAACTCCAATACCTTCAGTGCCTGACAATGTGACTAAATTTCAAGTATTTTAAGATGACAAGCACATCTTGGATTTTATCACGAGCTCTGATGTGTTTACCTCTCAAATCATTGACGAAGCTGAGCCTCAAGAAGTAGAGATGGACCTAGAAGGGGTCATTAATTTGAAGACCAATACTATTCCAAGAGGAATGGTACAACTAGAAAGGATTTTTGATCTTGACAGGGTAAGAGATCAAGATCAAGAAGCTAAGAAGGATTCCACCAGTAGTCAATGTGATACATATAATATGGGAACTCCAAAAAATATCAAGAATGTCTTTATTGGCAAGGTATGCACTCCAGAAGAAAGGAGAGGAATTGTTGATGCATTGCATACATATCAAGATGTGATAGCATGGAGTTATGAAGACTTGAAGACATATGACACCTCAAATATTACTCATACCATTCCTCTCAAACCAAGGGAAAAGCCTTTCAGATAGAGATAAAGACCAATTAATGTCCTGTTGGAGCCTATCATTCAAAAGGAGGTACATAAATTATTATCTTCCCGTATCATATTTCTGCTAAGACACTCAACCTGGGTTGCAAATTTGGTGCCAATGAGAAAGAAGAATGGAGAGATCAAACTTTGTGTTGATTTCAGAAATCTCAATTAGGCATCAAAAAAGGACAATTATCTAGTCCCTTCACTAGATGAAGTATTATAGATTGTTAACGGATCTCAAATGATGTCCTTTCTTGATGGATATTTTGGATATAACCAGGTTATGGTGCAATATGAGGATAGGCATAAAACCACCTTCACTACAAAATGGGGTACTTTCGCTTACAGGAGAATGCCTTTTGGGCTAATCAATGTTGCAGCAACATTCCAAAGAGCTATGGATATTGCCTTCAAGGACATCATTGGTAAGTGCATAATTATTTATATGGATGATTTAATAGTCTTTTCTGAGAAGCGAGGTGATCATATAGCAAAATTGTGTAAAGTGTTTCAAAAGTGTAGGGAATTTGGCATTTCACTTAATCCAAAGAAGTGCATCTTTGGAGTTACTAAAGGAGAACTACTAGGACATGTCATTTCAGAGAAGGGTTTTGCTATTGATCCTAAATGAGTGGAAACCATACTCAAGATTCAACCACTTGCAAGTAAGAAGGAAATGAAATAATTCTTTGGAAAAATCAACTTTGTTAGGAAGTTTATGACCAGATTTGTAGAAATAGTCAAGCTGTTGAATGCAATGCTGAAGCAGGAAGCCAAGGTTGAATGGAGTGCAGAGGAAAAATAAGCATTTGCAGAAATTAAGAGAGCTATTGTTGAAGCTCCAGTGTTGGTGAGTCTTGATTATGCCAAACCCTTTTACATATATTCATTTTCCTCAGATCATTCTTGTGATGGGATGTTAACATAAAAGTATGATCAAGGGAATGAGCATCCCATAGCCTTCATGAGTGCTCCTTTGAAAGATGCAAAATTAAGATATCCTACTGTGGAGAAGCAAACATATGCCTTGGTCAGAGCTATAAAGAAATTCAAAAATTATATTCTGAGGAATAAAGTCTTTGCAATAGTCCTAGATCATGCAGTTAAACTTCTGCTGATGCAAAATGAATTGGGAGAATGCAAAGCAAAGTGGGTGACCATGTTATAGGAATATGATATTGAGATTCAACCCATGAAGTTGGTGAGAGGACAAGGGTTAACCAAGACAATGGAAGAAATGGGTCCTAACCTTACAGCCCAACACTACCATTTCCAAGATGTGTCTCCAGGTGATTGGTATGATGATATTATTTATTATCTCTTGAATCAACAATGCCTTGGACATCTTAATGCAGTAAAAGGAGAGATTTGTGTTTGAAGAGTGACAGTTTTATGATGAAAGGAGCTTTCCTATACAAGAAAAATCATGAGGGTGTCTATTTGAGGTGCCTAGGAAAAGAAGAAGCTGAAAGAGTAATGGGAGAGTTTCATGACAGGTATGGCATAGGCCATGGATCTGCACCCTCCACTACAAATCACATTATGAGGGCTAGCTACTATTGGCCCACATTGTTTAAAGATGCACACAACCATGTAAGGACCTGCCATGTGTGTCAAATTGCAGCAAGTAGAGAGAAGTATGCAGCTCTTCCACTCCAACTAGTCATAGAGGTAAAACCATTTGCATAGTGGGGATTATACTTCATTGATCCAATCAATCCACCTTCTTCTGTAGGCCACAAGTATATTCTCACTATAACTAATTACTTTACTAGATGGACTTAAGCTCTTGCTTGCAAACAATGCACTTTTGCAGTGGTAATCAATTTTCTAGAATCAGGTATTATTAATCGCTTTGGTTTCCCATTAGCTTTAGTCTGTGATAATGGTCTTGCATTTGCATCATTAAAGTTTTACAATTGGGCCTTTGATCATGGAATCATTATTAAGTTTGCATCCAATTACTACCCACAAGGCAATGGTTTAGCTGACTCCTCAAATAAGAACATTTTAACAGTCATCTGTAAGTTGTTAGAGAGGAATCCCAAAGATTAGCATACTCAGCTTAGATTTTATCTTTGGGAAGATCGTACTAGACATAAGGCCCCTCTAGGAATTTCTCCCTATCACCTTGTGTATGGTTTGGAACCTGTATTTCCCATTCAATTGAAGATCCCCACTTTGTAGTTCATTAATGAATATTATGAGGAAGGGGATAAACGTGAAGCTAATCTGGTTGAACTTTTACACCTTGAAGAGAAAAGAGATGAATCTTTAGAAAAATTTGCTAAACACCAGGGTGTAGTTAAGAGGTGGTTTGATAGAAGAGCCAAGGAAAAAGCCTTTAGAATCCCTAACTTGGTTCTTTACTGGGATAAAGCACGCAATCGAAAAGAGGAGCATGGAAAATTTGACACACTTTGGCTCAACCCCTACCAGATTTTAGAGATATTGCGAGACAATGCTTTTCGCCTGAAAACTCTCATTGGAGAGGATATCCCACTGTCTGTTAATGGGCAGTATTTGAAGCATTACTTCCAATCCTGAGTTGTTCATAGATCTTTCCTTGTACATAGTTAGATTAGGTTTCTTTTTCCTTTTCTTTGTTTTCACTTTGGTTAGAGTAGGTTTGCTTGGGTTTAGGGTAGGTTTGCTTCCTGTTTTACTTTTTCTTTTTAGGTTTTCCAGTTTTCTTCTAGGCTTGTTGTCCCTGCACAACAATCATTATATTACCTGGGACTATTCTAAATGTTTCCTTTACAAACTCTAATCATTCTTCCAAAATTTGTTGGTGAAGGTCCTTTATTTAGTGTCACATGTGCTAGTAACTGAAAGTAGATAAGTCATTCGATTAAGTTAAATCTAGAGTGTGCTTGGGTCTTACACTTATACACATACCTTAAAGAATTCCAAGATTTTTAGCGGTCCTTACAAGGTTTGGTCAAGTGAAAAATATTATTTATGCTTCAGTGCTACTGTGGTTCTTAGCTCTAAGTGTGAGCTTCATTGCTTACAAGGTGAAAATGAAAGTTTAAAAGATCTTAAAATAGTATTAAAAGAAAAGAAAAGAAAATATTGAAAAATCAAAAGAGAATATTCACCTCATCAGGAGTTTCCAAGTATCTCTACCAGGGCTATGGATGCCTGGCTGGAAATAGAGCTATGCTTGGGAGGACCACAATGATAACCTCATTGGGGCTATGGACACCTGGTTAGCAGCGAGGCTCTATCCAGGATTCTTTTGGAGTTAGCATCTTTATGTAGCTTGATTAGACTAAGTCTGGTCCCTGCTGCAATTAAGGAAAGTGAATGAATACATGTGCACACACTGAGACTCCAACATAGGAAAGGTTTGCTTGTCTATGTCATTTGAAGCTCTGTTTGTAGGTGACCTGATGCAAGGACTAAAACCAACGATTCTAGGTTCTTGATTCCATTTTGTCATTGAAATGCTTTGGAGCATTTTCCTAGCAGGAGTCACCATTTGTTGTGCAGTTTTCGCACATGCGCCCCGCTAAAAGTAGGGACCCTCTTTTTCTTTTTGTTGCACTTTCACGTTTTCCTTTCATAGGGTCACAACTTCATTCCCTTATGGGATAAGTTCCTCGGTCAAAGTGTTGATTCACCCATGTGCACATTGATAAACTTTCATTTGAGATGCTCTCTTTTAATTTGAAGTTATGGCCTAACCCTTAGAAACCACCTTCAGGTCAAAATTTGTGAAAACCAGGCGAAATTGATTAAGTATTGGGAATTTTTGGAGAATTTGAGTAGGCTCAGATTATTCGAACCTTAGTCTGGTCAGGCAATCCAAGGTACCTCAGATTACTTGAAATCCTCCCTCCAATCGCATTTATGAAAAATTGCAAAATGTCTTGTCATTCATTAATGAGGGTCATTAATGGCACTAAATCAACATTATATTTGATTTGGCCATTTATTTTGCTTATTTTCATTCAAAGAGAGTTGAAGAGCAACCAGGAACCCTTCATTATGCATCGATTTGGAATTCTCTTGGAGGATTTCTCACTCAGAGTGTGGTTGTCATCGAATTCTATTACCCTCTCATCAGTCTGCCTGATATTTCTTTTAGGGTTTCACATTTTAAGGTATGTCCTTTCATTCATCTACTTGATTTGGTCTCATTCTAGTTCTGCCTTTGCATCCATAAGTAATGAGTGAAGTTGAGTCATTTTGGGGTCACAACGGTCTATATTTTGCATTGATTATTGCTTACATGGTGCGATTATTGTTTATTGTTGCATCATACGTTTTCTAGGGCTCGATAGATGGGCGTGTTAGGGTTATTATTTTAGTGGTTTCAAAGAATGCATGATTAAGGATTGTTCCATTTTGAGCTTTGAAAGTTGAATTTGTGGTGAATCCTCTTTATTCATTCCATCTTGCTCAAGCCCTAGGAAGAAATTCCCGCTTGAGAAGTTAAACATGAACAATAAGACTCGAATCCTTGGGACATTGGAAGGAATTATTTTAGGACATAGCATAAAAGGTGTTGAATGATTTATTTGTCATAGAAATTGGTTGAATCCCACAAATTTAACTAGAATTTTTTTGAAACTTAGCAGATTTCAACGCCCCGGAAAAATCTTGGTGCATCCGAGATGGCTCAGATTAGCTGAGCCTTAATCCACTCGGATAATCTGAGGTGGCCCGAATTAGCTGAAAGTTTCATACTTGCATGCAATAAATGGTGATTTCAACCTAGGTTCAGAAATTTTAGAGTACCTAGGATTTTTTTGAATTTTGGGGAATTCAAGGGTGGTTGGAATTTCTGATCTCCTCCAAATTTCATGCTTAATGTTCACATCTGGATTTCATGTTGATTTTAAGGCTTGAAATGAACTTGTGCATCAATGATTTAATGTTTTACATCCCACAGATTTCAACTCACAAGTTTGAGGTGATCAGTTTAACTTTGAAGGGTTGAATTTGATTAATCCTAGCTTGGTTGGATTGACTGAATCATCATCCGGTTGGAAAATCTAAGCAAGCTCAGATTCTCTGAATTTCTTATTTTGGTCTCAAAATTTAATTTACAAGATTGGTACTTGATCACGATGATTGCTAGTGATGATTTATATACTTTAATGATGAAATCAGCATGTTAAGAGTGATTAGTTGGTCGAGTTTAAATGAGTTATGATAATGCTTTCCTTTTGGTAATTGTGATTTTGTGTTAACAGATGTAGGCAGAGGAAAGTCTAGATAAGACAACCAAGAACAAGGCTACTCTGGAACAAGAGGAAATTAGAAAGAGGCAAGAGAGAATGAAGTATGATTTCAAGGGCATCTGGCCTGAGACAAAGACTACCTCTGCATGGTCAAGGATCATAGACACCAACATGGGCCATATTGATTATGATGACTTCCACCTATATATGCATAAAATTGGTCATGTCTAATTAATCTTGGCATTTAATTAAATATTTATTATTTAATTAATTTCTCTAAGGTCTTCTACATATGATTAAATTTAATTAATTTAATTATATTGTTCATTCAATTTATTCTTCTATCATAATTAAATAAATTGATTTTTATTTAATTATTTTGCATTCATATGTCCACTTGATTAATTAAATAAATACACTTTATTTATTTTAATTAATTATCACTTTTTAATTTAATTAAGTCTTTTTGATTTAATTAAATTTAGATATTTATTTTCAAATTCTTCTTCTAGTTAATTAAATATCTTATTTAATTAATTTCATTTACAGGCCACTTCTTAAAAAGTTTAATTAAATATCTTCCATATCTTTTCAAAATCATAATTAAATATTTATTTAATTATGAAATCTTCCATTATTCTTCAAATCTGGGGTAAATATTCTATTTTAAGAAAAATCTCCATGTCACCTATAAATGAATAATTGAATTTAATAATTCATTATTTATCTTCTTCAAAATCTTTCCATAATCTCACAAAAAGATGATTTTTTACAATTCATCTTTATCATCTTATCTTACCTCTTTTTCTCAAAAGAAAACAAATCTTGCTTTCTGTTTTCTTCTGTTTTTCTTAAGTGTTGTCCATCTTCAACCGTTCGATCTGCTAGGAATTTTCACAATCACTTATCATATCAGCTAATCAGAAGCTTTCGAAAACTCTATAAATAGCACTGCAAGTCCAAACAATGGTTACAACACACAATAGATGAATTTGAGATTAATTACATTCTAGCAATATCATTATCTTTCATTTTAGCAATCATTTTTAGCATTAGAATAATCATATCTCAGCATTACATGCATTCATGTTCAATCTCATTCTCTAGGAAAACCTTTTATTGAGCCTATCACACAATCTGAGAGCCAACTAGAATTAATGAAAACACTGGAGATAGAAGACGATAGGTCGACATCAATAATAGGATACTGAGTTTGCATCTCTATTATTTTAATATTATGTTTTTGATATAATGTCTTATCAGTGTGTTTGATTCATTTGTTTTTACATATTTAACATGCATTAAAAATTGACCACACATTTTTGGTACCCACCGTGGGGCTCTTGCCCCATTTTTAACATTTATCTGCAGGTTTTATGATAGGATTTTGTGTTCTGGTATTCAAATTTTCAGCAAAATTTTGTTTTAGTGCATACGAGGATTTCTGAAGCACATATGCATCTTTCTAAAGCGCATCCGTGATTTATTTCAGCACTCTTACAGGTACTTTAGCACATCATCTAGAAACTGTTTTGGCGGATTTAAGGAACAAAACGACGCATCTATGGGACAAAATGGTGCATATACCCAGCTTAGTTTATTAAATATTTTTTTGACAAACAAAAAAAATAAAATTAGTTACATTTTTTTTTAGCACATTTAGGAGTTTTTGTAGCACATTTGGAACTTTCTGTAGTGCATATGGGATCTATTGTAGCACATTTACTTGCTATTATTGTGCATATAAGTGATTTTTTATCGCATATAGGTTGTAACTAAACAGGTTTCTGAGTCTGTCACCTTCTGCAAACAGAACCTCTTCTGGCTTAAAAAGAACCAATCTAGGATAGTCACAGCTGGTTTTAAAAAGAAGCAACCCTAGGATAGACATGGATTTAAAATGAAGCAATCTAGGATAGTCACCACACATTGATTTTGCGGTTAAAATTAATCCCATGCTTTTTGTGAAGCAATATCTTCACATAGTTTAGATCATTGTGATTTGGGTTTTAAAAAGAACAGTGTCTACTATGTTTGTGGCAATAGGTCTATGCTCTCCCCTTAACTGGGTGACCAGAATACCATAATTGCTTTTTACATTCATGCAATTTTACTACTTTGTTACATCCTATATAGGGCCTGCTCTTATGGGAAAAAGTACTCACCCAAGAGGAACGACTCAAGTGGGTTCAAGCCAAAGCCAGGCTATTCTACCCCACTATAAAATTTAAAGAAAATTAGGGGAAACCCTCTTTTGTCGGTAGTGTGCAAGATAACCATCCCCAAAGCCTTTGTTCTAAAGGTTGGGAGGTCTCATGAGGGAGTTTATTATTGCCGCACCAAATGGAAACCTTTACTACGAACCTAGTGTAGTAGCCGGCCAAAGCCATTTTCCAAACATCATAATAATCATAGTGCAAGGGGAGGGAAGAATTTTCCCCCAAGATACTCACCATATAACTACCAAGGACTGTTTGCTTAGGGGATCCGGTATCCACTTCCATCACTCTGAGTATGTGCTTGGAAAAGACAAAAACACGGGTAGCCTTTTGGGGGTGACACAGCTATGTGAGTCGACGTAGTTCTAAGATGTGGGCTGTTGATTATTATGATGACCTACCTAAGTACTAAGAGTGAGTTTGCTTGAAATTTTTGTCATGTATAAAACCTGTGAAAACACTTTTTGAATTTTGTTTTTGAAACATACACTTGATGTTTAGTATAGGACTTAAAAACAATTTTTTTCAAAGTGTTTGTTGTATTTTCAATCACACTAATTCAGATAAAAGATCATCTGAAATGAACATGTCAAATTTTAGCTGAAACTGCTCACAAACTGTTCAAAAAATTACCTTGGAAAAAACTATTTTAGCGCATATAGGGTATATTCTAGCACATATGAGATCTGTTCTAGTGGATTCACTGGTTAATTCAACACTTTTAGGGTCTGTTTTAGTGCATTAAGTGTTTTGGCGCATTCACTGGCTATTCTAAAAACAAACATTTTGGTCACTGTCACAACATTTTTTTTGCAGCGCATATAGGACACAAAGTAGCGCATCTAGGACATATTGTAGCACATTTGACCATTTCTCTAGTGCATATCCCTATTTCTAAAGCACATATAGGGGAAAAAATAGCGCATCTACCACTCTTCCTAAATCATTATTTTTGACAGATCTGAGTTTATAGCATTCTTAGCCTAGTAACATATCAACATTTTCTCTCATGCTTAGGGAGTGGAAATATACCAAGTTTTTCAAGAAGTCAATTGTCAATAAAATCAAGAAACCCAAGAGACCTCTAGGATACAATAAAACCTTACAACGAAGGAAGTTTTTATACAAGAGTCGAAATGTCTTGCTCCATTATTGCAAATTTCTCCATAGGTACCAAGATTTTGTTAGAGGATTTACTGACAAATACACTGTAAACCCACGAGATTCACGAGCCTATTTTCAAAGAAGATCCCTCTCACAATGACACAATCACAATCAGCCTCTTGATTTCAACTATATACCACAACCTTCTATTGAATATCCAACACATCCTAGTCAAATACTTCAGTAAGTCGAAATAGGCTATACTAATCATTCTTCGAAAACAAGGATCAAATCTTACAAGTGCACCTTTCATCACAAACTTCTAAATTCTTGGTTCAACTTTTCCCAACAGGATTCTGACATCCTTTATCATTGGAAGCCACAACCATGAATTAGGAACATAGTTTTGGTTATATCATAAGATTTTCATCTTATCAGATTAAAACATCATCATTGGTGGCACTCATCAAACTATGATCTAAGTTTAGAAGAACATCTTGAAATCATATGCCTATTTCTACAAGATCACAATATAATAAGCTAAAGGAAGATATTCAACAAGAAGATCATACCTCAAGAACTCAAGAAGGTGAAAATAGTGACCCTCTTTATAGTGTGAGTCGGAATCCCCTTTTTGAAGACAACATGGCCGAAGGAGCAAAGGACTTGTTTACCTCCAACAGAGATCCGAGAAAGACCCTTGAAGATAGTGATGATGAACAAGAAGAAGAGCATCACCTTAGAGAAGCCGAGCAAGATCCAAAATTTCTCAGAGCAGTAGAAAAGATCTTAGAACGCGACAAAGAAAAATATTTCCTATATCTGGCTGACAAAGGAGTTAAGTTGCCTCATGATTTCAATACTAAGGACTTAAAATAGAATCTTGATGAGACACCCTTTTTTGATGTTAGTACTTTATCCCAACAAGTTAAGGCACTTCAAGGGAAAGTTAAAGACTTACAAGGGGGAACCACAACAAAGACATATGCTCTTGATGGCATTTTTTCATATCCCTTTGATCGACGTCTCAACATGATCCCATTTCCTAAACATTGCGAAATCCCAAAGTTTGATCGTTATAATGGGAAATCAAATCCAATTGACCATATTAGAGACTTTTGAAACATGACTCTAGAGTTTTCTGATGAGGATACATACTTAATGCGCTTGTTTCCTAGAAGTCTTAGAGGCCAATCTATGGAATGGTTATCAAAAATCACATTGCCTGTTAAGACATTTGAGGAATTGATTAACAAGTTCATATCACAATATTCCTACAACATACAACACCAAATAACCATGATTGATCTATGCAAGGCTAGGAAAAAACCAGGTGAACCATTCATCACATTTCTTTAGAGATGGAGAAGATTGTTCACTAGATATCCATGTCATGTTCCTGAAAAGGAAAAGATCACTACCTTAAAAAAAAAATTGGATCAAGAGATGAGTTATCGTTTGAATCTTCATTGTCCTCCCTCTTTTCAAAAATTGATTGAAAATGTAATCACAATTGAAAGTGCATTAGTCCAGAGGGGGATAATCAAACTTGATAGAGACAATCCTACCTCTTCTAATCACCACAATGGAAAATCTAAGTTTTGGGCTTGCAATAAAAATATGGTGAATGATGGGGTTGTAGATTCACATCATGTTTCACCTAAGCCAGTTGTTCTTAGTATTCCTCGCAACAACAACTATAACAATGTCAACTCGGTTACAAATCAAGGAAACAATCCTCCTCCTCTGAGGAATAACCAAAATCCAACTTTTGTTCCAAATCAAAGTAATACCAACAATCAAGGGTACCGTGGAAACAACAATACCCTAGGAAATACATCCAACATGAATCCACAACGATCTTCATTTTTCTCCAATAGAAGAACTTTTACTCCATTGGGGCAATCTTTGGAATCCGCCCTTAAAGACTTGATGGAAAAGAAAGTAATTACCATACCACCTCAACGTAATTTTGAACCTAGTGTGAAGCCACCATCATGGAATGACACATACTATTGTGATTATCATCAATACAAGGGCCATCACATGAATAATTGTCAAGCCTTGAAGAATGTAATCCAAGACGTGATAGAAAATGACACCATTAAGGTAGAAGGACACCAACAATCGAATGAAGACCACCAAGCATTTCGAAACCCTTTTCCCAAATATCAAAATGGTGAGTCTTTTGGGAAAAATGTGAATCATATCGATGAGCATATAATCAATCATATCTACACTGATGACAAGCAGGTTAATGTCATAAAAGTCAAAGAGAAAATGAAATATGGAGAAGTTAACATAACAACAAGGGCACAAGCCAAAGTTGTCCTAAAGGGTGCTCCTTCAAAATCCATTGTGCCCCTACTTCAACATCAGTATGACTTAGTCAATCAACTTCGAAAAACTCCTGCTCAGATTTCCATCTTAGAAATCCTGAAGATTTCCCTAGCGCATAAGGAAATTCTAGACAAAGTCCTCATTGAAACAACTGTATCCACTAATCTAGATGTGGATCGATTTCAAGCCATGGTGGGACACTTGTCCTCACCCACATGCCTCTCATTTTCTGAAAAGGATGACTTTTCCATGACTCACCCCCATAACTCATCACTATACTTAGAGGTCATGATCCACAAGTTTCATGTCTAACATGTACTAATAGATGGAGGTGCTGGTTTGAACATATGTACCATGAAATTAATTTGGGCTTTAGGATTTTCTAAGGATTCCATTGATCCCAAAAGAAAGATTACTATTAAAGCCTATGATGATGAGGAAAGAGCATCCAAGGGTTTAATCATGTTACCAATTAGAGTGGGACCAATTATCAAAAATACTTTCTATCAAGTGTTAGACCGTGATCTCGCATACAACATCTTGTTGGGTCGTCCTTGGATCCACGAAATGCAAGTTGTACCATCCACATATCATCAATGTCTTAATTTTCCTTATGACAAACCAGAGATCACGATACCAGCTGATAATTCTCACAGTCAAACTTGTGCCAACATCAAAGCTAGTCAAGACACTTTGGTTCCCAACAATTGAGAAGTCTCTGCTAGTGCTTCTCCAAAAGTTGATACACAAATCAGTCAGCTAACCAAAAGCTTTGACAAGAAACTATGGTTCAAGTATAATGGAGTAGGAGAATATTCTCTCTATCTGGCTAATCTTCCTACATCACCTCGGTCACATGGACAACCTTCTATCACACAACATTAGATATTTGTAGCATCAACATCAACACAATCACTGATAGAACCAATCACAAATTTTAATGGAAAATTTATCAAGGAGAAATTCCTAATGGAAGATCTTGAGGATAGCGAAATGCTAAAATGGCTCTATAGAGATGAAGATGAAGATGAAGTAGTTCTAAATGTCAAGCTACCAATAGATCAATATGGTAAGGGATACTCAATCATGCAAAAGATGGGCTATGATGGTACTGGTCCTATTGGAAAGAGAAAAGAAGGAGTAGTTGAGCCTATTCACCTACTAGGACTTGCTGCAAAAGCTAAAACAAGATTAGGCTATGATACTAGCTCGAAAGAAACAACATCCAAACATTTGAATGATATTGTACTCACATTGCAAGAAAGTTCCGATCCAAGAGAAGCATGCTTGACAACAATTCAGAATTTGATCGATAATAACTCTGACATAGACTCTGAGGAATACAAATGGGATACCATCTATAATGATGAATTCTGGAGGGACAAATAGGTTGATGTGATACACAAGTATATCCCAACTCTAATCAAAGGAGAAGGCTTAGGGACCCAACCACACGAATCTGAAATACAACACGACTATGATTCTAGTGATACCGAGTCAGATTTAATCGAACAAGACTATCATGAGGACAATACCCTCATTGACCTACCTCATACCTCAGATTCTATAGAAACCTTAGTTATGACCATAACCATAGCCGATTTCACACAACTTAATGACCCGCTACTACTAATACATCCCGATCTCATCGATTGGGATCTATCTGAACCTCTTGATATACCTTTGTTTCCAATCAAAAAATCTATCATAAACTTCCTTTTCGCAGATGATGTAAATGATTGTTCCACTGGTGATTTTCAGCATAAGATCCTTCGTCAAGAGTGTGTCAAGTCTCCTAGCTGCAAAAATAAAAATAAAAAAGAAAGATCTAATGGTGAAAACCAAAATCTAGCAGTGTTAGATCAAGCAAAAGATAAAACAAAGAGCATATCAGATGGTGAAAACCTTTTTAAGTCATCAGATGATGGGATGCTTGACACTCTCCCGGAGCACTATCATGAGCAATCACCCATCTTGATTGAGCCTACAAAAATAGTCAATCTTGAAACTACAGAAAAACCAAGGATTCTACAGCTCGCTGCATCAATGATAGATAAAGAAGTACCTGAGTTCATGGAATTTCTTAGAATAAATCAAGTTAATTTTTCCTGGTCCTATGCAGACATGCCAGGTCTTGATCCTAATATTATAATGCATCACTTGTCCATTAAACTAGGCATAAAACCTGTGAAACAAAAACTTAGAAAGATGCATCCTCATGTTGCCTTACTAGTTAAGGAATAACTTAAGAAACTCCTCGATGTGGGATTTATAAGATCAATTGACAATGTAGAATGGATCTCCAACATTGTTCATGTATCCAAGCCTGAAAAAAGTGTTAGAGTATGCACATATTTTAGAGATCTTAATAAAGCATGTCCTAAGGATGACTTCCCTCTTCCAAGCATTGATACCATAGTGGATTTCATGGCTGGACATTCCATGTATTCACTAATGGATGGTTTTTTTGGTTATAACCAAATCAAGATTGCACTTGAAGACCAAGACAAAATAGCTTTCACATGTCCATGGGGGACTTACTGTTGGAACGTCATGCCTTTCAGTTTAAAGAATGTTGGGGCTACATATCAAACAGCTATGACTATAATTTTTCATGACATGATGCACACATTCATGGAAGATTATGTCGATGAAATACTAGAAAAATCATACACAAGAGAGGGACATCCTGAGATATTATCCAAAATATTTGCAAGGTTGGAAAAGTTTAAAGTTCACCTCAACCCTAAGAAATGTGTTTTCGGAGTCACATCTGGAAAGCTCTTGGGATACATAGTTTCAGCAAGAGGGATTGAGGTAGATCCCGCCAGAGTATAAGCAATCATGGAAATGCCTCCACCAAAGAATATCAGTCATTTGAGGTCACTACAAGGATGACTCCAATCTATATGAAGGTTCATTGCACACCTAGCAGATAAATGCCTACCCTTCACACATCTATTGCATAAGAATGCTCCTTTCAAATGGGATGATAAGTGTCAAATGGCCTTTCAACAAATCAAGCAGTATCTAATGAACCCACCAGTTCTAGTACCACCAAATCTAGACAAACCACTCATCTTATACATTGCTGCAACATAGACATATTTTGGGGCATTGTTAGCACAAGAGGACTCTACAGGAAAGGAACGTGCAATTTATTACATCAGCCGAACGTTAACAGGTCATGAAGTCAACTACACTTTCATCGAGAAGGCTTTCCTAGCAGTGGTTTTTGCCTCGCAGAAGTTTCGACACTACATGTTAACTCATACAATCAATCTTGTTGCAGAAATTGATCCACTTAAGTATCTATTAAGCAAAGCTACATTGACAGGAAGGCTAGAAAAATGGTTCATGATCTTAAGTGAGTTTGATATCCATTATATTGATTGCAAAGCAATCAAAGGACAAGTTATTGCTGATCAACTAGCTGAAGCACCACTACAAGCAGAGCATCCCATGCACATTGAATTTCTAGATGTTGATGTCTTCACTGCAGAATCAAAGCAACCTTGGTCATTATATTTTGATGGTTCATTTACCAAACATGGATCGGGGGTAGGCATACTCTTTGTCACCCCTCAAGGAAATACCATTCCTCAGTCATATCGGCTAAAGTTTCCATGCACTAATAACATAGTTGAATATGAAGATCTAATCACTGGACTTAAAATAGTATTGGAATGGAGAATCACTGAGTTACAAGTCTACAGTGACTCACAGTTAGTCATTAACTAGATCAATGATGATTATCAGACTAAAGATGACAAATTGTTGCCATATAAGAAAATGGTTGATGATTTCAAGAAGTACTTTGTAGACATCCAGTTCATGCAAATTCCAAGGCTTGATAACAAGGCAACTGACGCTATGGCTACAATGGCTTCATTGTTACAACTTCCAGAAAATTAGGCTCGTTACGAATTTCTGGTGGAACAATCATTTACACCTTCCTATGACACACCTAAAAGCCAAATCATTTTCCACTTAGTAGGATTCGATTCACCTTGGTACGACAAGACTTATACCTACCTAAAAGATGACATCTTACCACTTGACTTATCCCGTAACAAAAAGCGTAATTTTATCTGCCAATCCTCTCACTATACCCTCATCGCTGACACCCTCTATCACCGCAGTCTTGATGGTACTTTACTTTGATGTCTTGAATGTGATGAATCTGACAAGGCTTTATAAGAAGTTCATGGTGGTATTTTTGGTACTCATTCAAGTGGACTGACCTTATCCAAGAAATTGATTAGAATGGGTTATTACTAGCCGACAATGGAAAGGGAATCATTCACTTTCATAAAAAAGTGCTCTAAATTTTAGATACATGGAAATATTATCCATGCACCAGCACAAGAACTACAACCATTCATACCAACCTGGCCATTCTTTCAATGGTGGTTGGATCTAGTTGGAAAGATTCATCCTTCATCATCAAATGAACACAAGTTCATCATCACAGCGACAAAGTATTTTACCAAGTGGATTGAGGCAGTACCTCTCACTAAAGTCACCGACAAACAAATATCATCATTCATACTCAACTATCTCATTTTTTGGTATGTCATTCCCAACTCCATCATTATAAATAATGGATGACCATTCAAGAATTAGGATGTTGATGAACTTTGTGAGAGATTCCATATTCAACATAGATATTCAACACCTTACTATCCACAAGGGAACGGCCAAGAAGAGGCCTCAAACAAAACAATACTGAAAATATTGAAGAAGACTATGAATGATGCAGGGAAAGATTGACATGTTCAACTTAATCCCGCATTATGGGCCTACAGAACTAGTATCTGAACACCAACAGGAGAAACACCATTTTCTCTTATCTATGGAGCAGAAGCCATCCTACCTTTAAAGGTTGAGATTCCATCACTCAAAGTATCTCTAAAAGGTCTAATCACAGATGATGAATATAGAGTTTCCCGACTGCAAGAACTAGAACTTCTTGATGAAAAGAGACAATGAGCAACTGATCATTTGAAAGCATACCAACAAATAATGTCTCACAGCTATAATCACAGAGTCAAACCGCGTACCTTTTAGGTTGGTGATCTTGTTCTAAAAGAGAACCCACGCAATCAGCAAGACGGAGAGAAGAAAGGAAAGTTTGAACCAAATTGGCTGGGTCCTTATGTGGTCATAGCAATATATGGTTCAGGAGCATACAAGTTGTCAACGCCAGAAGGGGACCTGTTTGACGAACCCATCAATAGCATGTACCTGAAAAATTGTTATATCTGAAGCAATTATCATCATCCGAAAAAGTCCTAAAGAAATACAAAAAAAATAGCAAAAAAAGTCCCGACGAAATACAAAAAAATAGCATAAAATGTCCTGAAGAAATACAAAAAAAAAAAAAAAATCAGAAAAATGCAATAAAAACAAATAGTGAAAATCTGGCAAACATATGCTATTTGTAGCTCTCCATCTATTAGTTCATGTTTTTCACTTAGCTTTTTAGACTTCATTTTTTTGTGCATCTTTCTATCATTTTAGGGTCTTACCCGCATCATGTTGCTACCATTTGCCTAGGGCAATAATGTCTTACCATGGCTTGATCGTCATACATATTCCTTTTAGCGAGTTGTGTCAATACTGAGGGAAAAAATTGACATACTCTGGGGCAATCAACTTTCAGATTCTACCAAAACAACTAGACAATGATATAGAACCCAATCATGCGAACAAACAATCAAATCCTATGAAAAACTATCCAACCACTGATCCATATCAAAATGGTTTTTCAGAAAAATACCATATCATAACTCATATCTGGATGATCTAAAATCTGAATAATGATTGGAATATCAGTTTTACATTTTGAACAATGGTTGTTTGATTTTTCGATATCATCTCTCTGGAGCACACTCAATGATGTACTGAACTAGAGTGGCAAGGAAAGAAGATGATTTTTCTTTGTTTGTTGTCTTGAGGTTAACTATCGATTTGGTGTAAATATGTTGTGAGACATGATTTCCAAAACGCATATCATTGATGACAGTTCCACATTTGCATCAGAAAGGGGTTAGTCTTTGTCTGTTTATGCAAGAAATTCTTAGGTAATCTTGGTTCAATTATACCTCGATGCTTGTGTTTGCTTGCTATATCAAAAATCATGAAAATTGTACTCAGGTCATCATTGGTGCTAATTTCCCCTCTAATGCTTGTACATACTTTCAAAATTTTATAAGGCTCTATGATGATTCAAGAAAGCTACCCAAAGGCTCAACAAATAGTTGGTTTTATTTAGTTGTATTTCATTTAGATCAATGTACATATCTGCATATTGGATTCACATTAGAGTTTTTGAAAGGCTGAATAGACATCAATGGTTGTCATGTCTCTTTGGACTATTTGTGGAGGACACTCAGACATTTGTTTCATCCTCATTTCATTATCATTTCATCATCCTTCATTTTCAAATAATTTAGATTCTTTATCATTTCATAACATTCATTAGCCATTTTCATCACTTTCATTATCATCTTATCCATGAAATTTTCATTTTACATAGTTGTATTCCATTTCTATCTTATCATATTACTACATTTTCATTTTATTATCTCATTTCATTTCATTTCATCACATTTCATCATTACATTTCATTACGTTTCATATCATTATATTTTATCATATTATTTACTCATTTGCATCATATCATTTTATCATCATTATCATTTTATTCATACCATTATCATTTCTCATTTATCATCGTTTCATCATATTATATCATTTCTTTTCCTCATTTCATTTCATACTTTATTGTACCACTACATTTCATAATTACGTTTCATTTCATTTTATCATCTCATCATTCATTTGTTATTCATTTCGTTAAATTTCATATCATTTATTATCATCTTATCATGTCATTTATCATTTACATCTTTTATCATTTCTCATTGTCCATATTATTTCATTTGTCATTTTTCATATAACATTTGATTCATATCACATATGATACTACAAATTCACGACACATTTCATAAATACAACATCCATCACATCATCATCATTTGTGGCATTTTAAAAATCAAAACACAAGAATTTCATACAAACATTACATTTCCACATCATTAACAAAACATATATTCATATCATCTATCATATCATTTCAACATGTAGCATTTTTGTCATCCTCGTCTACCTACATGACATCATTAGTTCACATCATAAAATACTAAGCATAGCATAAATTTATCATCATTAGCATATCATACAGTATCATAACTCCTCCTGCATATCATGATCAATCATCAAATCATTTGCATACATCCATATCACATAATAAATAAATAAATGCATAACCATATCAAACCATCATATAAAAAATGCAACACATCATTGAAACTCATCGCTGCTGCATATCATTGCTCATCAAAAATACATACAGAATGTCCAAAAGTCCAATGAAACTAAAAAGTCTAGACATATATATGAAATATGATCAAAATCAATATACATGCTCCAAGAATATGATGTACATCAATAATCCATAATCCATCAATCAAGGCTGGCTGGTGGAACCCTCTGATGGAGTTGGTCTCGAGGATGGTGGCCTGCCACTAGTCCCTGCATTTGGATCTCGTCGAGGTCCGGTAACCCCTAGGCTCTGTGGTTGTCTATGTCCTACTCCTAGCCCTATTGTGGGACCATGGGAAAGGCTCTCTATGCTCAAGAGGACACAACTCCTCATATCGAACTTGATAGTACTCAGCCTCTCTAGCCATCTCAAAGCCCTCTGCAATGGCCTCTCACAAGACACACTCTCTATAGTGCCCATGAGTCTCTGTGAAACACCCTCTACCTCTGTTGCCCTCCGTCTAAGGGAATCTCTCTCTACTATCAACTGGGCTACCTGTGGGTCTGGGGTAGGCTGGGGTACCTGTTCCTATGCCTATGCAAGTTGTGCATGTAACTACACTGCCATACTCTGTGCTTGAGCCAACTGGCTTTGCAACTCTGCCTGTTGTCCCTGCAATGTTTGTACCTGGGCCTGTAGACTATCTATCTATCCCTACTATGATGTGGAGGCAACCCTGATCATTGTCCTCCATCCAATCCCAGTCCTCGGCCTCCGCATGATCTGAATACTGCCCAAAAAGTCTGGCTTCGGTCTCACTGGCACCCGCCCCTCATGTCCACCATCATCCCCATCATCCCCATTTGAGATCTCCTCCTCTCCACTATCTCCCTCCTCTCCTCCACCAACTTCTTTCTCACCTCTTGCTGCATCCTCCTATCTCCTACCCCCTGGCGGTGCCACCAAAATGGGCACTGGCTCATCTGGACATGTCAACCGTGGAAATGGATGTGTATGATAATAAATCGAGTACTCATCGGACATACCATCATCAACAATATCCTGCCTATCATCCCTTGCCTCAGGCTCTAAAGCCATATACTCTGTATATGCTATCTAATATGAAATGCAAGGTCCCCATCCCGCCTCATCCTTGCTCTACGCATAGTGAGCAACACCCTGAGGCATCCCCTATGTAAATCCGAATTGTCCCTACACCCGCAATGCCAAGAATCTCTCTATGATTAATGGGGTCCTCCCTATCAAAAACCAGGGTATACCTACAAACGACATCTCTAAATGATCTGTATCCCATGGCTTGCAATCTATGTATGGCCACCATATCACTACATCCATATCATCAAGGCATCATCTCCAGTAATCCAACTTTCCCAGCTTAGGTTGGACAAGGAACATAGAATATGCATACACATATGGTCTGCTTGGTGGCCTCACTCTGGGACAAGCTGGTCTTGTCATAGTAATATGCTCCCATGCCTAGATCTAGAGCAATGTAACGCCGCATGACAAACTGGATGAACCTCTTTAAACCACCCGATGTAGGTCATGATATAGGTGAGTCAACATGAAACTCCCCAAGGCATATCTTCATGGCTGTATCAACATTTTCTCAGGGATCCTCGCCCATCCCACTGATAGTCCCTTTGACCAGCAATCCAGACAAAGGAGACCTCCAATAAATGCACCCAAAACTACAGGTAAGGCCGGATACCCCCTAAAATCTGCCCATGGCACCCAATACCTTGCTATATCTACATCGCCATATACTCTCCTTAGTGCATCTGTACCACCTAGCTCCTTGTGATCATAGAACACAAGGGTGCCTACCACTAGAATCCCCAGAATCCTGTAAACATCCTGAGTTGTCATAGTCAACTCACCCGTCGGCAAATGAAAGGTGTTATGCTCTGAATGCCACCTCTCTGCTAGCACGGTCAACAGTTCCCTGTTGACCCGACTCAGAGGCATGGACAACAAAGATCCCAATTCACATACCTCTATCAATGCTATATCATCTGGTGTCAGCTTTGGTTTCTGATCCCACCCCGCCGAGTGACACTCCCTAATCTAGAGGTTTTTGAAAACCTCCTATTTTTGGTTATCACAAGGACAATCAATCAGCATCATGTCAATGATTCAATCTCAATCAAGCACATCAAATCCAACTCATGTCTATCTATCAATGACCCATATCAGTGACCCATATCAAGTGTCCTATCTAGGTGACTCATATCATGCAATCAATGCACAATCTATCTATCTGAATATCACATCAATTTGCTCTATCATCAATTACTATTTGTTTTCTTTTTCAAGAATGCAAATTTATCAACAATCAAAACATCATTCTATTTGTATTTTCTTCATGAATGCAAATATGTTTTTAATCAATCATCTACTATTTTTTTCTATCACAGAAAGAAAATTTATCAAGAGATATATCAATCATCTACTCTTTGTTTTTCGTTCAGGGGAGACAAAGTTATTAGCTATCTACTCTTTGATTTCTATTTTGGGAAACAAAGTTATCCATTCTTTATTAGATTTTCTACCCATATCAACATGATGACAAGTCCATTTTTATATCTATTAACCAAAGAAGTAATAAACATAATCATTTTTATCAAATGAGCACATTTTCTAAAAGCACTAATTTGCGGCCTCTATGCGCTAAAACCCTATATGCGCTGAAGTTTTCCCCATATGCGCTAAAACCCTGTATGCACTCAAGTTTCCTCCAGATGTGCTCAAACTCAGATACTCCATTCTATGCCCTAGATGCGCTCATTCATTTCCTCTATGCGCTATTTCTCTAAAAGTGCTTAAACTCTAATCGAAAGCGTCGTTTTATTCACTAGATGTGCCACAAACCTAAAAGCGCTAAACAGTTTCCTAGATGCGCTAAAGTACTAATTCTTTTACGACATCCTATAAGTGCTATTCTATCTATTGGATGCACTAAACTAGCTTTTACAGTGAAAATGCAAACACAAATGAAAATCTATATGCGCTCAAACAAACATCGAACGTGCTAAAACACTTCCTAAAAGCGCTAAAACGGCCCGTAACAATCTAAATCTGCAGAAAAAAATATGAAAAATCGATTCAAAATAGAAAATTTCAAAGCAAAAGGGGTTGGATCGACTCACTGGTGGTCCATAGGCAGCTGGTCTCTAGTATCGACGGGCCTACTCGAATCTATGTCTATGGTATGAAATCTCCATCTCGCCATGTCACTATCAGAGCACAAGGTTTCTCAAAGTCAAAAGGTGCAAATGACTTGTCCTTTTCTTCCCTTTTACCTTTTAAAGGTAAAAAAAAGGTGAGTTTTGGTGGCATGTTATTTTATTTTTATCTTTTTCTCACTTTGACCTTATTTTCACACTGGGGCATCCTTATACATCATTTTTCGAGAGCTAAATCACTGAATTCACATCAAAATCAAAATCTCATCATCAAATCAAAATTTTCAAACATTATCAACAACTCATATCATTATCAGTGATTTACCTCCCGAGGGGGCATCATTAACACCAACAACATCTTCCAATCAGAAACATATCAGGTTCAAATCAGGGGCATATCAATCACATTTTTCCAAATAGGGGCAAAATTTCTTTCAAAAGTGGGAATATTTTCTTTGAAGCAATGTGTTTCACACATCACTTCAAAGAGGGGAAAAATGTATATGCATAAAATTGGTCATGTCTAATTAATCCTGGCATTTAATTAATTTCTCTAAAGTCTTCTACATATGATTAAATTTAATTAATTTAATTATATTGTTCATTCAATTTATTCTTCTATCATAATTAAATAAATCAATTTTTTATTTAATTATTTCACATTCATATGTCCACTTGATTAATTAAATAAATACACTTCATTTATTTTAATTAATTATCACTTTTTGAATTTAATTAAGTCTTTTTTATTTAATTAAATTTAGATATTTCTTTTCAAATTCTTCTTCTAGTTAATTAAATATCTTATTTAATTAATTTCATTTACAGGCCATTTCTTAAAAAGTTTAATTAAATATCTTCCATATCTTTTCAAAATCATAATTAAATATTTTATTTAATTATGAAATCTTCCATTAGTCTTCAAATCTGGGGTAAATATTCTATTTTAAGAAAAATCTCCATGTCACCTATAAATGAATAATTGAATTTAATAATTCATTATTTATCTTCTTCAAAATCTTTTCATAATCTCACAAAAAGATGATTTTTTACAATTCATCTTTATCATCTTATCTTACCTCTTTTTCTCAAAAGAAAAAAAATCTTGCTTTTTGTTTTCTTCTATTTTTCTTCAGTCTTTTCCATCTTCAACCATTCGATCTTCTAGGAATTTTCACAATAATTGATCATATCAGCCAATCAGAAGCTTTTGAAAACTCTATAAATAGCACTGCAAATCCAAGCAATGGTTACAACACACAACATATGAATTTGAGATTAATTACATTCTAACATTATCATTATCTTTCATTTTAGCAATCATGTTTAGCATTAGAATAATCATATCTCAACATTACACGTATTCATGTTCAATCTCGTTCTCTAGGAAGACATTTTGTTGAGCCTAGCACACAATCTGAGAGCCAGCTGGAATCAACAAAAACACTAGAGATAGAGGACGATAGGTCGAGATCGATAATAGGATACTGAGTTTGCATCTCTATTATTTTAATGAACAATCCCTAGAGATAACGAACAATGCTTGGATCCTAAAGCCAAAACCACATTATTCAAAGTTTCCCAAGCAGCTGCACAGGAGTGATTTCAAGCAAGAATACAATGATATCATAACTCTCCTGGATAGAGTCATGGGAGTGGAGGAAGCACACATATTCCAACCTTGGATGTTCCACCCCATTACTTAGATTGTGGCCAATAAGCACTATCATTGGGCAATAATCATTAGCAACAACATAGATGCCCAAATGAGGAGTGTACAAGAGACCAAATAGTTCACTATGATTTCATATTTTGTGTATAAGTTGGCACACAAGAACAAATACAAATGTCTCAATTGTAAAGGAGTCTTGGGGTAGGATAGAATATGGGAGGTATATCCTTAGTTGCAATATAATACATCAAATTACAAGAGGGCCAATGATACTTTCTTCATGTACATTCCTAGATTGTTACGAGATTCCCTTCACATGAGAATCTCTGCAGATGCAATGGATTTAATAAAGAACTATGGTCAATGGTTTATCCAATTTCAAAGGTTTACATATATCAGGGTAGAGGGATCACCAGTTGTTCCCCTCAGATTGCGAAGATATCCCACCAACAAGCTCCTCCTATTGGAACTGACAAAATAGATGGTTGGCTTCGAGGAAGTTTTATAGAGGGGTAACATAAAGAAGGGATTGGGATCATAATTCCCATTGAGAGTAGGAGTATTGGAGGCCTGCCCTTCTATTCAGAGTGCCCAACATTCAGAGAAGGAGATGACTCAATTTGAGTTATACTCTCATACTAATAGAGGAAATTTTGATCCTTATGGGAAGGATTCCAAGCAAGCAAATAGAACTTTTAGGCATAAAGATCATATTGAAGATTATTGGGCTAATTGTAGAGATGAGTGGGAGATCATCAAAAGAAGGTTTTCCAAACTACCTTTGAGATTGATCAGATTATACAGAGTTGTAGAAATTCCAGATCAAGTGGAGGATGATGAAGCATACCTTCTCCAACATCATGATTTTGAGCCATTTAGAAACATGCCACTGCCTCCAATAAATTGTTTCAAGGAGGAGATAACTTATTTAAATCAAATCACTGAACCAGTCAAGAAATATTCCAGGTTGTGGGTCAATCATCAAGTTCTAGAATTGGAGGATGATGGTGTTAAATTCACCTATGATCTAATGGGAGAAATGGAGTCTCATGATGAAGAAGAAGTTGAAGCTACTGAACCCCATGAGGAGGAGGTCCCTCAAGAAGCATTGTCATTCAAAAGAAGAACTAGGAGCCAAGGGAAAGCAAAGAAAGGTCCTCATTCCAGTACTCATACTGAAGCAGGTGAGACATCATAACCAGTGAGGAAGACAAATATAATTACTGAGAGGTAGAAGGTTACAAAAGCTATGAAGAATGAAGCTTCCACAGATGCTCCTTTAGCTGCAAAGGTGATAGATTTGGAGAGTTCAGGGGAGAAACCCCAATTTTATGTTAGAAGGAATTCTCCCAAGTAGAAGGTTGCTCAAGTATAATAGGAAAAGATAGTAGAAGAAGAGTGGCATGATGAAGAGACACCTACAGATGATGTTGAGAATAGAGCAGCTACAAGAAACAATTATCCCATTCCTTCTCCACATTCACATCAAGATGTGCAAATTGATGAAGAGGAACTTCCATAGGAAGGAAAAATATCAAATAATCTTGAACAATTAAATGAGGAATATGACAACATCTCTACACCTGATAGTGGAGAATGGAGGACATTTGTGCAAGAAATGAAGAAATCAACCTCTAGTGCTAAAAGAAAAAATATAGAATCAGAGGTTGTATGAGGAAAAGTGAGAAAATATCCTAAGAGAGTGTTAGTGGATGAGCCGCAAAGTAATCCAAAGGAAGAAACTGATAAAGAAGAGGATATTGTGGATAGTCCTAATTAGGACAAAGAAGGACAAGAGGATCAACCAAAGGCTGAAAAGGAGGTAGAAGTGAATGTGGTTTACAGTCCTGAAAGGGAGGTAGCAACTAAAGCATCCACAACCCCAGATTGGTTGGAAAAGAGATTGAGTAAAAATACAATCATTTTGCAAGAAGAAACACCAAGTTGGGATAAACTATTGGAATAGTTTAGATAATCCAAGGATAGGAAAAGAGCTAGAACTATTTCCAGGATCACAAGAGATGAATCTAACAATAGGGTGGTTCATGTAGCAGTCCCTCCATCAGAAAATTTTAGAGATGAGGTCGGGTCCTCTAACTATAAGGTATAGACAATCAACCTAGGACCTACAAGCAAAGATCAAGAGAAGGGAGAATTCCAGGAGTCCTCCCAGGCTATTTTGAGAAGGTTGGACAAAGAAACAGAGAAGGAGAAATTTCAAAAGCAGTTGAATGATGTATATAAGTATGTGCAACACTTGATGAAACCTCTGCAAAATATGGGTAGTGAGGGAATTGTGCCTAAGGGATTGTTGCCTAAGGAGGTAGTTAATGAGATTGAAAGATTGAAGTCTTCTGTGCACTCTACACATAGCTGGCTTATAGATGTGAGTAGTAGAGGAGGTGAGGCAATTGAACAAATTCTAAAAATATACACTAATGCCTCTGATTTCCTTGAACACACTTCTTAGTTTGTTGTTGATTGTAACAAGATTGATGAGTCTACTGCCAATTATGAATTGAGGAAAATTCTACAGGTACCGAAAGAAGACATGGCCAGGTTGGATATCTACTCCTGGGATGAGATTGGCAAGATAAAGGAATGGATAGAAGTCTGGAACTACATAAAGGAGCTCCTCCCTAATGCATTAAGGAAAATAATGAAGCTTCAGGGTAAAATGAAGGAAATCTATAATAGTTACATCACTTTCTTGGAGATAGTCACTGGCAGAAAGAAGTTTGGGTAGAAAAATATGAATGTTGGCAGGTTATAGGGATTGTGGCATGAAGTTTATGCTCCATTAGAAGGTGCTCCAATTGCTAAAGATAATCTGGAAGATGCTGCAATTTACATTTCAAAATTAGATAAGTATCATGAGTTGCAAATAGAATGGAATAAAGTTATGCAACAATATCTAGAGGAATTCAAGAATCATAAAACTAGAGATAAATTTATTCCAGTTTTAGATCTTGAAGATATGAGAGAAATACTGGAGAAATCAAAATAATTATTTGACAAATTGGGAGCCAATCAAGAAGGAGACAAAGAAGATAATCAACAAACGGTTGCATAGTTTTTTGTGCCAGACATGTGACCCCAGCCAACCAAGATAAACGACCTTGAAGTTTGTGCCACATAAAGATGTCATTGGAGAATCCATGCCGACCTGGAAGAAGCCCAAATATTGAATGCAAAGAATATTATTTTATTAAAAGAAGCTTTTAGGCTGACCTGTTTTTGGCCAGCCATTTTTGTAACCCTAATTGGGCCCACCTAGTATTAGATTTCTATAAATTCGATATTTTTCCTTATTTTTAAGGGTTAGAAAATAGAGAAAGCTAAGTGGTAGTGCAAGAGCTAGAGCTAGGAGTTAGTATTTTTTAAGAGCAAGTGTTGTAACACTGAATACTGGAATTGTTGCAACATTGGGTGATTCAATATAAGTAAAGACATTATTCTTTGGTGCTCTTTCTTGTGTTGATTTATCTTGCATGGTTCATGTTATTCAATCTTTTGAGATTGCTTTGAGATCATTAGATATATGTTAGATTTAGAGTTAGATTTAATGCAATGGTGTTTATAATTTAATACTTTAAGTGTTTGAGCAATCCCTGGCCTATAATTTTAGCAGCTTTTTAATTGTAAGTTGTGTAAAGTTAACCTGGACCTTAAAATTTATTTGCTAAGTTCAATTATGGGTATTTATTCATTTCAATTGCAAAATAGGGTTGATTTGGATGAAAGTCTCATGATCTGAAAATATTTAACTCCTTAGAAGATTGCACTATTTCTATGAGTTTGCTGATTAAATCTGGGTTAAGCAGGAATTGTTTTTGAGGGATTGGTCCATTTTGAGTGGTTTTTCATTTGCATTGTTGGTCTTAGGAGTAATTTTAGTCTTTGAATCTCTCTAAACCTTTATCTTTTGTTATTTCTTTATTATCTGAGTTAGATTTAGGATTTCAAGTATCATTACATTACAAAATCTAATAAGTTCCAAATCCCAGTATTTGTTTGTAAGGCCCCTTTGTGATTACCAACATTTTCACATATTATCTGAGTTGTTTATGCATTTTCAAGACCTGACATTAGAGACCTTATGGTTATCTCTTGAGGCTTGTTGATAGAGAGTTACCTTTCAAGAGAGATAGGATACTTTTGTTTTGTCTGAGTTGTTGTTGTGCAGAAAACACCATCAACAATAAGGATAAGAAATAATTTGTTGTTCATATGCAAGAAAAGAAAGAAAAAGGAATCAAAAAGAGGACACTAGAAGGAAAGAAGAAGAAAAAGAAAAATAATTTGGTAAGATACATAGTCCAATGAAATTTGATGCAGTCTTTAACAACATTGTACAAAATGATATGTTAGAAGAAACTACAACTTTTTATAATGAGGTTGATGAGGTGGATAAGGCCACCATAGTATAAGCTATTGTAAAAAATATCATTGTTCTTAAAGTTGTAATGAGAAATATAGAGAAAAAACTACATGCAAAGTTGTGGAATGTTTTTATTGAAAGGAGATAAGAAGCAATAGAACAAGAGGCCAAATTGAAGGCCTATGCATTAGAGAAGATAAGTTATCCCTTGTCTAAGGATAATAAGACCAAATTGGCCATATTATTCAACAAATAACTTAGGAAAAAAAAAGGGGTGAAAACCCCTATGGGAAGAGATCAAAATGAGCTCAAAAGGCTCAAGAAGGAAAGTATTGAAAAGATAGCTAAGCTAGCAGAAAAGTTGGGTATAACTCTTGAGAATAAGAAAGAGATGCTTGTAGAAGAAAATGTTTAAGATGGTGTGCACATGGATGATGCACAACATGATGATGATGCAAATGAAGGAAATTCACAAGATAATGTTCCTCCGGAAGTAGAAGGCATAGTAGAAGAAAATGTTGAGAAGAATGTTGTAGCTACTAGAGAAGATGCTACTAAGGAGGATAATCTTACTCCTCCTTTGGTAATTGGAACACATGGTGAGAGCACACAAGACCAACCAAAGACTATCCCTCCTCTATATATTACAAACAAGTCTACTGGTAAAGGAGATTCAAGGAAAGAAGATGTGCAGAAGAATGATAATGCCTCTAGAGATGAGGAAAAGAAAGAAGAAGAGACACCAATCAATACTTGTAATATTGAGAAGGAGAAGAAGCTAAAAGATAAGAGTGCAAAGGAAGAGGTAAAGGAAATAGGTGAATCCTCTAGAACCTTTGGAGATTCTATACAAAATCTATTGAACATGCAATTGAATTTCCAACTAGTTGTGTCCACTCAATTGCTATAACTACCCATCCAAGAAGGAATTGTTGATCTTGCTAAGATTTCACCACTCCACAAGCTATAGCTAGAATATGTCTTCCATGCACTTGCATGGAACAAAATTATAGGAACTCATCAAAATAGTGGAGATCTTATTGAATAATTTGTGAATACCTTGTATGAGGCCATACCCGGTGCAAAAATAGATAGTTCACTTTTTGGTATGGAAATAATGAATGTTTTGATTGATTATTTCAAAGAGTATGCCTCTAATTTAAAAGAAAAACTTGAGAAAGAAATAGAAAATAATGTGGAAGAGAAGTGACTACTAGAGATTACAGAGAAGTGTGCACAAGTACATAATAAATTTCAAGAAAGTATCAAGGATGCATAGGCTTGTGTGGCTAAGGCTAAAGCCTTATTCTAGTTTTGTATGAAGTGGACCAGAGCCACAAAGAGCATCAAAGTTGAAATGGACTCAATTGAGTCCCAATAGATAGAGCTTCCAATGCATATGACCTAGCATAAGACCTAGATGTAAGCATAAGATCAATTATAGAATATTTGCATGAGCAATAATTCCAACTGGAAGGACAAAAGGAGAAAATAATTATGTGATTCAGAAACATAAGGGACTTGGTGAACTCAAAGTTCATATCCATTTCTAGTTCCCTTTTAAGTTTCAATAAAGTTACCAAGAATGATCTGACATCCAACACTTTGGAGGTAAAGAATGCCTTATGGAGCTTGAGATCCAATGTAGAATGCTCAGCATAGCCAAGAAGATCTGGGAGGAAGATAAACATGAATGGCAAGTCCATGTTGCAAAGCTTCAAGAGTCAACCTCCTCTGGTTGATAGTATGTTGCGAGAATGATCAATTGGTTTTTTTATTGATGTCAACAAGCCACTATTGTCATTGATGTTTGTACTTGAGTGAGATGGTTGCAAGAGTGCAGTTGATGCTTTGATTAGTTGCATTATGTTGTCATCAATAAATTTAGTGGTGTCAATCTTTGTTGTTGATTTGATAAGATTTTGTCTATGGTTTTGGAAGTATTGAAGATGATGAGGATGTGTCTCTAGTGCTTGATTTCTAAGTTCTTTTTAGAAAATTTGATAAAAAGAGGAAATAATGTGTTGTTGTGGTATTTTGGGTAATAGAGTTGTGTTTTGATTTTTCTTTGCATTTCTTCTAAGTTTAAGATCTTCCTATGTGACTTAGATATGTTGGTGAGAGGTGTTCAGAGGTTTTATATTTAAGATATGTTATGTTTTGATAATGGTACAGTAGAAGTTGAGTTCACTAGTGTGTGACTATGCATTGCAAAGGTGTCTAGGAGAAATGTTTCTACTCTATGTTTCTCTGTAGTTGTGCTTTAGGTCTTTCAATTCTAAAGATATGTTGATGATATTGGTAGTTGACCTTAGTCAAGAAGATTTTATTATTGGTGCTTTGGAAGATGGTTTTTCAAGTAATATTGTATGTAAGATTTGTTTGAGTGTACACATTTGTACATTCTTTAGGTGGAATTTGTTGTCAAGGAGTTCACTTTATTTTAGGGTGTTTGAGGAATATTCTAGATCATTTTCAAACATGTTATGTGGTTCACAAGTCATCTTTGGGTTTGAGGAAGTGTTTACTTCAAATTAAAATGGTGTTTACATGATTAACGACTGACCTAGTGTTTACACTACATGCGAAGAATAAATATTGTTTTTGGTAGTGTGTGGTTTAGTGGTGTTGTTGATTTGGGTCCCAATTAAGTTTTGATGTGGTCCACATTTACTTCTATCTTCCATGGAAGTGTTTTGGCACCAACCTAATTTGAATTTGCACATGTGAGGTACATAGTGACCTTGGAGAGTGTTTCAAGGTTGAGGATGGTACAAGTATGATTTGAGTTGTTGAGATATGTTAAGATAGATGCAAGAGATGAAAGATGATGTGAAGTGCAGAGTTTTAGAGTGCAAAATTGAGAAGTGCAATGTGAAATTTCAAGTGTTAGTTTACTGGATGTAGTGAATAGAAGGTGGTTACAATTCTTCAACCAAAATACGAAGGATTAAAATTCATTTTGGTGGATTCCTTGTTGCATCTAGATTCTTTTCTCTATGTAACATTCTTTCTCTATCTTCTTTTATATTTTGGCAGTGAGCCTCTTGGCCCTTCTGGTAGTGAGACCTACTATATTTAGTGTTATTACTTATATTGTTAGATAATCCTCACCATGGTTTTTCCCTTGGGTTTTCAACATAAATTTGGTGTTCTCTTGTGTATTTTGTTGAGTTGTTTCATTTTCTTTTATTTTATTTTCATGCTAATTCATAATAACAAATTTAAGGGTTTGTTGAATGAATGTGGATCTACATGTTAATGAGGGTTTTGAAGTTTTAAGGTACAATTGATTGACCCCCTCTCTCTTAGTTTTCTTATGCATTTTAACAATTGGTATCAGAGCAATTTTCCTTGGAGAAAAGCTTAACCACTTAAGGTAGATCTAGGATGGTGCACAAGAAGGAGATCCCTATATTTGATGGAACTAACTATTCATTTTGGAAGACAAGGATGAAGGGTTTCTAGAGAATCTAGGATATGATTTCTAGGAATCATTTTAGATTAGATACATTATTCCTACAAATGGTCTAATCATTGAAGTTGAAATTAAGGCCCATGAAAGTAATAGTAAAGCTAAGTATGCTCTCTTGAGTAGTCTTAAAAATTCTAAGTTAGTGAAAGTTATGGATCTGAAAACTACTAAATAAATTTGGGATAAGTTGGAAAGTATTTATGAAGAAGATGATATGGTCAAACAAGCTAAGATGTAGAACTTGAAAACCACATTTGAGAACTTTTGGATGTCTAAAAATGAAAAAATTACAAGCTAAATGTATAGGGTAGATGAAGTGGTGAGCTCCATGAGAGGTCTTGGAGGAAAAGTCAAAGAACCAAAAGTGGTAAAGAAAATTCTTAGAAACCTTACCAAAGCTTATATTTATAAATTTTCTGCTATTGAGGAGTCTCAAAATCTAGATCAATATTCTAGAGATCAATTGTATTGATCTTTAAATACATTTGAAATGAGAGAGTTTGGTACTAAAACTAGTGCAAAAGTTGAGATTTCTTTTAAAGATACAAAAACAAAGAAGATTGAAGAACCACATCAGGAAGATATTGATGATGTGGAGGCTAACTTTGTGAGAAGGATGAGAAGAGTTACTGGTAAGTAAAGAGGTAAATTACCTTTCAAATGTTTCAGTTGTTGAAAGATAGGTCACTATGCTTCAAGATGTCCAAATAGAGTTGTGAATTGCAAAAACAAGGAGAAAAAAGGTAAGATGATTAAGAAAAGATATTATGTTAGAGAAGATGCAAATATTTTCGATGATGAATCTGATTATGGAGATGATGAAGATGAATGCTTGTTCATGGCTTTAAAATATTATTTCATCTCTGCTAACTTTGAAAGATGTGTGAAGAATGCTCCTAGAGAGAAAGGATAAGACTGACTTGGTACTTGGGTATATTTTTTTTTCATGATAGACATGATAAGAACTATTGGATCATTTTCAGTGGTTTCTCTAATCATATGAATGGAGACAAGATTAATTTTGTTAAACTTGAAAAGTATGATGGAGGACTTTTTAGATTTGGAGGTGATTTAAGTTCTAAGATATGTGGAATAGGTTCAATTAGTTTTGATGGCAAGCATAATACTAAAGATTTTTACTATGTTAAAGGTTTAAGGCATAACCTCTTGAGTGTTGGAAGATGTGTAGCAAAGGATACAATCTTATGTTTCAGGATGATGGATGTGAGATTAGAAAAGGGTCCAAAACTGTGATTGTTGTTGGAAGAAGGATAAATGGAATTTTTTATTAGCTTAAGGGTTTTGATGGTCATTGTTTTATGAATTAGATTAATGAAATTTGGTTATGGCACAAGAGGATATGTCAAATTAATTTTGATAACTTGGTAAGAATTTGTTTAGCTCAAGCAATGAGAGATCTACCAAATATTACAAAGCCTATTAATGTTTTTACAAGGAGTGTCATATTGGAAGGAAAACAAGAAGTTTCAAAGGAAAAGAACAATCTTCTACCAGATTACTAGAATTGCTACATGCAAACCTTTGTGGTCCTACAAGAAAAAGAAGTCTTCAAGGTGACAAACATTTCATCCTTTTTATTGATTATTATTCAAGGATGATATGGATTATTTTTCTTAGAGAAAAAATTGAAGCTCTAGATATATTCAAGGAATTTAAATTTATGGTTGAGAATGAAATGGATATGAAGATAAAATGTTTGAGGTTTGATATAGGTGGAGAGTTCACCTCCAATGAATTTAACATGTTTTCTGAGAATCATGGCATAAAGAAGAAGTTATCTACCCCAAGGAATCCTCAACAAAATGGAGTGGTTGAAAGGAAAAATAGAATTATGCAAGAAGTTGCAAGGACTATGATGAAAGAAGCAAAACCACTGGAAGTTTACTGGAGAGAAATAATTCACACATTTGTTTACATACTTAACAAAGTTCAAGTAAAAGAAAATATCACAAGGACTCCTTATGAGTTGTCATATGGAAGGATACCCACTATTAAATACTTTAGAGTGTTTGGAAGTTGTATACACTTAAAAAATTTCCTGAATGATATCATGCACTTGAATCAGGTATATTAACATTGCTTCATCCTCAAAACCATCCTCTTTTGGCTTAATTAATTAAATTAGCCTAGCTATTTAATTAATTACATCATTTTCATCTATTAATCTAATTAATTTAATCAGGTTAATTCACCCCCTTTCATGCTAACACTTCATCCTATTAAATTAAATAAATCTAGTTATTTAATTTAAGTCCCTAAGTCCTCTTATTTAATCAAATAACCCTAAGTTATTTAATTAAATATCATACCATTATCTCCCCTTTTCATTAAATCATTTATTTAATGAATATCATCCAATTCCCCTTAATTGCATAAATTAAACCTTTGTTTAATTAGCAATTACTATTAAATCTAATTTCCCCTCACTTGCAAGGGAATATTCCTCCTTTGCACATTCCTCCAAAAAGAATATTCCCATGGAATATTCCTTCCCATTTTTCACATTAAAACTTTGTTTTAATTTGCTAAATGTCTATTTTCCACACCCATGAGAATATTCCAAAGAATATTATCTTTCCTCACTCATTTGAGAAAGGAGAATATTCCTTTTATGTAACAAACTTACTTGAATTCTTGTGCAAGTTAACTTGTGACCTCTTGTGCAAGTTAAAAGTTGGTTTGTTTGGACAAAGGTGAACCCTTGATTAAATCTCATCATTGATTCTCATCCATTGATGAGAATCCATGATTCATGCCTCCAACTTCTTCTAGCCTTGACCATTGATTAAAATTTTTGATCTCAACCCTCTATTTCTCATTTGTCCTCCTATAAATAGGTCACTATTTGGAGACAAATGGATCCATCTTTTAACATCAAACTTATGCTATTAAAATTGATCACACTCACACTCATATTTAACACTTTTTTTAGTATCATTTTAGTTAATTACTTGCATTAATTAGCTTAGCTTCTATTAATGGCTTCCATGACAAGATAGATGCATACATTTAGCTTGTTTATTAATTAGGGCTTCAATTTTTTTAGCTTAAAATCCATTTAGATTAGCTTTTCACTCACATATCTTGATCATAATATCATAAATCATGTTAAAATAGTTTGCATCATGTTAGTTTAGCATTTAAATCATGTTTCATCACACATATTACACTAGTTTTATCAGTTTTCTTCAATAAAACTTATTGAAATAGAATCATTTATCCATGGGATGGGAAAGGGTCATCATTCCACATCAATGTGACACCACTCCCCTAATAGGGTAAGTTTCAATGTCTTAGATTAGAGGTTTTATCAAGCTTTCATGATTTAATATGGTAGATTTAATGGATTCTTTATCTTTGTATAAATTGAATGATCTCTATTAGATTGATGTTTAGTGGCATGAATATGCTTTGATTCTTCATGGATCTAGTGTAGTAAGCCCATACTAATCCATTGGTCACATTTTGGCACTAGGAGGGCATAATTGATCACATTTAACAAATTTATCTCTCTGAGTCTATTATTTTTTTTTTCCAGATACATCAATGCTCCAAAATATTTTAACAACGCTTTTGTAAGGTGTCACCATATAGTGACGCTATTTCCATTTGACACAACAATGCCTAATTAATAAATTGGTCTTGATTAGAATAAATGGCGACACTAATACTTTTTAGAGGTATCGAGAATTTGAAAACAACGATGCCACCAAATAGCAAAGTTATATTCATCACTACCTTTCTATAGAGCGATGCTATTTTTCACTAGAGCGATGCTCATTTGATTTATGGCGACACTATCATGAATAGCGACATTCTTCCCTGGTAAGAAAAAATAGTGTGATTTTTAGCATGCACTTTAATTTTTTTACTTCATCTGATCACTAACATGCCTCTGAATTTTTGTTCTAGTTTTTAGGCTAACTGGGTTTTGTAGGTTGGATGATAAAATTTGAAGTGAAGAAGCATTCTTGTCTTTAAATCATATAATTGTAACAAGTGTTTTGACAATTTTGAGGAAATTATAAACCATTTATCATGCTTTTTCATTTTATACTTTAGGACCACACTAGCTTTCAATTGGGTTTTAAAATGAACCCTCACTCCATTATGCTAACATGCCTCTGAATTTTTGTTCTAGTTTTTAGGTTAACTGGGTTTTGCAGGTTGGACAATAAAATTTGAAGTGAAGAAGCATTCTTGTCTTTAAATCTTATAATTGTAACAAGTGTTTTGAAACTTTTGGGGTAATTATAGACTATTTATCATACTTTTTCATTTTATGCTTTAGGACCACACTAGCTTTCAATTGGGTTTTAAAATGAACACTCAAACGGATTAAAATGAACCCTCACTCCATTATGCTACTTTGGGTTTAAAATTGAACAATACAACTTAACACTTTGTTTGGTGCTTAAAATAAACTTATCTTTTCTTTGAGGGTTAAAATTAATGAGTGTTTATCATGTCTTGTGATTTACATTTTCGTCATTGAATGTGTATGCTCTTCTCTTGTGCCACTCAAAAATCTTGAGAATCAAAAGAATTCCTTTGAAATTTTGTTTAATCACCCACATATTTTGATTGGGATTAAAATGAACCCCATGTTAGTGTAAGGAAAAGGAGTTGTGTGTGCTCTCTCCTTGCTTAATGTTGTCTGGGAGATTAAAAAAAAAATGTTCTTCCTTGCTTTTGTATATCATTAGAGGGCCTAGCACCCTACTTCAAAGGGTGGGAACGAAAAACAAATGTATTTCCTTGCTTTTGTATATCATTAGAGGGCCTGAAACCCTAATTCAAATTGTGGGAACAACCTAAGCGATAATGAGCTAAAGCCATGCTCTTTTGAGCCACTATATAAAAAATGTGTTTGTGATAGAAGTCATAACCAACAAGTGTGGATGTGTCATACCAACAAGTTCCACCCCTAATGTTCGCTTGACACATCAAAATCCTTTCTTAGGAAGGGACTAGGAGGCCTCTTGGTTGAAATAATCTTGAGCTAATCTTGCCGTGTGTATGGCCACCTTGAATGAAAGTCCTTACTATGAACCAATTGTTTAGAAGCCAAAAACCTTTATGCTTGCTGGTGCAGCAACGGTCATTTTGAAGCCACCCAACATTATACTATTCATTTTTGAAATAGGAAAATCCTTAGGATCTTTGGATCTTCAAGATTTGAGATTTGGTGGTCCCGAGAAGTGTGTGTTGTGTATGGGGGAGCCAGTGTTGCCAAATCTCTAGTTGTTCGCATTGTCTTAGTGTTTGGAGAAATTCAAGTGGGGATTCAACAAGTAGTATCTTTTGAACCTAGGATTGTAAATGCTTTTGAGTTAGTTTAATACTTTTCTTAGTTCCAAAACATTGAAAAAAAACATCAACAAAGTCTTTTCAAAATTTCAAACCCTTTGGTCTAAGTATGGATACCCTTTGACAAAAACTTGATATTAATGCTTGTCCTAAGAATTTATTCTTAGAAACTTCTAAGTATTTTGATTTATATCTCAATCCATACTTCCTAAAGTTAACATGGGAAACTATGGCTTCAACCTCATGATTTTCAAAAAATGGACCTTGTGGAATTGATGACATTTTTGACATAGACATTTAATTTGAACTTAATCAAGACAAGTGTTTGTGGTAAAAGAAACTCACTTAAGCAAGATAAATTGACAAATTGAACCCCACATGACCATTTGGAGACTGATCAATCCTATTGAAAAACCTAACCTTATGCCTGCTATCATTCAACCAAACTTTGAACTCATTGAAGGAGAACAAACCGATATAATTAGTAGTTTGAGAAGCTTCACTTTTGAAACAAAAAAAACAAAAAATCAGTGGAGAAACAAAACATATGTCATAGATAATGAAGAAGAACAAGTTGATATTGTGGCTGGAAGGCCCATATTACCACTTCCCACATGGAAATAAATATACTCTTTTTCATGATCTTAACTTCCCTAAATGATCTCATGCAAAATCAAAATCCCCAAGAGAAGTTCTATAGGTCATCACTTCAAACTTAGGCATCTTAGTCCAAAATCCATCAAAAGACACCTTTTAGCACTTGACTAAAATAAAATCAGGTTGGCATACAACTTCTATAAACATGCTTCAGGGAACAATCCTGACTTGTATGCATTCTTTTGGAGTCAAAACCTTGGCCTTTTGAACCTATCTAAATTATTGGGTCTTTAGAATTTAAAAACTTTAGAGGTCTAGCATGTTTCTCACTACCTTGTTCTTATAAAAAAAAGGTTCACTTTAGGTCAACATCGGGTCAATCATTTCATTCACCCCTTCATCAAATTTCATCCTTCACTTCACCAAACTTTGCAAAAATTTCAAATACACCAACACTTTTTGACTTCAACATCTATCAAACCCCTAACTTAGCTATTGCATGTGAAATGAATCCTTTTCCATGCATTTGGTTAAGTTAGTTATCATCTTTGAACTATTTTATCTTGAAGGTCATGAGTCTACTCTAAATATTTCCAAGTTCATAAACATCCCTTATCCAAGAATCAAAACATCAAACTTAAGTCAAAAGTGTTTCCCTAAAACATTTGCAAAGATCACTTCCCACACCATCCACCTTTTCATCTCTCATTATCATAATTGCTCGAAAAGGACTTAGAGCATCCATTTTACCTAGATTTGAGTCAACTAGACAACTCAAACATTACAAATATCAACATAACTCTCCCATAGGTGACCCAAAATTTATGGTAAAGACAAGATCACAACACAAGAGAATCATGGAGAAAACCAAAGTCACATTTACCTCAAGTGATTCAAATCCTTTGGAATTTGATCCAATAAGTCATGTTACCCCATCACAACAACCTTCATCACCATCAGGGCCATATGAGATAGAAGACATTGTGATTAACCCATTTGAAAATACTAAGGAATAAATCATGGAGCATCATAGTTCCTAATCCCCTATCTTTTGTTGTACAATCATTAACACAAGGATTGACTTCATCCACTATTCAAACAACTCCATCACTATGGATCAAACAAAAACCAACACCTAGTATTGCAACTAGTCTTTCTAAAGACTTTGGCCATACTCTTCCATTTGAAAGTGGCACACTTGTGGGTACCCTTGATACCAATCCTCCATCCCAAAAAACCACTTGGACACCAACATTTGGTGCTCCTCCTATTCCCGAGGATCCACAACATCCATATAAACCACTTATGCTTCATTACTCCATGACAACTTCAACATATCGAGGACACCCATCTTCATCCATACCCATGAGTACCACAAGTGTGTTGAACATCCCGTAGAGTAGTGTGGACCAAGTATCACAAGTAGACCTAAAAGGGAAAGGGAATACCCTCACGTAAAATCAACCTTTAACACAACAGGGAACATTTTCATCCAATCCACCTGTTGATACATCAAATCTTGCGGTTGCCCAAAACACATCTATTCCATCCATCATCAACCAACATCAAAAAAATCCCTTGATCACAAACCCCATCAACCAAAGTAATACCTTAACCACATCCCAAACACAAGGGAATCTCCAAAACAATGCAATCCTTAGCCTTGCAATATTTAACAATGCCATCCTCATCTTTGTTGTTTATCCCCCAAGTCATGCAAAATAAAATGGGACCTCAAACTTACATTCCTCCACCCCAATCCACTATCTTACAAGGAATGTTTAACCAATGGAATCCACAACCTCTCATCAACAATGTGCAATCTACACAAAACATCAACACCCAAAACCCATCTCAGATGTCCCAACCATTGATTGATCCTACATTGCAAACACATTCCCTATCTTTAAAACAAGCCCAATAGGCTTATCAACAAGCCGTCTAACAACAACAACAATAACAAGTAGCCTTAGCAGCACAACAAGCAACCTAAGCAGCACACCAATAGCAACAACAACAACAAGCAGCCCTAGTAGTGCAACAACAACAACAACAATAGAAAGCAACCTTAGTAGAAAAGTAAGCAACCCTAGTCGTACAACAACAACAACAACAAAAAGAAACCTTAGCATAGTAACAACATCAAGGAGCCTTAGTAGCACAACAACAATAGCAATCCTAACAACAAGCCCTAGTGGTGCAACGACAACAACAATCCCAACAACAAGCCCTCATGGTGCAACAACAACAAGACCAACAAGTAGCCATTGCGGCTCAACAACAACAAGCCTTACTAGCTTAGTAGTATGCCCAAAAAAAATAACAACAACAACAACAACAAAAAATTGACTATTATAAACCTCAATAGAGCATCGTCAATCCAAACATGCTAAGAACATATACATCAACATCGTAATCACCTTCACAAAATCCTACACCACCATACAACACTTTATCATATCAAAATCTCGCATACAACCCATCCACCATCCCAATGTATGTTCCTCCACCAAACTCACAAGATGATCTCGCCTCACTACTTAAGGTGTTATCACAAGAAATGCAGGATCTTTGGATGGGAAAGACAAAGAAGCTTCATACACATAACTTATGTCCATATCCATTCGATAGAAACATCACAATTGTACCATTCCCTCCCAGTTTTGAAATCCCTAAATTTTACAAATACAAAGGGAGAGGAAGTCCTATGGACCATGTCAAAGAGTTTAACGCCATGTGTATGGAGGTTTCCTACAACAATTCTTATTTAATGTACCTCTTCCCACGAAGTTTAATAGGTCCTACCATGGATTGGCTTTCTCAACTACCTCCTGGTATAATTTGTTTTCAATAAATCACTGATAAATTGATAGATCACTTCTCCTTTAATCTTGACAGGGACGTAAGCCTATAAGAGTTGTATACTCTCAGACAAAACAAAGGAGAATATTTTTCCAATTTCTTACAATGGTGGAGACAAAGAGCTAGTAAGAGAAAGTGGCCCCTTCCCGATGAACAACAAGTGGGGATCATCATAACAAATATAGATCTAGATCTATCCTTCCACTTATCCTTCCACTTGAAAATGTAGTACATCACATCTTATGATGAGCTTGTCCCTAGGGCCCTTAACATCGAGAGAGATCTAATTTCATATAGAAATACTCAAGCTTACAAAGACAATCGCCCATCAACTAGCTCAAGTGACAAGCATCGTGTCTGGGCTAAGAAAAAGAATGTGACAAATGATGGTGTGGTAGATACTAAGGTAGTCCTAAATGCTCCTAGGCCAAACAAAAATCAAGTAGCTAATGCTAAACCAATTGTGCAACAAACAACACCTCCTCAAAACAATCAGATCAACAACATGAAAATGCAACAAAAAAAAACCCCTACCAAGAACAACTATCTGAACCACAAGTACACACAGTTGTCAGAACCCGTCGAGACCATCATGAATAAATTGGTAAATTCAAACCTAATAACACTTCCCAAGTTTGAAAACTACCAAGAACCACAAGATAAACCATCTTGGTACAACGAGAATGATCTTTGCAACTTTCATAAAATGAAAAACTGTATGAGCCTCAAAAATATTATCCAAGACTTTATAGAGAGTGAAACCATATTTGTTGAAGTACCAGCTAGAAATCGGGATCTTAAGATATATAAAAACCCTATGCCAAATCATAGAAAAGGGAATGATAACGAAAAAGGTAAGGATTACACAAACATGCAACATACCTATTCCAATGTAGTCATTTTTTGTGATAGTGTTATCACTGTCGTCGCCATCAAAGGGTCTAGTATGGAGTGTGGATTCACCACAAGACATGACAAAGTCACCATACAAGGATTCCCATCTCAATCTAGGGCACAACCTACTTTTCCAACATCAAATCCCAGTAAGTACAATCTCTTAGATCAGCTTAAGAAGACCCCCTAATAGATCTCAATCTTGGAACTATTAAGGCTATCCCCTACACATAGGGAAATCCTAGAGAATGCTTTATCTTCATTATCTGTCCTTGAGGATATTGATATAGATCAATTTAAAGCTATGGTAGGTCATATCGCTAATCATCTTCTCACCTTCTTGAAACAAGACCTACCATCACAACCATCTCATAACCGCACTTTACACCTTGAGGTCATCATTCATAAGAACAAGGTTAAAAGAATCTTAGTAGATGGAGATGTTATTCTAAACATCTGCATTCTTTAGTTGATCAAGAACCTGTGCTATTTAGACGATACCATTGAGAGAGAAAAGAGTACCACCATCAAAGCATATGACAACCAAGAGCAGGTATCACAAGGAATCATTGTACTACCCATCCAAGTGGGACCCATCATTGTAGAAACTACATGCTAGGTATTAGACCTTGATCTTCCATACAACATCCTACTTGGTTGACCATGGATCGATGCCCCAAAATTTATAGTCTCAACCAATCATCAATGCGTAAAGTTTCCTTTTGAAGGCAAAGAAATTACCGTCCATGGAGATCTTGAGCCCTTTTACTACTGCAAAAACCTTGAGGCCAAGTTCTATAAGATCCCCCAAATACCCAACAATGATGAAGGGCCTAAACCATCCTCCTCATTTGTTGACCCCCCATCCCTTGCATCAACCTTAGAAATAGAAAATACCTATTGTGTAGAACATTCCTGACATCAAAGCAATGATCCAAGATGATGGTTGTGGAAACTATAAGCTAACGAAGGATACTTTCATGTTGGGAGAGCTACCTCTTTCTCCCAAATCTCATGGGAATCTCACACCTAGCAACAACGTCCTAAAAAATATCAAGATGGAAGCTACTACCTTCACCAAGTGGGGGGACCTAAACAAAGAATATGTCAATGAGGAAGATATCTCTAAACTGCTATTTCAAAATGAGCGGCTCATCCCCATCCTTCCCATGGAAGATGAAAATAAAGGCTTGTAGCTAATGAAGGGAATGGGGTATATCAAGAATGAAAAAATGGGACAAAATGACAATGGTTTGCTAGAAACTATCATTCCTGAGAAACATCCGAAGAATCTTGGCCTAGGTTGTACTACTAGAAAGGTTACCTTTATTGGCAAAGGAACTTCCGATAAATGGGCTAAGGCTTCCTCTTGGTTACCAACATCATGTGATACTATCCTAGATGACTTCCCCCTCAATGTTGCTAACCTATTTTAGATTAACTACCTCTTCATGATATCTACATCATCGTTTACCCCAGTCAACTAACTATATGAAATACACCTAGTATAGTTGCAACTCATTGACTTGGACCAACAAGGACCACCGATTCTCAAAATTCATGGAACTCCATGATAATTTACCATGGGAAGATCACAAGAAAGGTTTTGACATAGATCTAGACACATGGGTGTACTATGAGGAGATGATTGAATCCTTCAGTCAAAAAATTGAAAAAATGCAATTAACATGCAGATCTTTGAGTGAAAACCACACTGTGGCAATCTTTGATCTTAAAATAGTAAAAAGAAAGGACGTATCTAAGGGTGAAAACCTCTTTGAAGAACCCAAAGATGAGGGATTCAATCTCCCCCTTAGTGAAATTCATACAGAGAAGTCAGAAGTTCTAGTAGAAAAGGCCACTTAAGTCAATGTGGGAATAGAAGAAGCACCCAAGATCACTTTCTATGCTAAATCCCTATTGGATAAAGAATAGAAAAACCTAGCAGCATTCCTGAAAGAGCAAAGAACTAACTTTGCATGGTCATACACTGATATTCTAGGGCTCAATCTAGAAGTGGTTGTGCATCATTTAGCAGTCTATCCTAAAGCCAAACCAGTGAAGCAGAAATTAAGAAAGATACACCCTCAGATAGCACTTTTGGTGAAACTTGAGTTAAAAAAGCTTCTTGATGTTGGATTCATTTGATTGATTGATTATCCTGAGTGGGTTTCAAACTTGCTACTAGTCTCAATACCCATTGGGGGCATCCGAATATGCATGGATTTTAGAGACTTAAACAAGGCATTCTTGAAGGATGATTTCCCTCTTCCTAACGTCAATCTCATTGTGGATTTAATAGCGAGGCATGCAATTCTATCACTCATGGATGGTTTTTTAGGCTACAATAAAATCATGATTACCAAGGAGGATCAACACAAAACTACATTCCCTTGTCCATGGGGAGCCTATTGCTGGAATGTGATGCCATTTGGGCTAAAAAATAGAGGAGAAACCTATTAGAGAGAAATGACCCTCGTCTTTCATGACATGATCCACAAAACAGTCAAATATTATGTGGATAATATTTTGGAAAAATCAAAGAAAAGAAGTGAGCACATACAAGTCTTGGGACCCGTCTTTGACAGACTAGAAGAGTACAAGGTATGATTGAATCCAAAAAAGTGTGTCTTTGGGGTTACATTAGGGAAACTTCTTGGCTATATCATCTCATAGAGAGGGATAGAAATTTATCTAGCAAAAGTGAAAGCCATCCGAGATATGGAACCACCGCAAACATTGGAACAATTGAGAGGGTTACAAGGAAGATTACAGTCCATCAGAAGATTCATAGCACAACTATCACATAAAATCCACCCTTTTCACATCTTCTCCATAAAAGAATAACTTATAAGTGGGATGAGAAGTGTGACAAAGCATTATAGCAGATCAAAGACTACCTATTGACACCATGAGTGCTCATACTATCGATATCGAACAAACCACTGATCCTATATATCTTAGCAATATCATCAGCACTAGGTTCTCTTCTCGCACAACTTGATGAAAATGGAAATGAAATGGCTTTCTAATACATTAGTAGGACCTTGGTAGGATATGAAATGAACTATTCATCCAATGAGAAAGCATGATTAGAAGTGGTTTTTTCTTCACAAAAGTTTAGACACTACATGCTGTCACACCATATCAAACTCATTGCAAAGATCAATCCATTGAAATACCTATTATCCAAAGCAACTCTCACTGGGTGAATGACCAAATGGGTAATGATTGACTGAATTTGACATAGAGTATGTGGAGCACAAGGAAATCAAAGGACAAGTGATCACAAGCCAACTAGAAGAGGCACCTATATATGCAGAGAATCTATTGATATCTAAATTCCCTGATGAATTAGTGTTCCTTGTCAATCTCATAGATTACTGGAAAATGTACTTTGATGGATCATTCACCCAATATGGATCAGGAGTAGGTATTCTCTTTATCACCCCTTAAGGTGATTGCATTATGAAATCATACAGGCTATCATTTTCATGCACTAACAACATTGTTGAGTACAAAGCCCTAATCATAGGTCTAAGGATAGCAATTTAGTGGAAAATACAAGAGATTAAAGTATATGGAGACTCATAGTTGGTTATCAACCAAGTCAATGATGACTATCAAACTAAGGATGACAAGCTTACTCATTATAAGAAGATGGTAGAAAATCTCAAGGACCTTTCCATTGTTAGACATGTCGCACAATGTCATGCAATGTGAATTCTTGGTAGAACAACTTCTCGTACCAAATTTTGAAATCCTTGAATCTGAATTTGCATGTGTCATTATTGGTCCTGGATCCCTATGGCATCATGAAATATTCACCTACCTATGTAGAGGAACCATCCCATCTTATATCACCTCTAACCTTAAGAAGACCTTTGTTAAGAAGGCATCCTGATTCATGATCCTAGGTGATACCTTATACCATCATAGTATCAAGGGGACATTACTATGATGTCTTAACCAATAGGAAGCCTTGACAGCTTTAATAGAAGTACATGATGGCATATGTCATTCCCATTCTATTGGTATGACTTTATCTAAGAAACTGTTGAGGACAGGGAATTATTGGCTAACCATGGAAAGAGAAGCCTATCAGTATGTACAAAAATGTGTTCAGTGTCAACAACATGGAGATTTGATTCATGCTCTAGCTTAGGAGTTACAACCAATGATCACACCTTGGCCTTTCTCACAATGGGGACTTGAACTCATAGGAAATATTACCTCAACCTCATTTAATGTCCACAAGTTTATCATAATGGCCACTAAGTACTTTACCAAGTTGATCGAAGCCATTCCTATGACCTACATAACAGGGAAGCAAATTTCTAAGTTGATCCTGAATTATCTAATCTGCTATTATAGTGTTCCACAAAATTTTATCTCAGACAATGGAACACCATTCAAGAATGGGGATTAAAAGAGCTATGTCAAAGATTCAACATCCAACACTGATTTTCTACCTTGTATTACCCCCAAGGAAATGATCAAACTGAGGCTACAAACAAGACCATTATGAAAATCCTAAAGAAAATGGTCAATGAAGTTGGCTGTGACTGGCATCTATAGTTAAATCTTTCCCTATGGGTCTATCGAACTAGTATCCACACACCTATAGATGCAACCCCTTTCTCCTTGGTCTACAGATCAAAAGTCATCTTGCCTATCGAGGCTGAGCTTCCATCCTTATGAGTATCACTATAGAACCTAATCACTGATGAAGAATACAAAGTATCTCATCTGAATGAGCTAGAATTCTTGGATGAGCATCATCTTGATGCCCTTAATCACTTACAAGTATATTAAAACTAACTAAAACAGAGCTATAATAAGAAGATCTGGCTGTAACTGGCATCTATAGTTAAATCTTTCCCTATGGGTCTATCAAACTAGTATCCACACACCTATAGATGCAACCCCTTTCTCCTTGGTCTACAAATCAAAAGCAATCTTGCCTATCGAGGTTGAGCTTCCATCCCTATGAGTATCACTACAAAACCTAATCATTGATGAAAAATACAAAGTATCTCATCTGAATGAGCTAGAATTCTTGGATGAGCATCATCTTGATGCCCTTAATCACTTACAAGTATATTAAAACTAACTAAAATAGAGCTATAATAATAAGATCAAGTGTTGGTCTTTCCAAGTACGAGATCTTGTCTTAAAGTAGAATTAGAAGAATCTTCCAGATTAGGACAGTAAAGGAAAGTTTGAGCCTAATTGGTTAGGTCCCTTTTTCATCACAACAAGCTATGGATCAAGAGAATATCAATTATCAACACCTAAAGGATAACCCTTGTAGGAACCAACCAATAGCTTACATCTTAAAAAAAATTATGCCTAGTCTTGAAGGGTGTAAATATGAAAATACAAAAAAATAAAAAAATGAACAAAATCCAAAAAATGAGAAAATGATTAACAATAGTAAAGAAAAAAATCATCGTCTAGTGAAAACCACTTTGGTGGTGCTTTGGGAAAGTACCTTGGTGAAAACCTAGAAAACAAGTGCCTTGTGCAAATAAAACACCTCCATCTACCTGGGCACTTTATCCTATCATTTCATTCATCCATCATTTCATTTTTCCCTATTTATTCCATAACCCATCTGTGTCCATATCATACCTTGGTATTGTGAAGTACCATATCCTCTTTAGTACTACTTGGTGTATTCCAAAGGTTAGTTTGTCCTGCGTATATCAAGGTAGTTTATCATATCATGCCAGGGGAAATTTGTTATGGATCAGGTTTTTGTATATCTTAAGGTTATCAAAAATCCCAAAAACATTCATAAAATGTTCATCAAAAAATCCAAAAACATCAAAATCCTATATAGCTAAAATCCAAAAACATTCAAAAATTGTAAAGTAAAAATCCAAAACATCTAAAACACATCAAAATCCCTAGAAAAGGTCAAACATTGAAAATCCAAAAACAATACCTTGTCGAACTATGTTATCTCTGAGCTTGAACATAGGAAAGGCCATCATTGATGTGCACTTGAGACACCCTAGGCTAGTCTTTAGGAGTTTGTCATAATAAAATCGAATCCCCTCAATTGTTTATCTCCATCTTCAATAAGTCAAGTTAGTTGAACTACATGGTCTTTATGTGTATAACATAGGCAAGGCTAATCTTTCATCAACCCTTGAGGCCCCTAGGATAGGTCTTTTAGGTTAGGTTCTTGGTCAAAACTTTGAAAAGCCATAAACATTCAAATATCAGAAAACCCATAAAAATTTAAAATCTTAGAAAATCTAAAACATTCATAAGACCTAAAAAACATCAAGTATCTTAGATAAAACCCTAAACAACCTCAAATAATTAAAAAAAAAAAACATTCATATAAACTTTTGAAATGACCAAAAATAGCCTCAAAACATTTGAAAAATACCAAAAACATTGAAATATTCTAGAAAATCCCAAAATCACCCATCCCATTTCACTTTCACCTGCAATAAAATTTTCCTATAATAAATCGACCATCTTCAACCTTTCGAAAAAAAAAATCGAAAACAAGTGTCGCAAGTCGTAAAGTGAGAACCTCAGTGTCAAAATCTAAAGTCTAAATCATAGGTAAATGATTCAATGAAGTTTGTATTAATTACTTATCATAAACCTCATCCTAATCAAAACACCTGATCAACATTTCCTCAGATGCATCCTTCCTATGATGGACATCGACATTAGAAATCACCTTAACTAAGTTAAACTGGCAAGAAATATAGATAACACTGACTATTTTTCTTTGATCTTTTCTTCTGATTTATCTTATTGACCCATTATGAGGACCTCCCAATGATGTCTATCAAAATTATTTAGAGAGAAAGGAATGGGGCATCGATCATTATCTTTAATTTATTGTGCTTGTGGGTATTCTTGATAAATAATCTTTTTACATACTTGCTTATTTGTTTGTAAAGAAGTTGTTTGGAGTACATTGTTGACTATTGTGTATGCTTTGGTCCAATATATTCTAAGCATCTAATTTACATTCTAATGAGGTTTTCATATGTCAAAGTGTGAACAAGAACTATCCTATCTGTTTGCAGAGTCAAAGTCCATTACACTAGATACAATTTCATCTTGGTTATCAATACCTTGATGCATCGTATCTATGTGTTATATAAAACAATAAGGAACGACAGAAAATCCCAATCCCAAGATATGAGCAAATAATCATCATCATGCATTTATCATCATCATCTCTAATAAAGTCTCGGTGGATCATAAACTTGTTGGAATTTTTGAATCAATCATCAATATCAATGGTCAAATCATTAATCTTATTTATTCTATCTTCTCTCTATGCTAACCTAGTATCATGATAGTCAACAAAAACATCATCAATGCATCCATCCTACATCCAAAAATCATCAACATGCATGCATCTCTCATAATCACAACATATCATAGTACGAAAAACATATTTCATTGTGTTACCCATAAATCTTCCTTAAGTCTTTATTTAGGATGTTATCTTACTATTTTTCCTAAGCCATGGACCAATCTAGTTTTGGGCGGTCTTTTGTCATCCATTTCAAACTTGGGTAGTGTTTTGTTAAGTTTTTTGAACCTCCCATTCTACCGCCTACCTTATTTTTCCTTCACTGGGTGGTTTTCTCTTATCACATCCAAACTTCCTTTATCTCCCAAAGTGCATGTACAAAATCGATTAAGTCATCAGTCAAAGTTTGGAATCTTCATCCGCAAGTTATGCCTCCAACAAATTTTTCTAAGTCATTTTGAACCTGAGTGGGGTTTTGCTAAGTTATGCGAACCATCAATTTTGCTTCCTACGAAGAATTATATTAATTAAACCAAATTATTGTTAGTCTAGTTACTTAATTAAGATGTTATACAAAAGAAAGCTAGTATTTTCCAAGCACAATATAAACAAAAACTAGCAAACCATGCATGTAAAAACTCAAATAACACCAAAAAGAGATATTTTATTCATATATAAACATTTTTACACTATGCAGGTATGGCTATAATCACTTGGTTTAGGTAAAAAAACCCAGGTTGGCAGACACAAAAAAGAGGAAAAAGAAGATATTTTAGGTGCACAAGGTAAACATCAGAACATAGATACTCTTAGTAACAACCTATAGGCATTCAATTTTGGTAGGGGAAAGTAGGTTCTCATGTAACTGGATGAATGGCACGAACAACTCTGTGTCATTCCTCACTACTCCAGTGCACAATAGAGCCATGGCCTCCTCCAAAGTCTCATCCTAGATAGCAGATGCAATGCAGATGGAATTAGCTACTAGTCTAGTTCAAGGATAATAGTTGAGTCCATTTATCACCACCCTGACATGATGATGGAATTCGGGTCTCACCAAATGCTCCAGTGCTTTCACGCCCCAGTCTTGATAGCCAGAAATCCTAACAACTGTGTAAATGAATCGCTCCAGCAAGGTGGTATTGTGCACACGAACTTGGCTCAAAAATGCCTTGCCCAGGATGCTTCAGAGCACCTCTTCTTCCACTTCACTCTGCACCATGAAGACCTCTTTTAGTTGATCAAAAATGTGCCTGAACAAAGGATTGCACTCAATATCTTCTAGAACAATGTAATCATTTTTAGAATTTCCATTACTTTGGGAGCTCACCATATTGGATGCAATTGATGTTGGGAGAGAAGTGGCAGTACCTAAATTTATAGAACTATGGTTAGACATGGGCACATTCATTTAGATTGATAGGATGTGAATTAAATTCACATTTGTGGTCAATTTTTGTCAATTGAATTACAATCCTTCATCGGACAGCTCGCATGTGTTATCGCTTGGCTTCCTCATACATTGCATTAAAGATTGATGAAATGATTGGTCATTTGGTGGCTTTTGCTTGGGTGGTGATTGATTTTCTCTACCAATAGCTATTCTTGGAAAAAAACTCCATTGTCTTATCAATTTTTGGATAAATGTTTGGGATACAAGAAGTCACCAATTTAGTAATGGCTTTAGTGTTCATTCAATGGCTTTAGCCATGTTATAAATTAGTGGTTAAACATAGATGTAAGGGACTTTTGGATCTTCCTGGATACATCTGGGGGTGTTTTTGAGGAGGAATAATGTTAATTGTAGACTACAATAGCTTATAATCGGTGTGTTATAAATTAAATGATTTAAAGTATGCAAACCTGGGTGTTATGTGTACAATATAGTTGTGTTTTCTTTGAAAAATGAGTTATGTGTCTTTATTTATTGCAGTATGATCTATTTACATTAGTTAGATTTGATTTGATAGTCATGATTTTCAATCTTTGTATTGATCATAAATGGTTGTATTCTCTACCCTCACATTAGTTTCATATTTATGAGCTAGAGTTAGTCACCTTTTATGCTTTTTGGTTAAAAGCACATGACATTTCTTTAGAATAGATAAATTCATTGAAAATTTTGTTAGGGAGTTGTACCTCGATAAAATTTAGAGAAAAGCCACAAATGTAATTATGCACTTTTCAAAGCTGTTAGCAAATTTATATCAGTGTCAATCTAGGTGTAGTGTCATTAGTTGATTTATCTATCAAATCTTATTTCATTCACTAATAGATTTTTGGCGACTCTGTTGGGGATAAATTAGTCAGAAGTTTGATAATCACCATTATGTCATGCAATAAGATGGTACTTCCGCATAATGATGTATTCCCTATTTTATAGCTACATTTAGATTGGGTTAGAGCCAAACAAGAAGATATCCTATCACAATTAAATACACTTGCGTGGAGATACAAAAAGAGTGTGGTAGATTATATGCGAGTGAACTTTGTCTTGGAAGAAGAAGAGGAATAGGCCCAACAACTAGCTATACCTGTGATTGAACCACCCCCAAGACTAATATTCGAATATTACAATGACCCACCTCCACATCAACCAAGGGACCCACCTTCATATCGGCCTCAAAATCCACCTTTGGCTTGTTCACCACAGTAATCTCCTTTTCCTAACCTTACTCCAGGTGAGTTGGTGACTCTGTTTGTTGTTTATCGATTCAAATCTCTGGTGCAACCAATTTGGCCCCCTTGCTTTATCACAATATCATGATTTAACTAAAGGATCCCAGAGAGGATTTCCTAAATTCTCAGGTTAGAATGAACAAGATCCTAAGGACCATATCCTAGCTATGATGGCTATGAGCACAATTTTAGGAATTTAGGATGAAGATGTGTTTGTAAGGATTTTTATTGAAAGTTTGATTGAGAAAGCTGTTGAATGGTTCATAGGACTCGAAAAGGGAAGCATCACTAGTTGGCATGTTCTCAAAACAAAATTTCTCCAGCGTTATGAAATCCCAACTAATGTTGTAGCTAGCTTGCATCACTTTTTTTAGATTATGAAAAATGGAGCTGAAATGATGAGAGATTTTGTTTACTGCTTCAACCGTTCTCTCCAAAAGATTCCCGCCCCAGAAAAGCCCAGTGTAGAGATACAATACCATATATTTATTTATACTCTTGAACCAGACATACAATTACTTATGAAAAGAGACAAAATTCAAGGAATTGAGCAAGCTCAGCAAGAGGTAATGAAGGCTAAAGATGATTTCATTGTAGTAGGCAAGTGGAAAGAAAATTCAAGTACGAAGCTTGAAACCAATTATAAAAATTTTCCCAAACTTCTGGTCAAATGCAACCCTATTGTGGAGAACATTAATTTAACAATCCTTGATCATCTACATCACCCTAATGAAAGGCATAATCACTCCTATGTAGATTTATCTTTGAACTTATGCACATCTGATGAAGTTGAAATTGATTATAGCTCATCTAGTGATGATGAAGATGAGGAGCTACCAGTAAAGTCACCATTGACTCCAACTCATCCTCCTGATAGATTCTCTCCTTCAGAGGCTAGCTTGAAAGGTTTTGTATCAATTTCTCTTCTTTCTCTAGAATATGAAGCTTTCCTATTCAAAGAAGTGGAGGATAAGGATATATTCTTAAGTTTGGAAAGAGATGATGATCCTAGTGTTGGAAACACAAGGGAAGACAAATGAGAGGGGGGGCGAATCAGTTGTCACATAAATTCAAAACTTATTCAAATTATTAACCTTATTCAGAAATCTGATCAATATCAATGAAAGCTTGAATCAACAACACATCAGAAACACTCATAACACAAAGATTTTTTACATGGACATCTTGTTAGGGAAAAAACCACGGTGAAGGTCAATCCATAAGATTATACCCTATTAAAAGTATAATGAAAATGAATTATGGGGAATGCACATGCATTCAGGCACACTGCCTAGACTCACTACTCAATTACAATAAGGATAACTTCCCAAAGGAAGAAACATTGTCTTACAAAAAGAATAAGATTACAACCATCCAGATTTTGAACTGAGAAAATAGCATCTGCTAATGCCTGATTACAGTTCCAGTTAAGCACATAAACAATTATTCACTCTTCTACACACTTCTTCACACTCTACTCTACCTTTGAATGATTAGGACATTATTCACACATCTCATACACAACCACACCATCTTAGACTCTCTAAAATTCAAATAAACAATTTCTCTTATATATCTACAAGAAGAAATTACATCGCTACAAGTCATCCAAAAAGAAATAATAAAATGAATATAACTATCGGCCCAAAAACATTAAAGATTATTAATGCAAATCAACCAAGGTTGGTCACAACTTAGTGAGGACCTAAAAAAACATGTACAACATGAATATACTTCAATCAATTCCTCCTCGAGGATCCAAAACATGTTGCAAACACCATGTCGGCCAAGAATAAGAAAAACATGAACAAACAAGAGAAAATTGCCAACCACAAGCACAATGATCAATGCAGATGTGCAACAAAGATAGAGCATGATCTAAAAACATCCACAAGAATTACGAATCACAAGAGAAGCATCCACAACAACTGAACTAACTGAAATATCATCATCTTCAATTAGGAACACCGATTGAAGTAATAGAAAAACTGTCAGAATGAGAATCTTCATAACTTGATCAAATCTTCATGCGGATCTTTGAAAATCGATGTGGATAAACTAGATACAATCAACAACAAACCCTTTATTCCGCAACTTCTAATCATCAACATATAGAACATACCAACATATTGAACTTCACTTTACCACTGACAACCTACAACTCATTTATTACAATTTTCTCAATATCCTCGACATATACAACTTCAAATGAATTAATTCTAATAGTGTTGACATCAAAGACAACCACATATCAGCAAAACAACCAAAACATCAACCAATCTCCCCCTTTGACATTCATGACAACACGTGATGTGAAAAACACCATCAATGCAACTAACTCTTGAAACTTACCCCCCTTAGAATTTGACTCATTTTCTCCTCAACACTTTCACATAATCTTTTCCATTCAAGGATCTTCTCCTCAGATAATCACCATTTTTTCACATGACGCTTCTCCCCCTTTGAGTATCAATGAAAAAGATCTCTAAGCTTTGAACCACATATCTGAATTTTTGAACCATCTGACTACTCCCCCTGAGTAGCAGCCACCACAACATCAATCTGAAACAAGATATGACTATGAAATGCACAGACTGATGCAATTCATTTCTTTGCATCTTAGTTCTAATTAGGAGGGGTAATCACCCCTAACTTCCCTCTGAGATACTCAAAAGTATCCTTAGGCAATGGCTTTGTAAATATATTTGCAATCTGCTCCTTAGTAGGCACATACTTCAATCTTACTTCTTTTTCACATACTTTCTCCATCAAAAAGTGAAACTTGATAGATATATGCTTTATTTTTTAATGCAACACCATATTCTTGGAAATGTTAATAGCACTTGAATTATCACAAAATATAGCAATAGGTTCATCATATACAACTCTGATATCCTTCAACATCTGCTTCATCCATAATACTTGAGTACAATTGTTAGCAGCAACAATGTATTCAACTTCTATAGTAGACAAGGAAATGGCATTCTGCTTCTTGCTTAACCATGAAATTAGCTTCTTACCTAAGAAAAATGCTCCACCACTAGTACTTTTTCTATCATTCACATCTCCTGCCCAATCAACATTAGCAAAGGAACTCAAGGTAAGATCATCATCTTTAGGATACCATAGGCCAAGATCAACAGTTCCTTTCAAGTATTTGAAAATTCTCTTCACAATAGTCACATGAGATTCCTTTGGATAAACATGAAATCTTGCAACAATACATACAAAATTCATGATATTAGGCCTAGTTTGAGTTAAGTACAATAATCCACCAATCATTGATATGTATCTTGTCTAATTTTCTTTCGGAGAATCATGTTTTGTTGTCAACTTGCATCTGGTCACCATGGGTGTACCAAATGGTTTTGAATCTTCCATACCAAACTTCTTCAGCAATTCCTTCACATACTTGGACTGAGATATAAAAATCCCTTTATCTAACTGAGTAATTTACAATCCCAAAAAGAATTTCATCTCACCAATCATAGAAATATCAAATTCATTTTGCATCTCATTAGAAAACTTCATGCACAAACCATCATCTTCTCCAATAATGATATCATCAACAAAGACTTCAACAATAAAATCTTTATTATGATCAATCTTGAAATACAAATTACTATCAACAATACCTTTGTTAAATCCAAGCTTCAACAAATACTTGTCCAATCTGGCATACCATGCTCTAGGGGCTTGCTTGAGTCCATACAATGATTTCTTCAACTAAAACACCATATCTTCCTTATCAGTCAACTGGAATCCATCAAGTTGCTCAACATAAACTTCTTCTTCTTCCAATTTTCCATTTAGAAAAGCCGATTTAACATCCATTTGATAAACTTTGTAGTTCTTGTGAGCAACATAGGCAAGAAATAATCTTACAGCTTCAATTCTAGCAACAGGGGCAAAAGTCCCTTCAAAATCAATTCATTCCATCTGTGAATATCCTTTACATACCAATCTTGCTTTTCTTCTAACCACTTCACCTTGCTCATTCAATTTGTTTCTAAAGATCCATTTAGTTCCAATGACATTTTTGTCCTTAGGTCTGGGAACAATAATTCTTGTATCATTATTTTCAATTTGTCTTAACTCTTCTTTCATTTCTTCAACCCAATGCTCATCTCTACACGCTTCATTCACACTAGTAGGCTCAGTCTTTGAAATCAAGCAATACTCTTATGCAATATTTCTCCTAATCTAGACACCTTTGTTCTTATCACCTATAATCTGATCTTTTGAATGATTCAATCTTACATACCTCAGAGTCTTCTTAGGATGTTCTTCAACTTCAGGCTCTTGTGTTCTCTCTTTTGTGCTTCCACTAGTTTCTCCTTCTTCATTCTCCTGATTGATTTGCACTTGATTTGTAGTCTAAACTTGTTTTCCTTGGATTGTATTGTCATCTTGATCATCAGAGTCATATCCATAGGTTTTGGATGGTGTTCCTAAGTCTTCATCAACCTTAATATTTGCACTTTCAACCATTTTCTTCAATCTTTTATTGTAACGCTGGTAGGACTTGCTCTTAGTAGAATAACCTAGAAAGATACCTTCATCACTCTTAGCATCAAACTTTCCTATGTCTTCATCTCGCTTAATATAACATTTGCTTCCAAATATCTTGAAATATTTAACAATAGGATTTTGACCAGTCCATAGCTCAAAAGGGGTCTTACCAATATCACCTTTGATTTGTACCTGGTTGAGTGTGTACATAGCAGTACTCACAACTTCTCTCCAATAGATATGAGGAACATTTCCTTCCAGCATCATTGTTCTAGCGGCATCTTCAATTTTTCTATTCTTTCTTTCCACAACTCCATTATGTTGAGGGGTTTGTGGTGTAGATAATTATCTCTTTATTCCATGTTCTTCACAAAAAGAATTAAATTCACTAGAAGTGAATTCACCATGTAAAGACCCACACTTCCTTGAACCAAAAATTTCACTAATTTTTTTTTTTTTAAAAGTAAATCCCTTAATGTCTTTTTCAATTAGTTGTATACTCAGGAACTTCTATCCATACGGGATAGACATCTATCCATCTGGGATAGGCATCTAACCTTTCGGGTTAGTTAATGTCCATTTGGGACCAAGATCTATCTATCTAAATAATGTAGACATCTAACCACATGGGTTAGAAAATGCTCTGGCTAGAGACTTAGACTCATTGGGACCATCCGGGTCCTGAGTCACTCTCTAAAGACTACACTCCCCTACTAGGAGTGCACCGAGGTCAACGTCCTTAGGAGTATGTGAGATAATAATAAAGCTTGAGTCCCGCCTCGGAATTTGGCCTAAAGCCTCGAGGAATCAAGCAAATCCATCTGGGATTCCTTCTAAGTATAACAAGTAATCTCTAACTTCAATTTTAATATTTATTTATCTTCCTTTATCTTAAGGTATCTTAACAAGGCCAATAAGGTAAACACCCTTAACCAATCCTAAATCCCCACCCCGAGCACCTGCGTACTAGGGACAACTCCGTCCCTAGACTGCCTACATACACCATTTCAGCACGGGATCAAGGCATATAATATGTAGTTCTGTTTTCTAATCTATTGTTGGATGTAAACTGTTTTGTGGGTACGTGACCCTTTCTAGGGCCATTGGCCCAGACAGTTTCACTTCGGTTACTACCCACATAAGGCAGCATATAAAGCATAAAGATTCATGGTGATCTTTTTCTTGTTTCCTTATTCATCTATGTCCTAAATTCCTATAAGACACGTCACCCTTGCCCATTGAACAAATCATCAAAGATAAAAGAATTAAAAAGTCAATTTACATGCCCAAACTCTATTGGGGTTTTCTATGATTTTCACTAGCGGATGTAAGTCTATTATAGTATTATCTTTTTTTTAGATTATCGATCCAAGAGGGATTTCCCGCCCCTTGGATTTTAACTCCAAAAATGTTCCTTATTACTCCTTGGCGATTTATAGGGACGATGCCACAGACGTCGTTGTTGCAGCTTTATTAGGCTATAAGTGTAGTAACTCAAGCGCGACGACATTACCCATAAACGTGAGTTAGAGGCACCGTTAATACCGAACACTGCTAGTTTTTATGTTTTCCTCCTCTTATTTAAGTTTTCTATCTAAGAAGAAATTAAATGCATTATTAATAATAAGAAAAGTAGCTTGTGCACATAAACCAAATGACATATAAAAACTTTATACCTTCTTGCTAAGGAAGTAAAATTAAATGAACTTACTAAATAAAAAAAACTATTTATTCAAGTATATTTGCTAGAAAGAAGTATTACATCTACTTACATCCTATGAAGGTATAAATTTTTGTAACAATGAATTGAATAGTCAAATCCATTTATGAAATAAAAATATTTAAACATAAAGTTATATTCTTCAAGATGGGTGATCTAATTTATAGATGGTATGAATCTAATTATTTTGCAATGTTAGTATTTTCTAGAAAGGAAATTTGAATCTATTTGTATAGTCTATGTCATAGAATAAGTAGTTTTGATTTAAATTGCATGACACTAATATTTTAAAGATAAATATTCATCTAAGATACCATAAATAATTCCAACTCAAAGAGACTTCATGGCATAATCTATTGTTTCAAGACAAAAAGTTTATTAATTTTGGTTGCATAAATAATCCAACTAAAAAGAGACTTGATTTTAATTGTATAAGTTATTTCACTAATTCCTTAGATAGATAAACCAATACAATGTTTTAATAAGAGCCTTGATTTTTAATTGTATAAGTTATACTACTAATGCCTCAAGATTTATGATCTATCTAAAGAAGGTTTGCATTAATTTGCATAAGTTTATTCTTGATAATATTCTATAATTACATAATTATTTATTCACTATGACCTTGTTGTAATTAAATGAGTCAACCTTGTTTTAAGAAAAAAATTGAATCTATTTGTATACTGAGGGAGAAAATTAATTTAAAGAATAACCATGATATTTAATTTTATTGTAAATATATTAAATCATAACTATGATGTGTTATAAACCTTAAATCCCAAGAAAATAAATTTATTATATGGAGAGAGAGTTACAATAAATCTAAGAGCCAAGTTTGCGGCATAACAAGAAGAAATTGATTAAAGATATGTTATTAATGCCTTAAGTTAGATAGTATTTTATAAATTTAAGCTTATAATTTAATGTCTAATGGTCATAATTATTATTATAGAGTTGTAATTATTGTCATAAAAATATAGTATTTCCATAAGATGTAAATGTTGTCATTCCTCTATTTTAAAATTTCTATAACTAAATCCATACTCATAGTTTATCATTATTTTATGAAGAAGAGAGATATATTATAAGTCCATTAATTATATTCAACATTAGCTAATAACCATTTCCATATTTGTTCAAAGGAAATTAAATACTATCTCATAGAACCATAGTTTGGACTAAATCTTCATCAATCATCGATGTTAGTTAATTTATTGTCTTGCTAAGTTATGATAACATTATTAAAATTAAGAAGTTTATAGATTTTTTTTTTTCATTTAATGAATAAACCCACCCTTTGATAGTTAATTAGACCAAATATTTTATTATTTAATCTATCCAATTGATACCCCTATCAATTTAGTTATTTTCAAAGAGCAATCTAATTTTAAAACTTATTTCATTTGAGAATTAAATGAATATTAATTAAATGTTATAAAGAACTTGGATACAAAAGCACATATGTATTTTAACACTAATAAAATAATAATTCATTTATTTATAAATTTTATTTTATAAAAATTGATTTATATTTGTAATATCATTAACCGGATTAAAGGAAAATAATTTCTTTGTAAATAAACATAAATGAGAATAAATATATTGATTTAAAGAAGAAAAATAAAATAGGAATAATAATAGTAGAAAGATTAGTTCCATTCTAGATTTAGTTGGAAAATAAGAAAAAAATAAAATAAAGAATAGATTGATTTTACAACAAGGATAAAAAATAGAGTAATAGATTGATTCTAGCAAATTTTCTAAATTTAATTAGTTATTATAAAAGCAAATCAAAGTAAAGAAAACATGGATGTTGATGGAGTTGCAACAAATCTTCTCTTTGTGCCTTCTTCAACTTTATTCTTCCTCCTTCAATCCTATCCTTCTTCAAAATGATAGCATAAAAATACCATTCATGTGTTGTTGATGAGAGAAGAAATGACTTTAATTTATAGACTTGAGAGGAGGTAAATGAAGGGTCAAGATTAGAGATTGATGCAATGGCTAGGATTGTTTGAGAAGGTGGGGTTTGGATTGATAGCCTCACCTTGTGACAAGTGTCACAAGAAGGGGGCTTTAAAAATAAGACCACATGGCATGGGGAGAGGAGCCAAGGGTGCTCACACATGTGTGAGCACACTTTGGAAGAGGTGGATATGACAAGTCCCCACACCTTTCCCAAGATCATAAAACTCGTAATTCCTTTTTAAGTGACTTTTTAGGGGTTCATACTTTGCCCAAAAGACCATATTATGTTTTCAATAAGCTTCCACCCTATAGGTACTTACCGTGGGGATTCATTTTTACCCTAAAGTCAATAGAACAAGCCCAAATAACCATATGAAAGAGAATTCTAATACAAATTTTGATTTGTGAGCACACCTTGGGTAGATGGGATGTTGACATGTCTATGACATATAAAAAAGAGGGTGACTTGATAATGACATGTCTATGACATGTAAGGGAGGGTGGTTTGACTATGTGTGCTCACACATGTGTGAGCACACATGGGGAAGCCAAATGGCTAAAAGAGGAAAGGTCGCATGCATGGTGTGAACTCTCATACAAGGGTGAGTGGGGATGAGTTGTAAGGTGATAGTGACTTGTGCATGCAAGTTACATGTGAGTAAGATTAGAATGAATTTTTAAATTTTAAAAAAATGATAATGAAGATTAATTAATCAATTAATTTAGGATTAACTAATTAATGGATTATGAAGGATAGTGACATCTCCCTAATCATGATTAATTAGATTAAATGATGTATTATATTAATTAATGTGACTTATGAAAGTGGTTAATTTTATTAATAATAGGTTATTCTAATAAATAATGCTTAGGATAGGATGATAACACTTGTTACCTTATTATTTAATTTTTTATTTTTTAATACCATATGCTGAAATTATTAATGAAACACTTATTTATTAATATTGTTAACTTTTATTTGTTCCTTTTTAGGAGTGTGTATTTAATAATTTTTTTATTTTTATTTGTTTTATTTATTTATTTCTTTATTTAATCTCTACCTTCTTCACACATAGATTAATTGTATAAAACCACTTATATAATATTACCACACAAAATTATAATGTCTAAAGTTTTAACGAAAAGAGGGTCATGACACACCACCTCTATCTGATCTCAAAAATTTAATCTTCAAACTTGTCTCTATCTCAACCATGGCTTTAAAGATCTTGAACTTTTCCAGTGCTTCAAATTTCTCCCTTAAGAAAGTAACCCATACCATTCTAGAATAATCATCAATGAGTAACATGAAATAATTGTAACCTTGTAAACTTTTGACCTTAGAGGGACCACATAGATTAGTATGCACAAGCTCTAACAATTTATTTGAACAATACTTTTTACTCTGAAATGTAATCCTAGTTTTCTTTCCCAATTGAAATTCCTTGCATATTGCATTAGTAGGTTTCACCAACTTAGGTAGATCTCTCACAACCTTAGTGGAACTTATCTTGACAATATCATCAAAGTTAGCATGACACAATCTCCTATGACACAACCAACATTCATCAACTTGAGCAATCAAACAACTTTTACTTGCAACACTCAAGTGAAAGATATTACCTTTTGTTTTTGTACCTAATGCAATTTCATTTATGGAACTCAATATTCTTCACTTTCCATCCTTGAACTGAAGATTGTAACCCTTATCAACCATTTGACCAACACTCAAAAGATCATGCTTCAAGCCTTCCACATATAGGACATCATCAGTATTATGCTTACCATCAAGAGAAATGCATCCTCTTCCACGTATCACACCAGTTGTATTATCACCAAATCTCACAACACCACCATCATACTTTTCCAAGCTTACAAACTTAATTTTGTCTCTTGTCATATGATGTGAACATCCACTGTCAATCGCCCATTCATCCTTCTCTTCAACTCGAGCAGCTAGGGCTTTCTCCACATTTGTACAACTAGAAGATTCAATAGATACAAGATTATTTTCCTTGATAGCAATAAATACCCATTTTTCATTACTTTTATTTCCTTTATCAAATTCATCATCTGTCACACCTTCATCAACAACATAGTAACACTTTTTCTAAAATCTAGGTTTATTATGTCTTGGTTTAGGAGCTCTTTCTAGACACCTTGATGCAAAATGACCTATCTTATTGCAAGAAAAACATTTAAGAGGAAATTTTCCTTCATACTTACCTTTTCCTCTTGGTACTCTTTTGACAATAAGTGCTTCCAACTCTTCCATCTCTATTTCTTCTTCTTCAATCTGTCTGATTTCATCCTCATAATTGAATTTCTTTCTAGATGAACTTTCACCCAGATCATATCTTTGTCTATCTCTCCTGGAATTAGTAGCCTTAAATGCATATTCAACCTTAGGAAGGGCATCACCAAATTCACTCAAATCAAAATTAGTCAGCTTACCAACCAATTCATCTTTGTTTATGTTTGTTACAGTCTGGAGCTCTTCAATAGCACTAGCTTTAACTTTATAAGAATCGGGAAGGGATTTAAGCACTTTAGCAACAATCTCATATTCGTCTATCTTTCCACCAACACATCTAATACCACAGAAAAGTTCATTCACTCTTTGCATGAAAGTATTAATGTTTTCATCATCACCCATTCTCAACCTTTCATATTTCCCTTTCAAACTCTACAACTTAGCAATCTTCACATTAGCATCACCTTCATACAAGGTTTCCAATTTTTTCCAGATCTCATGAGTAGTCTTCAAATCCATAACATTTGTCATCTAAGAGTCAGTTGCAACACTCAACAAAGCTTCCTTAGCCCAGATATTATACTCAGCATCGTTGATCTCAGTAGAAGTAGTAGGACCATTCTGTGGAATAGTATACATATTAATTGTAATGCTCCAGTAGGGTTCACCAATGCATGTCAGATGGCACTCCATTCGAGTCTTCCACAAAGAATATTTTGTTCCATCAAATATCGGATTATCCTTCTTGTAACTTGCCATCCTAGATCACCTTAAGTTATTAAACTTCTTCCGAGTAACCTGCTCTGATACTAATTGTTGGCAACAGAAGGGCAAGAAATTGAGAGGAGGGGGGTGAATCAGTTGTCACATAAATTCAAAACTTATTCAAATTAATAACCTTATTCACAAATATGATCAATATCAATGAAAGCATGAATCAACAACACATCAGAAATACTCATACCACCAATATTTTTTATGTGAAAACCCTGTTAGGGGAAAAACCATGGCAGAGGTCAATCCACAAGATTATACCCTGTTAAAAGTATAATGAAAATGAAATATGGGGAATGCACATGCATTCAGGCACACTGTCTAGAGTTCACTTCTCAATTACAGCAAGGCTAACTGCCCAAAGGAAGAAACATTGTCTTATAGAAAGAATCAGATTACAACCATCCAAATTTTGAATTGAGAAAATAACATCTACTAATTCCTGATTACAATTCCAGTTAGGCACATAAACAATTATTCACTCTTCTACACACTTCTTCACACTCTACTCTGCCTTTGAATGATTAGGACATTATTTGAACATCTCATACAAAACCACACCCTCTTACACTCTTTACAATTTGAATAAACAATCACTCTTATATATCCGCAACAAGAAATTACATCACTACAAGTCGGCCACAAAGAAATAATAAAATGAATATAACTATCAACCAAAAAATATTAAAGATTATCAATGTGAATCAACCAAGGTCGGTCATAACTTAGTGAGAACTTAAAACAACATCTCCAACATGAAGATACTTCAATTAATTCCTCCTCAAGGATCCACAACATGCTACAAACACCATGTCGGCTAAGAACAAGAAAAACATGAACACACAAGAGAAAATCGCCAACCATGAGCACAACGATCAATGTAGTCGTGCAACAAAGATAGAGAACAATATGGAAACATCCACAAGCATTACAAATCACAAGAGAAGCATCCAAAACAACTAAACAAACTGAAATAGAATCATCTTCAATCAGGAACACCGACTGAAGCAACGAAAAAAATCTCAGAATGAGAATCTTCATAACTTGATCAAATCTTCATGCAGATCTCTGAAACTTGACGTGGATAAACTAGATGCACTCAGAAAAAAACCCTTTATTCCACAACCTCTGATCATCAATGTACATAACATACCAACATACTAAACTTCACTTTACCACTGACAACCTGCAACTCATTTATTACAATTTTCTCAATATCCTCAACATATACAACTTGAAATGAATTAATGCTAATAGTGTTGACATCAATTAAAACCACATATTAGTAACACAACCACAACATCCAACACCTAGGAAGGATGATCTTTAGAAGAAAGAATGGTGATTAATTCATCCTAGCCCTCTCTTTGATTTTGATGAATTCAAAATACATGATAATCCTCTTTTTATGAATTCAAAAGATCAATTAATTACAAAAGAAGAAGATTGTTTACTCAGAGCTGCAATTAATCATGACCAGAGACAAAAAGTGGAAAATACTGATCTCCCAACTAAAGAAGAAAATCAAGGTCAACTCCAAAAGGTATTTGAATCTTCAGACATCATCTTTCCTGGCACACAAATTAGTTTTGAGAGGTTCAAGCCTGCCAATGAAATCCTCGAAGGTTGTGCAACTGTAAGTGAAACCACTAAGCATTTTGTTTTAGAACCTTTTCATTTTGAAAGAAACATTGTACAGGATTCAAAGGTTTCAGTACAGTTATTAGAATCAACTTGTGGAGTGGATGAAATTGAAAGATGAATTGTGATTGATGAATCAATAGTGGAGTCTAATAAGTCTGATGCCATACAAAATACAAATTGGGACCCCAAACCTTTAGACAATGTAATTGTTTCTATACAAGGTGACCAAGAATTTCCTTTACCTCATCATGTATATGTGGGGTGTCCAATTCGGGGGCTCTTTTTTTCTTGTTCAGAGTGTTAGGTGCAAGATGTGCAAAGTAATCCTAAAACAAATGTTGTGTAGGAAGATTCAAGTGAGTATACACACATAATCACTAATATAAATCATTTGATTACTGAGGCATATATTCACGAATGTCTCTTTGAAAATAAGATATTGTTTAAGAAGTCCTTACAGGGTGTTGACTTTATTTATTTAACAACAGTGGTTGCAATTTCGAAGTTGGTTGTACACACATGTTTCAATTACTTAGCATTGATTCGTACATGAAGCTATTTCTCCCAACCTGTCAATAGATTTGCATGATTATCTTGGGAGTTATCTGAGGTAGGGCTTTCCTCCCATGTACATAGTTGAAATTTTGTTGTGTCGGTAGTCTGGATGTTTCTTTCTTGGTTCTATCCCATTTTTTGCTTTCTTTTGTTGTTCCTTCTCCTTGACTCCATGCCCAATGCAAAGTATTGGACTACACTTATAATTTTTGGTTCATTACCTTGTCCTTTACAGTCCTTGTCCCTAGCTAGAGCCACTGTTACCCATAAATCTTCCTTAAGTCTTTATTCGGGATGTTATCTTACTATTTTGCTTAACTCATGGACCAATCTAGTTCTAGGCAGTCTTTTGTCATCCATTTCAAACTCGGGAGATGTCTTGTTAAGTTCATCGAACCTCCCATTTTACCACCTACCTTATTCTTCCTTCACTGGGTGGTTTTCTCTTGTCACATCCAAACTTCCTTTATCTCCCAAAGTGCATGTACGAAATCGATTAATTCATTAGTCAAATTTTGGAAACTTCATCTACAAGTTATGCCTTGGGTGGAAATTTTTAAGTCATTTTGAACCTGACCAGGGTTTTCCTAAGTTATGCAAACCATCAGTTTTTCCGCCTATGAAGAATTATATTAATTAAACCAAATTATTGCCAGTCTAGTTACTTAATTTAGATGTTATACAAAAGAAAGCTAATATTTTCCAAGCAAAATATAAATAGAAACCAACAAACCATACATGTAAAAACATAAATAACGCCAAAAAGAAATATTTTATTCATATATAAATGTTTTTACACTATGCTAGTATAGCTATAATCATTTGGTTAGAGTACAAAAACCCAGGTTGGCAGACACAAAAAGAGGCAAAAGAAGATATTTTAGGTGCACAAGGTAAACATCAAGACACAGATGCTCTTAGTAACAATTTGCAGGCGTTCAATTTGAGCAGGTGAAAGCAGGTTCTCATGTGATTGTAGGAATTACACGAATAGCCCCATGTCATTCCTCACTACTCTAGTGTGCAATAGAGCCATGACCTCCTTCATAGTCTCATACTAGAAAGTAGATGCAATGGAGATGGTAGCAACTACTAGTCCAATTCGAGGATAATAGTTGAGTCCATTTATTGCCACCCTGATGCGATGATGGAATTCGGGTCTCACCAAATGCTCCAGTGTTCTCATGCCCCAGTTTTGATAGCTAGAAGTCCTAAAAACTGCGTAAATGAATCATCTATCATGGTGGTATTGTGCACATGATCTTGGCTCATAAACGCCTCACCCAGGATGCTTCAAAGCACCTCTTCTTCCACTTCACTTTGCACCACGAAGACCTCTTTCAGTTGATCAGAAATGTGCATGAACAGAGGATTGCACTCAATCTCTTCTAGAACAATGTAATCATTCGCAAAATTTCCATCACTTTAGGAGCTTGCCATATTGGACGCAATTGATGTTGGGAGAGAAGTGACACTGCCTAAATTTATAGAACTATGGTTAGACATGGGCGCATTCATTCAGATTGATAGGATGTGAATTAAATTCACATTTATGGTCAGTTTGTGTCGATTGAATTACAATCCTTCATAGGAAAGCTTGCACGTACTACCACTTGGATTCCTCATACGTTGCATTAAATATTGATGAAATGATTGGTAATTTGGTGGTTATTGCTTGGGTGGTGATCAATTTTCTTTGTTGATATCTATTCTTGGAAAAATTTCCATTGTCTTATTGATTTCTTGATAAATGTCTGGGATACAAGAATTCACCAATTTAGTAATGGATTTAGTGTTCGTTCAATGGCTTTAGCCATGTTATAAATTAGAGGTTAAACATAGATGTAAGGGGCTTTTGGATCTTCCTGGATACATCTGGGGGTGTTTTCAAGGAATAATATTAATTGCAGACTGTAATAGCTTATAATTGATGTGTTATAAATTAAAGGACTTGAAGTATGCAAACCTGGGTGTTATGTGTACGATATAGCTATGTTTTCTTTGAAAAATGAGTTATGTGTCTTTATTTACTACAGTATGATCTATTTACATTAGTTAGATTTGATTTGATAGTCATGATTTTCAATCTTTGTATTGATCATAAATGGCTATATTCTCTACCCTCACGTTAGTTTCATATTTATGAGCTAGCATTAGTCACCTTTTTTGCTTTCTGGTTAAAATCACATGCCATTTCTTTAGAATAGATAAATTCATTGAAAATTTTGTGAGGGAGTTGTACCTCGATACAATTAGAGAAAAGCCACAAATTGTGCGCTTTTCAGAGCTATTAGCAGATTTATGTTAGTGCCAATCTAGGTGTAGAGTCATTACTTGATTTATCTATCAAATCTTATTTCATTCGCTAACACACTACAACATCATTATCATTTAAGTTGTGCTGAATAATATAGATTTGTTATTCTAATCATCTTAAATCATTGCACATATATTATAAACATACATCGCATTATCATATCATAAGCATGAACATCTGCATTATCCATACATACATCCATATGCATAATCATCATCTCATAAATTGCAAAGAAAGGTACACAAAAATAAATGCATCCATATCGTTTGCATAAGCATCAAATAATCATATCATATCATCCATCCCATAGTATATCATAAAAGATACTAAAAAGGAATAAACATTGCATCCATCCCATATCATTGCATCTCATAGCATCGCATCATAAATTATCATCACATAGCTCATAAACATCAATAAAAGAAGTACCTCCATCACATTACATCCATACATGATCATAATATGCATAAATATGTCACATCACATCACATCAAATGCATTCGTACATTCATAAGCATGAAATGAAAGAACACATAACATTATAAATCTGTATCATGTCATATATATCAAAAAATGGTGATTGTCATAATACAATATTTGAGTCAGTGTTTGTATATCAATAAAAAGTACAATATCCATAAGGCTATGAAAAAGGAGCCCATGAATTTATATCTATATAAATAATTAGGCAATAATCAAAAAGTGTCTATACAAGCAAGCTAGCCCTGATGGCTACTCCCATCCCTAGGTTGTCTCTCTAATGGGTAATCCTCAACCCAGGGATGTGCTCCACTTTGCAAAAAATCCAGTTGCCTCATCAGAGCATGGACATCTTGATGATAATGCATATGATAATATGCAGCCTTGATCACAACCCATCTATATAAATGGGAAGAAACTATCCATCCTTGAGTTGCAACTGTCATAGACTCTAACCATTGGAACCACTTGACTTGCTATGCCAGGTGCATATATGAGGTCTTTATGAGATGATGCTCTTGGTCCCTCTCAACTATCACTGCCAATACCTGTTGTTGAGCTTGGTCTCTCTCAGCTGTCACTACCAATATCTATTGTCAAGCTTAATCTCACTTAGTTGTAACCACCTATAGTTATTGTAGTAACTACTAAATCTATGCATCATGAGGATTTGGCCCCAGCGATGGCTATTGTGGTGGCTACTGAGCTGGTTGTTGATGCAATGGTGGTGCACCTAGGACCTGTCCATCCTGATGTTGGCCATCTTGGGCATCCTGATGTTGGACATCCTGGCCATCTTGTCCTCTACCATGACCATATGGACCTCTGCCCCATTCTTTGGGTGGCCTTGACCTTTGCCTACACCCCTCCCTCTTAGCTTCTCTCATGGAGGTATTCCTATTGGATCTATCAGTCTGGGAGGGGGTATGAACCGTGCATCATAAGTAGGTGTAGTCTATGCATCTTCCTGTCCCTAATCATAGGCCCATGGCCTCACAACCAACTGTCTAAAGCCCTCAAAAACCTCATGGGCTAGGATCGTGTGTCCCCATATAGTCTCTCAGGTTGATCTGTCAAAAATGGTTGTATAAGCATTTCCAGGCCTATCCTACCTCTCGCCAAACTATTTGGAAACCCTATCGGGCAAGTACCTCTCAATCATCATATGCTCTCAACCTTGCATGAATCCATTCTATCAAGCAAAGAATAGTTTTTGTATATTGTTGTACTATGCTAGCATCTAGAGCCATGGCCACCATCTAAATACTATCATCTCATCAATCACTCTCTGCTAGTATTGTATACCAAGCTGCCCTGTGTGTTGAAGAGTGATGGTGCCTCTATACCTCCAAACAACTTGATTATCTGGCTCCACATCTTCCATATGAACAATTGGTTAGAGTACGGTAATGTGCTCCCAGGCCCATATGTGAAGAAAGGTAACCCCTGTACCAATTGATCTCCCATCCAACATCACTAGCCCCCATGCATACTGAGTCCTCTGAAAGAGCATCTTGTGCCATGCTATCCCCCATCCCAGACTGAATCCCTTGCTCTATCTATTTGGGGAAACGGACCCTAAAATCACTATCACAATAATCAATTTGAAGGTTGACACCTGACATTTGTACATCTCAAGGTTAATCTGGGAGTTGACTAGTACAATGGAATCTTGGTTAAGAACCACATGGCAGGCATCATATCCTACATCAATATCATAAATTATGCACTCACCATGTATTGGCAATCACAAAATCTACCATACATCCTCTAGTGTCACTGTCACCTCACTAGTGGGTAAGTGGAATGATGAATTCTCGCTATTCCATCGCTTGCATAGTGTTGTCATCATTTCCAAATGGGTCCACATGACAAGCATGCAGACAACTCACCACTATTGGAAAAACAAGGACACACAACTAAGAGGGGGGTGAATCAGTTGTGATAGAAATTTAAACTTTTCTAACTTAACTTCATCTCAGATTTGATAAATAAGAAATTAACCACAAACAATTTAACACATCAGAGAGATGGAGAACACCAATATTTTTGCATGGAAACCATGTTACGGGGAAAACCAAGGTGGATGTTAGTCCACAAGATTATACCCTGTTAAAAGTATAATGAGAAATAATAAGGGGAATGTACATGCATTCAGGCACACTACCTAGAGCTCACTACTCAAATACAAAAGGGGCTCACTTCCCAACAATATAGAATAGGATTAAAATCCAAAGGGTGCAAACTGAGAAAATAGCTTTTGCACAAGCCTGATTGCAGTTCCAATTAAGCTCAGAAAACCTTCTTCACACTTCACTCAATCTTCTTCACATTTGCTATGCAATCAAAAGATATTCGCACATAGGAGCACACCAAGCACCTTTTCCACACACTACACTGATGAAATAATGCACATATATATCTGCTACATGAGATTTCATCACAACTTAGTTGGCTAGGAAAATAAAACCTATTTGTAATGTCGGCCAAAATTTACAAATAAATTTGCAATGTGAATCCACTAAGGTCATCCACAACATAGTGGAGACCCAAATTAATATCTCCAACAAAAAAATACTTTAATTAATTTCACCACGAAGATCCACAACACGCTATCACTAACATGTCGACCAAGAAAAAGAAAAACTTGAATATGCACAAGAAAAGATCTTCAACCATGAGCTCTCCGAATAATGTGGACATACCACAAAGATAAAGAATGATCTAGAGACATCAGAGAACACCAAGAAACAATAGAGAAGCATCCACAACAATTGATATTAACAGAATCACACAATATTCATTGAGGAACACTGACAGAGACCACAAAAACATTGTTAGACCATAATACAATCAAAACTTCACGTGGACCTCTAAAACCTCTGATAGATGATCTAGAAACATTCAACAATAAACCCTTTAATCCACACCAGCTAATCTTCAATGTACAGAACAAGACACCTTCATGACATGCACAGCTCCGTTGGGAACCTAGAATACTTTCTTTTACAATTTTCTCAATATCCTCGACATATACAACCTTTAATATGCCAAGTGCTAATAGTGTTGACATCAATGACAACCACATATCAGCAACCATATCCACAACATCCAACAATCTCCCCCTTTGGCATTGATGGAAACACATGATGTGAAAAATACCATCAAACCAACACACTGACTTCTTTTTCTCAACTACACTTCTTCCCACAAGGCTCTTCTCCTTAGAAAGTTTTTTCACAATACACTTCTCCCCCTTTGAAATCAATGGAAAAGGTAACAATGACCTTTCCAAATATATGCTTTGAACAACATATCTGCACATCTGACTACTCCCCCTTAGTAGCATCCACATAAACATCAATCTAGATCAAAATATAGCAATGAAGCTCATGGATTGATGCAAATAAATGCATCTTTTAGTTCTTATTAGGAGGCATAATTACCCCTACCATTCCTCTAAGATACTCAAAAGTATCCTTCAGCAATGGATTAGTAAATATATCTACAATCTATTATTTGGTAGGAACATATTCCAATCTGACTTCTTTCTCATTCACTTTCTCCCTCAAGAAATGAAACTTGATTGATATATTTTTAGTCTTGGAATGCAACACCAGATTCTTTGAAATATTTATTGCACTTGAACTGTCACAAAATATGGCAATAGGATCTTCATATACCACCCTGATATCTTTCAACATCTGTTTCATCCATATCACTTGAGTATAGTTATTGGCAGCAACAATGTATTCTACTTCAACAGTGGATAGAGAAATGGAATTCTACTTTTTGCTCAACCAAGACACCAATTTCTTCCCTAGGAAGAAAGCACCACCACTAGTACTTTTCCTGTCATCTAAATCTCTAGCCCAATCCACATCAGTAGATGCACTCAAAGCGAGATCATCATCCTTTGGATACCAAAGTCCAAAATCAACTTTTCCTTTTAGATACCTAAAGATTCTATTCACAATAGTCATGTGATTCTTTTGGATCAGTCTAAAATATAGCAACCATACATACAACATTCATAATGTCTGGTCTAGTCTGAGTTAAGTAGAGCAATCCACCAATAATTGACCTATATCTAGTTTGATTTGCCTTAGGAGAATCATCATTCTATGTCAACTAACATCCGGTCACCATGGGAGTACCAACAGGTTTTGAGTCATCCATTCAAACTTCTTCAATAGTTCTCTCACATACTTGGACTGAGATATGAAAATTCCCTTGTATAACTAAGTAACTTCCAATCCTAGAAAGAAATTCATCTCTCGAATCATACTCATCTCAAATTCATTCTTCATCTCATCAGCAAAATTCATACATAGATTGTCATCTCCTCCAAAAATGATGTCATCAACAAAAAATTCTATAATTAACTCTTTATCATGATCTAATTTGATGTATAAGTTTCTATCAGCAATACCTTTAGTGAATCCAAGCTTCAATAAATATTTGTCCAATCTAGCATACCAGGCTCTGGGGGCTTGCTTGAGTCCATAGAGAGCTTTCTTTAATCGGCATAGCATATCTTCCTTATTAGTTAGCTGAAATCCATCTGGCTATTCAATGCATACTTCTTCTTCTAGTTCTCCATTTTAGAAATGTTGACTTCACATCCATTTGATAGACTTTATAGTTTTTGTATGCAACATAAGCAAGAAATAACCTTACAGCTTCAATTCTAGCAATAGGGGCAAAGGTTTCTTCAAAATCAACACCTTCCATTTGAGAATACCCTTTACATACCAGTCTTGCTTTATTCCAGACCAATTCACCTTGTTCATTCAGCTTGTTCCTAAACACCCATTTAGTACCAATTACATTTTTGTCTTTAGGCTTGGGAACCAGTATCCATGTGTCATTATTTTCAATCTATGCCAACTCTCCCTTCATAGCTTCTAACCGGTGTTCAACTTGGCAGGCTTCAGTGACATTTTTAGGTTCAATTTTGGAAATCAAACAATATTCGTCTGCAATCTTGCTTCTAGTTTGCACTCCTTTATTCTTATCTCCTATGATTTTACTATCAGAATGATTTAGCTTTACATACCTTGGAGTTTTTGGACATTCTTGAACTTCTGATTCTTCTGATCTTTCTTCTACACTTGTACTTGTCTATGTTTCCTGACTGACTTGATTTACTGAAACAAATTGAGGTTGCTTTACCAAAACATATGGAATAATCTAAAGTAGATTATGTATATGAGAATTCTTACCTTTGCTAGTATTGTCTTCATCTGATCATAACCACAATATCTGGATGATTTGACAGAGTCCTCATCAACACTGACATTTGCACTTTCAACCATCTTTCTCAGTCTTTTGTTATAGCACCGGTAGGCCTTTCTTTTAGTAGAGTAACCTAGGAAAACCCCTTCATCGCTTCTTGCATCAAACTTGCCAATATCATCATCTCTTTTGATATAACACTTGCTTCCAAAGATCTTGAAATATTTAATAGTAGGCTTGTAACCAGACCATAACTCAAAAGGGGTCTTACCAGAATTACCATTAACATTTACCCGGTTCAAGGTATATACAACAGTGCCTACTGCTTCACTCCAGTACTTCTAAGACACATTTCCTTCCATCATCATTATTCTGGCGGCATCCAAAATTGTTCTATTCTTTCTCTCTGCAACTCTATTCTATTGAGGGGTTCGGGGAGCATATAACTATCTTTTAATTCCATGCTCTTCACAACAAGAGTTGAACTCCCTGGAGGTGAACTCACAACCTCTGTCAGATCTCAGGAACTTGATTTTCAAAACTTTCTTATTCTTTTCCATAGCCTTAAAACTTTTGAACTTTTCCAATGCTTCACATTTTTCTCTTAGGAAAGAAACCCATATCATTCTAGAGTAATCATCAATAATCAACATAAAGTACCTTTCTCCATGAATACTTCTGATTCTAGAGGGACCACAAAGGTTAGTATGTAGTAGCTCCAACAAATTATTTGAATGAAACTGTTTGCTCCAGAAAGAGATTCTAGTTTATTTACCCATTTGACATTCCTTGCAGATTGTGTTAGCAGGCTTCACTAACTTAGGTAGATCTCTTACTGCTTGAGTGGAACTCATCTTGATAATGTTGTCAAAATTTACATGACACAACCTCCTATGCCACAACTAGCTTTCATCTACTTGAGAAATTAAACAACTCCCACTAGTAGTAGTTAGGTGAAAGATATTACCTTTTGTCTATTTACCCGTAGCAATCATATTCCAAGAACTTTCACATATCTTGCATCTTCCATTTTTGAACTAAAGATCATATCCCTTGTGCACAATTTGTTCAACACTCAACAAGTTATGTTTCAAACCTTCAACATAAAGGACATCATCAGTGTTATCCTTACCACCAAGACAAATAGATCCTCTGCCACAAATCACACTAGAATTGTTATCTCCAAATCTTACAACCCCATCATCATACTACTCTAGACTTACAAATTTTCTTTTATCACTAGTCATATGATGTGAGCATCCACTATCAATGACCCACTCATCTTTTTCTTCAACTCAAGTTGCAAGAGCCTTTTCATCTTTAGCATATTTATTAGCCACGAGATTATCTTCAATGGTAGCAATGAAAACCCATTCATCTTCATTTCCATTATCTTTATCGAACTCATCATCAGTCACTGCTTCTTTAGAAAAGTAACATCTCTTTTGGAATCTAGACTTTTTAGGCTTAGATCTAGGAACTCTTTTAGGACACCTTGATGCAAAATGGCCTATTTTATTGCAAGAAAAACATTTAATAGGAAATACATCTTCATACTTACCTTTTCCTCTACCTTCTTGCTTTGCAATCAGTGCTTCCAATTCTTCTACCTCTCTTTCTTTATCTTCAAGCTATTTTAGTTCTTCATCATACTTGGATACCTTTCCAAAACACTCTCCTAGATTATATATTTGCTTGTTACTTCTGGATACAATAGCTTTGAATGCAGATTCAGTCTTTGGTGTAGATTCACCAAATTCACTTATTTCAAAAGAAACAAGCTTGCCAACCAGCGTGTCTCTTGATATCTTTGTTACTGATATGATCTCTTCAATAGCATGAGATTTCACTTTGTAGGAGGGAGGAAAGGATCTTAGTATCTTAGCCACAATTTCATCCTCATCCACAAAACCACTGAAACATCTAATACCCATCAGTATCTCATCTACTCTTTGCATAAAAGAAGTAATATTTTCATCTTCACCCATTTTCAAATTCTCATACTTTCCTTTGAAACTCTGTAGCTTAGCCATCTTCACCTGTGCATCTCATTCATACAAGGTTTCCAGCTTCATCCAAATCTCATGAGCTATCTACAATCCTATCACATTAGCCATCTCTAAATCTATCAGAACACTCACCAGAGCTTCAATAGCCCTAATATTATTTTCAGCATCTTTGATCTCATCAGCAGTGGAGGGATCATTCTGAGGAGTAACATATGGATCTTTTGTAATCTTCCAGAAAGCTTCACCAATACATCTTAGATGACATTGAATCTTGACTTTCCACAGTGAGTAGTTAGTGCCATCAAATCTTGGACTGCCCTTCTTGAATGTTGCCATCTCAGATCACCTAAAGCTTTTAGACTTCTTCAGATGAACCTGCTCTGATACCAATTGCTAGAAAAACAAGGACACACAACTGAGAGTGGGGGTGAATCAGTTGTGAAAAAACCTTAAAATTCTCAAAACTTACTTAACTTAATCTTAGATCTGATGAATAAGCAATTAACCACAAACAATTTAACACATCAGAGAGATGGAGAACACCAAGATTTTTGCGTGGAATCCATGTTAGGGGAAAATCCACGGTGGATGTTAGTCCACAAGATTATACCCTATTAAAATTATAATGAGAAATAATAAGGGGAATGCACATGCATTTAGGCACATTGCCTAGAGCTCACTACTCAAATACAAAAGGGGCTCACTGCTCAACAATACAGAATAGGATTCAAATCCAAAGGGTAAGAACTGAGAAAATAGCTTCTGCACAAGCCTGATTATAGTTCTAATTAAGCTTAGAAAACCTTCTTCACACTCTGCTTTGCAATCGAAAGATATTCACACATAGGAGCACACCGAGCACCTTTTCCACACACTACACTGATGAAACAATCACACATATATATCCGCTACATGAAATTTCATCACAACTTAGTCGGCTAGGAAAATAAAACATATTTGCAATGTGAATCCACCAAGGTTGGCCACAACATAGTGTAGACCCAAATTAATATCTCCAACATAAAGATACTTTAATTAATTTCACCATGAATATCCACAACACGCTATCACCAACATGTCGGCTAAGAACAAGAAAAACCCAAACATGTACAAGAAAATATCTTCAACCACAAGCTCTTCGAATAATGTGGACATACCACAAAGATGGAGAATGATCTAGAGACATCATAGAACACCAAGAAACAACAGAGAAGCATCCAAAACAACTAAGATTAACATAATCACACAATCTTCATTCAAGAACACCGACAGAGACCACAAAAACACTGTCAGACCACAATACAATCAAAACTTCACCCAAACCTTTGAAACTTCCGGTAGATGATCTAGAAACATTCAACAATAAACCCTTTAATCCACACTAGCTAATCTTCAATGTACAGAACAACACCTTCATGACATGCACAGTTCCACTGGGAAACTAGAATACTTTCTTTTACAATTTTCTCAATATCCTCGACATATACAACCTTTAATATGCCAAGTGCTAATAGTGTTGACATCAATGACAACCACATATCAGCAACCATGTCCACAACATCCAACAACCACAAGCCGATCTCTCCTAGGTGCTCCTGTCGAAGCTAAGACAAATCATCAAGTCTGGACAACATAGTCTATTGGTACTCATGGTACATGAAAGGCTAGATAACCCCCTACACCCATGAAGCACACGATGTCAAAATTCACAAAATTTGGCTAAGTTTGGAGTTTTTATCCCCTTAAAATGACAAAAGTGTCACTATTTATGAAATTGTCTCTATAATTCAAATTCCAAACAGTGATGCTATATGCATTCAAATTGAAAATCATGAAATGCATCGCTAATGACACATGCATCGCCATTTGCACTTTGTAAACCCTAATTCTAAATTGGGTGGGTGCGTCACTATTTACACATGCACTGCTATTTCCAATTAGGAAACCCTAATTCCAAAACAATAAATGCTTCACTAATCATAGTAGCATCACTAAAAATTAAAATAGCATTGTCGATTCTCAAAAGAGTGTCACTATATAGCGACACCACCTAAACTAAAATTTCAAATTGTAATAAATGCACTCAAAAGTCAAAATGCAAGTCAAGTTTTGAATCACATACCAATGGTCTAACGCCTGGAGGCCTTTGGTACTCGCGAACCTAGTTAGAAATGTGTTGTGGGAGCACTCATTGCACCATTTTGTCAGAGGTTCAGAACTTAGAATGCAAGAATTTTCTAAGGTGTGAATACACAAATGAATTGAAAGTGAACCTTCCTCATCTATTTATGCCTCCAAATTAGGGTTTGTTTCCCTAATTTAATCATGAAGCTAGGGTTTTTCACCATTTCCACCAATCTTGTCAAACTGAAGCTTATTTTGAACCGTTTTTTGCATTTTTGGCATGTGTTTTGTATCCCAAATCCTTTTTGGATCCCTCAAGCAACATTTTACCTTTGTCGAGAAATCAACTAAAAATTCAAAATTTATGCCCGATTTCTCAAGGGGGAAAGGAAACAACTTATTCCTTCCACTGGGGCAATAGTAGGGCATCCAAAAATTAAAAAAATCTTTTATTTTTATTTAAGTAGTAGTTTTTAAGCCGAAGAGTGTCAGTCTTTGAACCAAAGTAGTAGGTACCTCGCTTCAAAGAGGGGAAAAATGTAGACACTTAAAAATTTCTTGATTGATATCATGCACTCAAATCAGGTATACTAACACCGCTTCATCCTCAAAACTATCCTCTTTTCACTTAATTAATTAAATTAGCCTAGATTTTTAAATAATTAGATCATTTTCATCTACTAACCCAATTAATTTAATCAGGTTAATTCACCCCTTTCATTCTAACACTTCATCCTGTTAAATTAAATAAATCTAATTATTTAATTTAAGTCCCAAAGTCCTCTTATTTAATTAAATAACCATAAATTATTTAATTAAATATCATATCATTATCTCCCCTTTTCATTAAATCATTTATTTAATGAATATCATCTAATTCCCCTTAATTGCATAAATTAAACCTTTTTTTAATTAGCAATTACTATTAAATATAATTTCCCCCCACTTGCAAGGGAATATTCCTCCTTTACACATTCCTCCAAAAGGAATATCCCCATGGAATATTCTTTCCCCTTTTGCACTTTAAAACTTTGTTTTAATTTGCTAAATGTCTATTTTCCTCACCCATGAGAATATTCCAAAGAATATTCTCTTTCCTCACTCATTTGAAAAATAGGAATATTCATTTTTTGTAACAAAATTACTTGACTTATTGTGCAAGTTAACTTGTGACCTCTTGTGCAAGTTAAAAGTGTGTTTGTTTGGACAAAGGTGAACCCTTGATTAAATCTCATCATTGATTCTCATTTGTTGATGAGAATCCATGAGCCATGCCTCCAACATCTTCCATCCTTGACCATTAATTAACCTTTTTGATCTCTATTGGCATATGGCTTCTAGTGTTGTCATTGATAGCAACCTAAGTCATGATTTCAGTCCACAGATTAGGATTTGTTCATACTGGCAAGTAGGGTAAAGATCAAAGTATTACTGGAAGAGAGAATGAAGAACAGGGTATCCAGGTAGTATGTCGATCTATATGCTTCATCAGATTATCATTTGGAGTTGTGGATCTCGGGGAAAGTTGTTAAGTATCTATATTATCTTATTGTTAAGTTTTGTGATGTCGCATTAATTGGTGTATAAGATAGAAGATCCAATAGGATGATTTTTTGTTTATTAGCTCATGGTGGCCGACTAAGTAAATATGGCATGTTGCAAATTTTCAAGGTATAATTAATTAAGGTATTCTTGTGTTGGAAATTTTGTTTTGGGTCCTAGCTATGGTTTGGCTGACTTATGTGGATGCACATTAAAGATTACTCATGATCTGAGCTGACATTTGAAAGATATTTTCTATTCTATTGAAGCCGACATATAGTGATTGAATTCTTGCTAGCAGATATAAATATGAGATTGTTCAATTCATTTTGTATGTATGGATGTGAGGTGGTAGTGTGTATATGTGTCTATGAATATCAGAAAAGCAGTTGAGGGATTTCCAATTGAGCAAAAGAGGATTTTGTGAAGTGAATTAAGGTAGAGTAGATCGAACTGTAGAATCAGACTAAAGGTCTAGAATCTGATCCATGAGCCTCACTGGAACTGAAACTAGGCATTTTTAGATGCTACTTTCTCAGTTCAACTCTTTGTTGTAATCCAAATATATTGTAAGGTAGTGATCCTTCATATTTTTGAGTAGTGAGCTCTAGGTAGTGTGCCTAAATGCATGTGCATTCCCCTTTTTCATACTTTTAACAAAGTATAAATAATGGATTAACCTCCATCGTGGTTTTTCCCCTAACAGGGTTTCCACGTAAAATATTGGTGTTATGGTGTTTTGATTGTTTCCTTCATGTGCTTGGATCTTTTCTTTTGTTTAAATACTATAAATGGTTTAAGATTTGTATTGTAATTTAAATCTCGTTGAACATTGATTCACCCCCCCTCTCAGTGTTCCTTGAGTCCAACAATTGGTATCAGAGTGCAGTTCCTCTGCAAAAGTTTAACAGCTTGAGGTGGATCTTGGAATGCAATGGAATGTAGTGGTCTTCAACAACAACTTTTGGTGGCACTTGATGATCTTGATCAGTCTAAAGCAGAAGTCCTAGAATTAAAAGCAAATCTTGAGGATGCTGAAAAATTCATTCAATCATTGAAGGATAAAATCAACGAGTCAAGAGAAAAGAGGAAGGAACTATGTGATCAATTGAAACAAAAAGAAAGTAAATGCTTGGAAGATGTTCACCTGAATCAGACCCTAAAAGAAATAAATGAAGAATGTGAAAAGCTTGCTAGAAACAATTCTACTCTAAAGCGTGCGATGGAATCTATGGTGATGAAGATGACTAAGGAGATTGAAGAAAAGAAAAAAGAATGAGAATCTAGACCAGTCCTTAAAAGAAAGATCTAAAGAATGCAATAGAGTTAATAGTGGATTCATTCAGCTGGAGATTGAACTACAACAATCTAGAAATAATGAGCAAGAGCTTGAAAGACAAATGGTTATTCTTAGAAATGAACTCACTACTACAAATGAATACAAGGAGAAGTTTAGGATTAGTTCTGCTAAGCTTGATGAGATGACTAAAGGATAGAAGGATGCAAATGACAAGCAAGGTCTTGGATATGAGAAGGGAGAAAGCTCGGGATCTAAACATAAGGATTCTATACAAAGAAATCAAAATAACAAAGGCAAAAGGTATCCATTAAGACAACCCAATGCTCAAAATTTTAATGGTCACTACTTTAATTGTAATAAATTTGGTCATATGGCTTCTCAGTGTAGAAGTAAAATAAATTCAAGTAGTCCATCATTTCCTAGTCAGTGTTTTAGTTGCAATAAGTTTGGTCATAAGTCAATTGAATGTAGAAGTATGTCTATCAGTGTAAGGAATGTTAAATGATACACCCATGGAATATTTGGGCATGTTGCTAATCAATGAAGATCAAGAGGAAATCAATGGAATGAATGGTCTAGACAAAGAAATCTTGTGTTATAATTGCAAAAAATTTGGTCACATTGCAATATTTTGCAGGAATAGAAACATGGATAGAAGAGGTCTAGTATACAAAGACAAAATTTCATAGAAAAATGATCAAGGAAAAGGGAAAGTGATAGTGGAAGAAATAAGAGATTAGATGAAGAAAACATGGGTAAGTGTAAGGAAAGCATAGGTGCGAAAGCAACTTTCCTAAAGTCAAAACCACAGGGGAGTAAGTAGGCAGTACTTTTAATTTTCTAGCTACAGTCCAATTAAGACACACATGCAAGATTTATAGAAACAGAGAAGATACTCAAAGACAATGAACAACAAATTTACGTGGGAAAACCCTTTCGGGAAAAAAACCCACCACACTAAGCTGAATCTCTTTGTATTACAGTAACAAGATATTACATACAATTCAGAGATGCAACTCTCTAGTTATCAGTTCTCAGTAGCTACATTCACTGTTCATACAGTTACAGAAAAATATCTCAACCAATTCGATTTTCTCATCGTTTTAATTCAAAACAGAATTGATCCTTTAAATCTTATCACACTCTGATTTTTGTCTTCTATTCATCCTTATCCACCAATGCTCCATTGAAGAAAGTTTCCATGCCTTACAGATTTTTCCTTGCATGCAATTTTTCTCCAGTGCTGCAACTAATGCAAAAATCCAACCATCATCCGTTTGAAAAAATTGCTTCCTCTGATTGGTCCAGCAGGAAGCCACATAGGATGGTCACACAGTCAATGGCATTCAGACTTTGTTGGCATGTCGGTGAGACACTAACAGTGTCTCCTTGATGCCGCAAAGTTTCTCTATCGATATCAGCTTTAAGTCTCCAATAGTCAGCAAGACAATAAAAAGGTTATACCGAAACCATTGATGTCCATTTCGATCCTATCGGCAAGAGTTTCCCTTATCGGCAAGACTCATATCAAAAGCACAAGTCACAACGATTAGACATACTATTGGCAAGACACTTCGTTCTCGCCAAGAACTTATGTCGAAGTCATAGGTCACAGTGATGAGGTTTCCATTTGGCGTGACAATCACTTTTCAGAGAGACTCATATCAAAGTCAGAAGTCACAGCGATGAGATAAACTATTGGCAAGACACTACGTTCTCGCCAAGACTTCCCATCGACCATAGCATGCTACAATGAAGCCAAACTTCTATCGGCAAGACCCCACGGTTTCGGTGAGATGTCATACCACAAGACACAGCTTACACCGAATAACACTATCGGCAAGACTCAAGTGTTTTGTTGAGATGTCATAGCGGACATCCCAGGTCACCCTGAAAGACACATGTTGTCAAAAAGACTCATGTCTTTTGCCATGACCTTTCTCCGAACGCCCTAAGTCTTACCAAAGACTTACTGTCGGCGTGACTTAACCAAGTCGCTGAGACTTCCCAGTGAAGTCTTTTGTCACCGTGAAGACCATGTGACATCTCTTATCAGCGTGACCTTTCAAACTCGCGGAGACATCTTACCGAAACCCATGTTTCACCGATAGAGCCATACTATCGGTGAGACATTCCAAGTCGGTGAGACCACATATCGACAATAGACTTCTTCGGCCAAGTCTCCCTAACGCTCGATAAGAACACACTGTCGCCCAAAGGTTTCCATTCGCCAAAAGGTCATGCCGAATGCACAAAGTCACAGCGATAGACTTTGTCGGAAAGACTTCAACCCTGTCATAGCGATATGAACTTTTTAGAACTTCAGAATAGTTAGTCATCCAGATATCTGTGATGTCACACTGACTTTTCCTTCAAGGAGTTTCATGTTAGTAAGGATTGAGGCACAAATTCCAACAAGCTCCCACTTGATGAAGATCTTACTGACACCTCCAGAGCATCATAAAACTACTGAAAATCATGGGCCAAGAGGCCCATCGAACTTGCACACCAACTGAATTTGTTTGTGCTCACAAGCTTCGTCAATGCATCTGCAACATTCTCTAGAGTATCCACTTTCTCCAAAGAGACCTTCCCATCCTCCACCATATCTCATTCAAAATGATACTATACATCTATATGTTTCGTCTTGGCATGGAAAGTAGGATTCTTTGCCAAAAATATAGCACTCTGACTATCACAATAGATAGTAATCTTTTTTGCATCAAAACCAATGTTAGAACAAAAATGTTTTAACCAGATTGCTTCTTTACAGGCATGTGTGGCTTCCATGTATTCTGCCTCTGTAGTGGACAAAGTGACTACAACTTGTCACTTGCTCATCCAACTCACTGCACCACCATTCATCATGAAAACATATCCACTGGTGGATCTTCTGTTGTCAATGTCTCCTGCCCAATCAGAGTCAACATAACCTTGAATACTAAGAGTCCTCTATGATTCAACCAAGTTCCCATGGTAACACAGAGCATAGTTTGAAGTACCCTTCATATATCTAAATACTCTCTTCATAGCATCCCAATGTGTCCTTCCAGGATTAGCCATAAACTGACTAAGAACTCCCACTGCTTGGGCAATATTTGGCCTTGTACAGACCATTGCATACATAAGGCTGCCAACCACACTTGCATAAGGTACACTGGTCATATCCTCCATCTCAGTAGGATATTTTGGACAATCCTCAACAGATAGCTTCGTTCCTTGTCTAACTAGAACAACTAGCTGCTTGCACTCAGTCATACAAAATCTTTCTAGAACAGTCATGATATACTTACTCTGACTGAGCCAAAGCTTTCTATTCTTCCTGTCCCTGGTTATTTCCATTCCCATAATGTACCCTGCTGCACCAAGATCTTTCATTTCGAACTTTGTAGACAACTGAGACTTAAGATCAGAAATCATTAGCTTACTACTGCCTATGAACAACATATCATCAACATAGAGAGCAATAATAAGTACTTGATCACTTTCAGCTTTGTAATATACACAATGATCACATTTTGATCTTACAAATCCCAATGACAAAACAAAAGTGTCAAATTTCTGGTACCACATTCTAGGAGACTATTTTAAACCATATAGAGATTTCTTCAACTTGCAAACTAGTCTTTCCTTACCTTTTACCACAAAGTGCTCCGGCTGGGACATATAAATTTCTTCTTCAAGATCACCATGAAGAAATGTTGTCTTCACATCCATCTGTTCAATCTCTAAGTCATAAGCAGATGCAAGTGACAAAAGAAATCTAATAGATGTCAGCTTAGCTACAGGAGAAAATATTTCTCCATAATCAATTCCCTCTACCTGGGTATAACCTTTTGCAACCAACCTTGCTCTATATTTTTCTACACTACCATCCAAACCAATTTTCTTTTTGAATATCCATTTGCAGCCTACATATTTTCTACCTTTAGGCAATGGAACCAAACTCCAGGTATCATTCTTTTCTAGTGATGCCATTTCATCATTCATGGCTTCCAACCAAGAGTTTGAATCAGACATTTTAAATGCCTCTTTCACAGTCCTAGGTTCATCAGTGCTAGAAATTAAAGCATAGGCACAAGTAGAATCTATCAAAGAAAACCCATACCTTTTAGGTTTCTTTCTTTCACGAGTTGACCAACTCACAGGTTGAGGCTGAGGTAGTTCTTTATCTTCTTCAAAAATTTCAAAACTACTTGAGCTCTCCTTAGTATCAGGTACATTTTGATTTTTCAATTCCTCTTTGTCTAGAGTCTGAGGAATTTATGCTACATCCTTTTCATTTTCTGATTTCTTCTCTGACTGCAGATCCAATGTAGAAGGCTTCAACTCATGAAAGATAACGCTTCTGCTATACAAAACCTTCTCAGTCTCAGTATTCCAAAGCTTGTATCCTTTTATTCCAGTGCTATAGCCAATAAAGATACACTTTATAGCTTTATTTTCCAACTTGGATCTTTTTTCAAATGGCACATATGCATATGCCTCATAGCCAAAGACACAAATATGTCTCAGAGAGGGCTTCTTTCCAGACCATACTTCCAAAGGCGTCTTCTCAACAAGAGCAGAGTTAGGAGAACGATTTAACAAGTAACATGCTGTAGAGACTGTTTCAGCCTAGAACTTCTCCTCCAAGCCAGCACTGCTCAGCATACTTCGTGCTCTTTCCATTATTGTCCTGTTGAACCTTTCAACAACTCCATTTTGCTATGGAGTGTAAGGTGTAGTCTTATGTCTTTTAATCCTGTGATCTGTAGAGTACCTTTCGAATTCATCTGAATAGAACTCACCACCATTGTTAGTCCTTAAACATTTTATTTTTCTACTAGTCTGATTTTCTACAAGGTTTTTAAACTCCTTAAACTGACTGAACACTTCTAATTTACTTTTCAGAAAATATACAAATGTCCTTCTAGAATAATCATCAATAAACAACACATAGTATCTTGATTTAGACAGAGAAGGAACATTCATTGGACCAACACATCAGAATGTATATAATCAAGCAAACCAGAAGATTTGTGAGGATTGGAATAAAATGAAACACGTTGTTGCTTTCCATAAATGCAATGTTCACAAAATTCAAACTCAAGGTTACAATCATTAAGCCCTTCTACTAGGTTTTTTTTTTAAGGTTTCTAAACCTTTTTCACCAATGTGGCCTAGCCTATGATGCCAGAGGCTAGTATTTTCTGCTAGAAGTTTAACCTCCATGGAGTTTACTCCATCAGGAACGTTTTCCTTCTTATCTCCATGAGTAGCCTTAAGTGACTTCGCAGAGACACTATTGCATTGAATAGCTTGTGCATCCAGCTTGTACAAGGTACCAATCTGAGCACCTCTAGCCAACACCATAGAGCCTCTAGTCATCTTGCAGCAATTTCCAGAGAACGTGACTTGCACTCTGATATCATTCAGCTTACTTACAAAAAGTAGGTTACGAGCCAGACCTGGTATGTGCATCACATCATTGATTCCCTTCACTCTTCCATCAGGGAATTGAATTCTAACTCTTCCATGACCAACAATTTTCAAAGATGAATCAATTGCCAAATACACCTTTCCACCATTGTATTCTTCATACTTCATGAACCATTCTCTATGAGATGTCATGTGGAAGGATGCTCCAGAATCAATTAGCCAAACATCATCTGATGCCCGTGTAGCCAAAGCTACAATGAAAGCGTCTGCATCACTATGAGAAGAATCATTTCTAGAAGAGTTCTTCTTTTTCTCCTCCTTGCAATCCTTTCGGACATGACCAGGTTGCCCACAGTTCCAACACTTCACCTTTGAATTCTTGCCAGGAGACTTTGATCTCCCTTCTGATTTCGATCTAGACTTCTTGTCCTTCTTCTTGCCTTTCTCCTTTGGTCTACCTCTAATAGCCAAAGCCTCCTTTGTCATCTCAGAAGATTTTCTTCTCATTTCTTCTAATAACAGAGAAGCAACTACATCTTCCATCTTGAATGTGGATGTTGTACTCCCAATGGCCATCACTAGATGATCCCAAGAATCAGGCAGAGAACACAGCAATAGCATGCAACAATCTTCATCTTCAATCTTCACACCAACAGATGTCAGCTGAGCAATCAGCATGTTGAAAGCATTTAAGTGATCAGCAACAGACCCTCCTTCCTGCATTCTCAAAGAGTATAGCTTCTTCCTCAAGAACAACTTGTTCACCAAGGACTTGCCTTGATAAATAGATGCTAAACTTTTCCATAAGGAAGATGTAGTATTTTCTTCATGCACGTTCAAAAGAACAGAGTCTGCCAAACAGAGCCTTATCAGCCCCTTAGACTTTCTATCTGCAAGGTCCCAATCCTCTTGCTTCATGCCTTGAGGCATTGTTCCAGACACAGTAGTCCAAAGATCTCGGTCTACTAACAGATCTTCCATTTTGAGTTTCCACAGCTCAAAGTTGCTACCATTCAATTTCTCTATATCCATCCTTCTAGATGTGCTTGCCATCTTAATTTGTAATTAAACTTAACAGAATTCTACAAAACTCCCACTGGAAAAGGATTGACACAAAAAACCCAACCCACTCACAAGGACAACACAACTGGCCAGGCTCTGATACCACTTGTAAGGAAAGCAGAGGTGCAGAAGCAACTTTCCTAACGTCAAAACCATAGGGGAGTAAGTAGGCAGTACTTTTAATTTTCTAACTACAATCCAATTAAGACACACATGCAAGATTTACAGAAATAGAGAAGATACTCAAAGACAATGAACAACAGATTTACGTGGGAAAACCCTTCGGGAAAAAAACCCACCACACCAAGCTGAATCTCTTTATATTACAGTAACAAGATATTACATACAATTTAGAGATGCAACTCTTTGGTTATCAGTTCTTAGTAGCTACATTCATTGTTCATACAGTTACAAAAAAATCTCTCAACCAATTCGATTTTCTTAATCGTTTTAATTCAAAACATAATCGATCCTTTAAATCTTATCACACTCTGATTTTTGTCTTTTGTTCATCCTTATCCTCCAACGCTCCATCAAAGAAATTTTCCATGCCTTGCAGAGTTTTCCTTGCATGTAGTTTTTCTCCAGTGTTGCAACTGATGCAAAAATCCAACCATCATCCGTTTGAAAAAACCACTTCCTCTGATTAGTCTAGCAGGAAGCCACATAGGATGGTCACACGGTCAATGACATTCAAACTTTTTTGGCATGTTGGTGAGACACTAACAGTGTCTCCCTGATGCCACAAAGTTTCTCTATCGATATCAGCTTTAAGTCTCCAACAGTCGGCAAGACAACAAAAAGATTATACCAAAACCATCGATGTCCATTTTGATCCTATTGGCAAGAGTTTCCCTTATTGGCGAGACTCATATTGAAAGCACAAGTCATAGCGATCAGACATACTATCGGCAAGACACTTCGTTCTCACCAAGACCTTATGTTGAAGTCACAGGTCACAGCGATGAGGTTTCCATTCGACGTGACAATCGCTTTTCAGAGAGACTCATATCGAAGTCAAAAGTCACAATGATGAGATAAACTATCGAAAAGACACTACATTCTTGCCAAGACTTCCCATCGACCACAACATGCTACAACGAAGCCAAACTTCTATTGGCAAGACCCCACGGTTTTGGTGAGACGTCAATCTGCAAGACACAACTTACACCGAATAACATTGTCAGTAAGACTCAAGTGTTTCGCTGAGATGTCATAGCGGACATCCCATGTCACCCCAAAAGACACATGCTGTCGGCAAGACTCATGTCTTTCGTCATGACCTTTCTCCAAATGCCCTAAGTCTTACCAAAGACTCAATGTCGGCGTGACTTAACCAAGTCGCTGAGACTTCCCAGCGAAGTCTTTTGTCACCGCGAAGACCATGTGACATCTCTCGTCGGCGTGACCTTTCAAACTCGCGGAGACATCTTACCGAAACCCATGTTTCACTGATAGAGCCATACTATTGGTGAGACCACATATCGACAATAGACTTCTTCGGCCAAGTCTCCCCAACGCCCGATAAGAACACATTGTCGCCCGAAGGTTTCCATTCGCCAAAAGGTCATGCCGAATGTACAAAGTCATAACGATAGACTTTGTCGGAAAGACTTCAACCCTATCACAGTGATATGAACTTTTTAGAACTTCATAACAGTTAGTCGGCCAGACATCCGTGATGTCACACAGACTTTTCCTTCAAGGAGTTTCATGTCAATAAGGATTGAGGCACAAATTCCAATAGTAAGGAAGAGTGAATCTGATGAAGGAAATAAGCCTGCACCAGAAGTAGCTTCTGGTAATTCCTCCAGAAATTGATCTTCAGCCATTGGCCTAGGGGGAGTTTTTCAAGAAAATCCTTTGTCCCCCTGTTGGTAGTTGGCACCAAAATGTAGGAAATTGTTAGTAATTATGCTAATAGTTTACAAATGTACTAGTGATTGCTTGTGCAGAAATTTGAGATGTAGAAGGTCTGTAGATGAATTCTTCTTTTGCTGCCTAAGAAAACAGAGTATCTGAAACACCTAGGGTGCAACATTTAATGCAGTAAAAAGGTTAGGTGTGTGAATTATAAAAAGGGTATTTAGAACCCTCATTTGTCACCTTGCATTGAAGAAGAATAGAAGGAGATCCTCTGTAGCAGAATTTTTAAGGAGTAAAGTAAATTCAGCGGTGAATTCGTCAGGTATTTCAGTTGCTTGTAGAATCCTCACCTAATTTGGTGCTCAGTAGAAACTTGTTCAATATGAAAAAGAAAATGAAGAAAATCAAAGGAATGGTGAATTTAGATGAATATAGTAGTGAGAAGATTAGGGATGTGAGAAATATGTTGCCAGCCAATGAATTGAAATGGCTTGAAGGTGTGAAACACAAAAGTTTGGACATTTGGAGTGAATTTCCCTATTTTGATAACATGGAAGTTGTTAGGTTTATCCTAAACAGATTGAATGATGACATTCTAACTCTGGGTAAACCCTATCTCATTTCGAAAGAGGTGATTAAGAATCTAACTGGATTATGCGATGTTGGGGATATACCGAAAAAGAAGTCGATTCAGAACAAGGAAGTAAAAACCCTAACCAGAGTAACAGGAAATCAGAGGGCTTTGATAATTTTGACGATCAAAGATCCGATAACAAGGTACATTATGCATGGAATCTCATACAAAATATTTTTCAGAAACAGGGAAGGCACAACTTCGGCAGGTGCAGTTTACATCTCTCATAAAATGATAATGGATGATCATGATTTTGACCTGTGCGGATTGCTAAAAAATCAATTGATGAAAAATGTGCAACTAACAAAGGAGGTAGATTATCCCTTCAGGTTTGGTACCTTGGTCATATGTCTTGTGATATATTTTTTGAATTTCGTGCCACATCAATAATGTTGTATGGAAAGAGAATGAACCAGTTTGTAAATAGATTTTTGAACATTCTAATACTTTGGAAAATTGCAAGCAAGAGTATGTAAATTTCTTTAAAGAATTGCTAGTGAAGTTTGGAGCAATTGGAATTTCCATTTTGGTAAAAGCACTTGAAGTTGGATTCTCTTCTGGTGAGATGGAGAGGAAGAAGAAAAGAGCACAAGAGATTGGTGATTACACTCCTCTGGCATACAAGACTACAAGAATTGAAGGAAAAGGTAAAGAACAAGTGATTGTGGACATACCAGATGAGGGATCTGATGAGTACATTCCAAGGGAAGAACCAAAATCAGTTGAACCAGATATAGTAATGGTAGAAGGAAGTGAAGAAGAAGGTGTTTTATCCAAGTTAAATATACCGTAGCTTGTTCAGGAGAAAGATGGGATGTAGAAAATTGCTGACATATGGTCTGATAGACCCTCATATGAGTAGGACCTGATGAGAGCACTCTAAATACTTATTTTGTGCACAATAATATTGGATTAGAGAGTTTGCAGAATGTGTTTCTTGAAGAGATGATTGAATGCATTAAGCAAGCCATGGTCTCTGAGTCTCAGGACAGGAAAGAGGAAGAAATAATTCTGCATTTGAAGGAGCAATTTAGGCTATCTCTTACCAAACTAAAAAGGAAAATGAATGTGTTGAGGCAATGCATAAATATAGCAAATAACATCTACAACTATTGTCTTCATTGGCCTCATGCAGTTGGAAGACACAAAGATAAGATGGAGCATATTGAAACTGAGTTGAACAAGATTGGTTAGGACTATAACATGTTTCAGGATCAAGATGGTGCATTCAAGAAAAGGATTCAAGAGTTGCAGTCTAAGCATGAAAAAATTCATTTCACTAGAAACAACCTTGTGGACACCTTTTGGAAGGTGAAGGATTTAACCGAATGCAAACTGGAGTAGTTCATTGAGCTTCTGAGGAAAGGAGAGAAATTAGAAGAGGCAATCACAATTCTAGAATCTCTCATCTAGATTATCAACCAGACATCTGAGAACATCTTTATCTTAATCATTGGGATTTCAGTAGAAGCTTGGAGGAAATTTCTTCTGGAAATGAAAGATAAATTCAAGATAATTTTCTGACTCGAGTGACATTTGTATTTCTTCAAAATTTGATCCAATTTTTGAATTAGAAAAGGGGGAGATCCAAAATATGCTTGGCATTTATTTCAAAATGGGAGAGAGAGTAGTGAAAAATGCCTTATCATTCTAAGGGGGAGTTGCGTTTTGAAATTTTGAACTTTGGCAGCGTAATCATATTGGTTCCAACACTTAGTAATTTTTCACTAAGTGTTGCCATCAATGCAAAAGGGGGATATTGTTAGCATATGGCTTCTAGTGTTGTCATTGATGGCAACCTAAGTCATTATTCTAGTCCACAGATCAGGATTTTCTCATACCGATAAGCAGGGTAAAGAATAGAATATTACCAAAAGAGAGAATGAAGAACAGGGTATTTGGTTAGTATGTCGATCTATATGCTTCATCGGATTATCATTTTGAGTTGTGGATCTCGAGGAAAGTCATTGAGTATCTATATTATATTATTGTTAAGTTTTGTGATGTCACATTAATCAGTGTATAAGTTAGAAGATCCAGCAGGATGATTTTTTGTTTATTAGCTCATGGTGGCTGACTTAGTAAATATGGCATGTCGTGGATTTTTGAGGTATAATTAATTAAGGTATTCTTGTGTTGGAAATTTTGTTTTGGGTCCTAGCTATGGTTTGGATGACTTCTGTGGATGCGCATTAAATATTACTCATGATCTGAGCCGACATTTGAAAGATATTTTCTATTCTATTGAATCCAACATATATCGATTGAATTCTTGCTAGTGGATATAAATATGAGATTGTTCAATTCATTTTGTATGTATGGATGTGAGGTGGTAGTGTGTATATGTGTCTATGAATATCATAAAATTAGTTGAGAGATTTCCAATTGAGCAGAAGAGGATTTTGTGAAGTGAATTAAGGCAGAGCAGAGCAAAGTGCAGAATCAGACTGAAGGTCCAAAATTTGATCCATGAGCCTCACCGAAACTAAAACCAGGCATTTGTAGATGCTACTTTCTTAGTTCAACTCTTTGTTGTAATCCAAATATATTGTAAGGTAGTGAGCCTTCCTATTTTTGAGTAGTGAGCTCTAGGTAGTGTGCTTGAATGCATGTGCATTCCCCTTTTTCATACTTTTAACAGAGTATAAATTGTGGATTAACCTCCACTGTGGTTTTTCCCCTAACAGGGTTTCCACATAAAAATCTTGGTGTTATGGTGTTTTGATTGTTTCCTTCATGTGCTTGGATCTTTGCTTTTGTTTAAATACTGTAAATGGTTTAAGATCTAGATTGTAATTTAAATCTTGTTGAACACTGATTCAACCCCCCCTCTCAGTGTTCCTTGAGTCCAACAATCTCAACCCTCCATTTCACATTTGTACTCTTATAAATAGGTCACTATTTGGAGACAAATGGATCCATCTTTTAAAATAAAACTTATGCTATTAAAATCACTCACACTCACACTCATATTTAGCACTTTTTTTAAGTATCATTTTAGCTAATTACTTGTATTAATTAGCTTAGCTTCCATTAATGACTTCCATGATAACATATATGTATACATTTAGCTTGTTTATTAATTAGAGTTTCAATCCTTTTTAGCTTAAAATCCATTTAGATTAGCTTTGCACTCACATATCTTGATCATCATATCATAAATCATGTTAAAATAACTTGCATCATGTTAGTTTAGCATTTAAATCATGTTCCATCACACATCTCACAATGGTTTTATTAGTTTTCTTCAATAAAAATTATTGCAATAGGTTGATTTATCCATGGGATTTGGAAAGGGTTGTCATTCCAAATCAACATGACACCACTCCCCCAATAGGATAAGTTTCAATGTCTTAGATTAGAGGTTTTATCAAGCTTTCATGATTTAATATGGTAGTTTTAATGGCTTCTTTATCTTTGCATAAATTGAATGATCTCTATTGGATTAACGTTTAGTGGCATGAATATGCTTTGATTCTTCATGGATCAAGTGTATTCAACCCATAATAATCCGTTGATCTCATTTTGGAGCTAGAAGGAGGGCATAACCGATCACATTTAATAAATTTATCTCTCAAAGTTCATTTTTCTGACTTTTGCATATACAATGACACTCCAGGAGGTTTCAACTATGCCTTTGTAAGGCATTGCCATATAGCAACACTGTTTCCATCTGATACAATGATTCCTAATTAATACATTGGTGTTGATTAAAATAAACGCTAATGCTAATACTTTTTAGAGGTATCGAGAATTTGAAAAAGATGACACCACCAAATAGCAACACTATCGTCGTCACTACCTTTCTATAGAGTGACGCAATTTTTCACCAGAGTGATGCTCATTTGATTTATGGAAATGCTATCATGAATAGTGGCACTCTTCTCTGGTAAGCAAAAATAGTGTGATTTTTAGCATGCACTTTAATTTTTTTCCTTCATCTAATCACTAACATGCCTTTGAATTTTTGTTCTGGGTTTTAGGCTAACTGGGTTTTATAGGTTGGACAATAAAATTTGAAGTGAAGAAGCATTCTTGCCTTCAAATATTATAATTATAACAACTATTTCAACACTTTTGAGGCAATTATAACCCATTTATCATGCTTTTTCATTTTATGCTTTAGGGCCACACTAGCTTTCAATTGGGTTTTAAAATGAACACTCATACGGGATTAAAATGAACCCTCACTCTACTATGCTAATTTAGGTTTAAAATTGAACAATACAACTTAACACTTTGTTTGATTCTTAAAATAAACTTACCTTTTCTTTGAGGGTTAAAATTAATGAGTGTTTTCCATGTATTTTGATTTACATTTTCATCATTGAATGTGTATACTCTTCTCTCATGACACTCGACAATCTTGAGAATCAAAAGCATTCCTTTGAAATTTTTTATAATCACCCACATTTTGATTTGGATTAGAATGAACCTCATGCTAGTGTAAGGAAAAGGCATTGTGTGTGCTCTCTCCTTGCTTCATATGGTATGGGATATTGAACAACAAGTGTACTTCCTTGCTTTTGTATATCTTTAGAGGGCTTTCCACCTCACTTTGAAAGGTTCGAATGATCCAAGCGGTAACAAGCTAAAGCCAAGCTCTTTTGAATCACTATATAAAAAATATGTTTGTGACGAAAGTCATAAGAAATAGGTGTAGATGTATCATACCAACAAGTGCCACCCCTAGTGTCCACATGACACGTCAAAATCCTTTCTTAGGAAAGGATTGGGATGCCTCTTGGTTGAAATAATCTTGAGCTAATTTTGCTGAGTGTATGGCCACCTTGAACAAAAGTCCTTAGTATGAACCAATTGTTTAGAAGCCAAAAACCTTTATGCTTGTTGGTGTAGGAAAGGTCATTCCGAAGCTGCCCCACATTTTACTATTTATTGTTGAAATAGGAAAATCCTTAGTATCTTTGGATCTTTAGGATTTGAGATTTGGTGGTCCTAAGAAGTGTGTGACGTGTAAGGGGGAGCTAGTGTCACCAAATCTCTAGCTATTTCCATTCTCTTAGTGTTTGGAGAAATCCAAGTGAGAATTCAGCAAGTAGTATCTTATGAACCTAGGATTGCAAATGCTTGTGAGTCAGTTAAATAATTTTCTTGGTTCCAAAAAATTGAAAACAAACATCAACAAAGTCTTTTCAAAATTTCAAACCCTTTGGTCTAAGTATGAATACCCTTTGACAAAACCTTGATATTAATGCTTGTCTTAAGAGTTTAGTTTTAGAGAATTTAATGTATTTCAGTTTATATCTCAATCCATACTTCCCAAAGTTAACATAGGAAACTATGGCTTCAACTTGATGATTTTCAAAAAATGGACCTTGTGGAATTGATGTTTTTGATAGACATTTAGTTTGAACTTAATCAAAACAAGTGTTTGTGGTAAAAGAAACTCACTTAAGCAAGATAAATTGACAAATTGAACCCCACATGATTATTTTGAGACTGATTACTCCTGTTGAACAACCCAACCTTACGCATGATACCATTCAACAAAAATTTGAACTCATTGAAGGAGAACAAATTGATATAATTAGTAGTTTGAGAAGCTTCACTTTTGAAACAAAAGAAACACCAACCCAGTGGAGAAACACAACATATTTCATAGACAAAGAAGAAGAACAAGTTGGTATGGTGGTTGGAAGGCCCATATTACCACTGCCCCACGTGGCAATAAATATACTCTTTTTCATGATCTTAACTTCCCTAAATGATCTCTATTGGATTGACGTTTAGTGGCATGAATATGCTTTGATTCTTCATGTATCAAGTGTAGTCAGCCCATACTAATCTATTGATCATAGAAGAAAATTTTATATTAGAAGAGATGAAGAAAATTTGGGAGAAAGGTCTGATGAAGGAAAATTCCTTAGATATTCTACTAAAATCAAAGCCTATTGATGCTACAATAAAAGATTGAGAAATATTGTTGAGTGTAATTGTCAAGGTTGATGAAGATTTGTAGAACTTAGTAGTGACAAATGGACATGAATCGGATGATCCTAATTGTAGAGAAAAAAAAAAAGGTAAGAAAAGGAAAGTAGAGTTTGAAGAAGATAAAGAAGCTCTAGAAAAGAATCCTAGAACCCCTAAGTATGTGCAGAGAAATCATTCCAAAGAATAGATCATTGGAGATTAGAGAAAAGGTGTATTGACAAGAAGGAAAGTTGTTGAAGAAGAGGGACATTTGTTTTTACTCTCTGAATTTGAACGTAAGATAGTGATTGAGGCATGCACAAATGAACATTGGATAAAGGCTATGGAAGAAGAACTACTACAAATTGAGAAGAATTAGACTTGGGAAATTGTCCCAAGACCTACAAATAAGAATATAATTGGATCTAAGTGGGTGTTCTGAAACAAATTGAATGAGAATGGAGAAGTGGTAAGGAACAAGGCAAGGCTTATGTGTAAAGGTTATTCACAATTGGAAGGAATAGTTTTGAAGAGACATTTACCCCGGTGGAAAGAATGGAAGCTATCAGGATGTGTTTAGCTTTTGTAGCACATAAGGATTTCAAATTTTATCTGATGGATGTGAAATCTACTTTCTTGAATGGAGAGTTGGAAGAAGTCTACATGGAACAACTAGAAGGATTTGAGTTATCAGATAAACCTAATATGGTCTATAGATTGAAGAAGGCATTCTATGGATTGAAGAAATCTCCTAGAGCTTGGTATGCAAGGTTGGATAAGTATTTGATACTACAAGGATTTAATAAAGGTAACACAAATAGTAATATTTACTTTAAGGTTGAAAAAGTTCAGATCTTGATTGCAATTATGTATATTGATGATATAAGTTTTTGAGGAAATGAAGCTATGTACATGAAGTTTGTAGAAGAGATGCAAAAAAAGTTTGAAATGTTTATATTTGGGGAGATTAATTTCTTCCTTGGGATACAAATCAATCAAAAAAATAAAGGTATATTAATTTCACAATCAAAATATGTTAAAGAGATGTTGAAGAAGGTTGGAATGGAAGACTCCAAATTGGTATATACGCCTATGGTTATTGGTTACAAGCTAAGAAAGAATGATGAATCCCCTAAGGATGATCAAAGAAAGTACAAACTATGATTTTTGGACTAGAATATCTAAATGCTACTAGATTGGATATGATGCATGCAGTTTTTCATGTGGTTATATTTGAAGAAGATCCTAGAGAGTCACATGTTGTAGCCGTGAAGAGGAGATTCAGATACTTAAAGGGCACTCTAGATCATGAATTTTGGTATCCAAAGGTTACTAATTTCACTTTGAGTGCATACATAGATGTCGATTGGGTTGGTTGTGTGGATGAAAAGAAAAGTACAAGTGGTGGTGCATTCTTTCTTAGATGTAGATTGGTATCATGGCTAAGTAAGAAAAAATATTTAGTTTCTTTATTTACTGCAGAGGCTGAGTACATTACAACAAAATCTTGTTGCACATAGGTGTTATGGATGAGGAAAAAACTAAAGGATATCAAATTGGTGTATGGTGAGCCTATTTATATCTTTTGTGACAATACAATTGCAATAATTTTTTTAAAGAATATAGTGATGCATTCAAGGACAAAACATATTTCAATCAAATATCAATTTCTAAGAGAGAAGGTTGTAGAGAATGAAGTGAAGCTTGAATATGTACCTACAAAGGATTAGATTTATGATATATTCACTAAGGCTCTTCCTAAGGATAATTTTGTATCATTGAGAGAAGTTTGGGTTTATTGCCCCTCCTTCCTTGAACTAGATGTATAAGGAGATGCACTAATCTAGTGGATCTCAAGATTCATTCTTTATTGTGGACTGATGTTGGTAGCTACCTCTTAGGGGGAGTAGGTAGTGGTATCTGATGTGGTGTGGGTTGATGTGTGCTCCTAAGGGGGAGTATTTAGAGTAGTAAAGGAAAGGTGTTGCACAACAGTTGTAAGCAGGTTATTTGATTCCAAAGGAAAAGAATAAAATAGTACAAACATTATGTTCTTTTTCATTGATGTCAAAGTGGGGGAGAGAATCATGTGAAAAATTATGAACAAAAAGGGAGAGAGAAACATGTGAAAATTAATAAGTAATAAGGGAGAGAGAGATTCATGATAAGCGATGTAAAAGGAAGAAAGAAACAATACATAAAAGATAAGTTGTTCAAGGGGAGAAAAGAGAAAAGGAAATTGGTATGGTATAGAGTTGTTATGTATTTGATGGTTTTTCACATCATGTGTTATCATCAATGAAAAGGGAGAGATTTTTGCAAGAATTATTAGTTGTTATTGTCATTTATGTCAACAATCTAGTGTTTTCATTGATGTTTTTAGTTGAGTGAGATGGTTGCAAGAGTGCAGTTGATGCTTTGATTAGTTGCATTATGTTGTCATTAGTAAAGCTATAGGTTTCAACCTCTATTGTTGCTTTGATAAGATTCTTTCTATGGTTGTGGAAGTATTTAAGATTATGAGGATGTGTCTCTAGTGCTTGGTTTCCAAGAGCTTTTGAGGAAATTTGATAAAAAAATGAAATAGTGTGTTGTTGTGGTATTCTAGGTAACAAAGTTGTTTTCTAGTTTTGCTCTGCATCTCTTCTAGGTTGAAGATCTACCTATGTGATTAAGATATGTTGGTGAGAGGTGTTTATACTTGTTGTATTCAATATATGGTATGATGGATCATGGTATAATAGAAGTTGTGTTCATTGATGTGTGATTATGCATTGTAGAGGTGTTTGGGAGAAATGTTTATGCTCCATGTTTCTCTCTAGTTTTTCTTTAGGTCTTGTGATTCTAAAGATATGTTGATGATATTATTAGTTGACCTTAGTCAAGAGGATTTGAGGATTTTGGCTTTGGAAGATGGTTTTTCAAGAAACAATGTATGGAAAAGTCGTTTGAGTGTACATATTTGTACATTCTTTAGGTGGAGGTTGTTGTGAATGAGTTTTCTCAATTTTAGGGTGTTTGAGGAATATTCTAGATCATGTTCAAGCATTTTATGTGGTTTTCAAGTCATCTTTGGGTTTGACGAAGCATGTACTTCAAATTTTGATGTTGTTTGCATGGGTAATGGATGACCTAATGTCTACACTACATGTAAAGGATAAATATTTTTTGTGTTAGTGTGTGGTCGAGTGGTGTTGTTGATTTTAGTCCCACTCATGTTTTAATGTGGTCCACATTTACTTCTATCTGCCATGGAAGTGTTTTGGTGCTGACCTAATTTGAATTTGCACGTGTGAGGTACATAGCTAACCTTAGAGAGGGTTTCAAGGTTGAGGATGGTATAAGTATGAGTTTAGTTGTTGAGAGATGTTACTTGATAGATGCAAGATATGTGAAATGATGTGAAGTGCAGAGTTGTAGAGTGCAAAATTGAGAAGTGCATTGCAAACTTTCAAGTGTTAGTTTATTGGATGTAGTGAGAAAAAGGTGGCTACAATTCTTCAATTAGACTATGAAGGAGTAAAAGTCATTATGATGGATTCCTTTTCGCATTTAGATGCTTTTCTCTATGTAACATTCTTTCTCTATCTTCTTTTCTATTCTAGTAGTGAGCCTCTTGGTAGTGAGCCTTTCTTCTTTGGGTAGTGAGCCCTTCCTACAATGATCCCTTCCAGTAGTGAGCCCTATTGTATTAATTGTTATTATTACATATATTGTGAGCTAATCCTCAACATGTTTTCTTCCTTAAGTTTTTTACATAAATATTGTGCTCTCTTCTTTATTGTGTTGAGTTTTTTCAGTTTCAATTATTTTCTTTTCATGCTAATTCATCATATCAAATTTAAGGGTCTAATGAGTGAATGTGGATCTGAATGCTAGTGATGGTTTTGAAGATTTAAGGTACAATTTATTCACCCCTCACCCTCTCAGTTGTCTTGTGCATTTCAACATAGTATTTCTATTTCTTTATGCATTTTTAGTTTATTATTTTTAAACTCTAGTGTATATATGTAGATGGTGTACAATGAATTATGGTACAAATTTTTGGTCTAGTTATGATGTATAACATTCTTAGGGGGAGTCAATTCAAATTTTTAGCTTACATATATGAACATTTTTGTTAGGGGAATATTTGGTATGTCAAGAAGACTATTGTATACACCCTTTTCCCTTGATGTTAAATATGGGGAGTAATTTTGGAGATAATTTTGGCATGTTGCATCAATAACAAAGGAGGAAACTACTGGAAGAATGAAGATGTCATTGATACATTTTTTGGGAACATGAGCATGCGAAATGAGCACAAGGTACAATTATGCATTGCAATATTATCATTGATGTAAACATTATATCCTGGTACAAAGAATATGATGCAAATATATTTGGGTGTCATGAGCATGGTTGAAGATGATTGTGAAAAAAAAAATTGCAAGAAGGTTTGATCCAGTGAAGACAATTATTGAAGAAATTGACTAAGTGTCAATGTAGGTGATTTTGTGTATATAAGGGATATGGTAATTGGGTCTGTATTGGTCTGCTATTGAAGATTTTTCTCTATGCTCCTAGTATAATTTTGTTGGTTGTCAAAGGAACCTAATTTTAGAGTTTCATCTTTCTTTTGGTTTCTAGCTTTGAAGTTATGAGCAAGAGAAGTTTGGCTTGGCAGTATCAAATATTTTTAGTTTTGTGCATATTTTTTGGTGAGTCTACACTTCATCACAATTTTTTTTTGGTTTTACAAAATTTTTAAGGTATTGACAGATGTCATATGAGTTCATATTCTAGTTGGAATGGTGTTTGGAGGTTCATGGGTCTAAATGTGGATGTACAGTTGATGAATTTTAAAATTAGGCTTTTTGCGGTGCCAACCTAATAGGTTTGAAGGTATGTAAAACTTAATTAAGTATTGTGGAGTTATGATGAATATATTTTAGGTCTATGTTGACCTATTTCAATTGATTATAAGGATTTAATATTGGCACAAAGCTTGTGTGGATAAATCTTGAATCTACAAGCTAAATTTTTTTTATTACATCTAATTAGGAAAACCTAATCGATGTTATAGGTGAAGGTATATAAGTTAGATCCTTTTCAATACTTTGATGATGGTGATATTTTTTTGATACCGTAAGCAAAATTCATCAACATTTGATATGGCGATATGTTATAAGAGTTAGTGGATGTGAATTTAGTGCAAATACAAAGTAGAGGGGTGATCCCACAATACTGGTTTACAATTTCTGGGAGATGCTGATTTTTGCTAAAATCACATATTTTTAGAAAATAAAAGGATTTAATACTTTAAAAGTTTCATTTAAAGGATTCCAATTGAAGAGGGTTTGATTGAACCACCTTAGATCAAACCCCCTTGGATAGAACCCCACTAGTTTTAAACCATACCTATAATGGAGTCTCCTTTACACCTATCAAAATGTTGATAAAAACCACTTTTGATTTACCTTTTGGGGATCAAATGAATTCATTTAAAATTTATTTTTGTAAGTATGTAGTCCTTATTATAAGCTTCCTAAAAAGTATAATTTTAAATAAATTTAATTTTATTATTATATTTATTTTTTATTTCTTGTAAATTTAAGTTTTTCACTGAAAATCAAGCTCTCTATTCCAGGCACATATGGAAAAATAGTAGATTATCAAATTTTTTTTTTGAAAAATATTAGTGCACTAAATATTGATGTCCTTGGTCCAACAAAAAAAATTGAATTTCGATACATACAAAAAGTTATGTTGTATACATCCCTATGTCTGAATTGTAATTGGTTTGACTTTGAAACTTGATTAAGGAAAAATATTCAATAAAACACTATGAAACCAAATGAAAAAATATCATAGTTACAAATCTAAATTTGAAAAAATTAGAATTTTATCCTTCATGGAAAAAAATTTATGTTGTATACAGTGAGCATCACTCCTTAAAAATGGTGTTTACTAAAAAAAACTAGTTTTCGAAGGAGATGGAAAAAGAATTGCAATCTGATTCCAAAATTTTTGAAAAAAATTATATTTAGAATCTACAGGAAAAATTTCACAAATCACTAGTTTGCATCATCTTCAAATTCCTCACGATTTAGCCGCTACAGGTGCCTGAAAGTGAAGATTTAGTTAGAAAAAGTCAGTTCAATGTCTAGTTTGGCCAAAAATTGTAAACCAATATTGTGGGATCACCCAAAGAGTGTTAATTCAGACCAGTATAAAGATTTTTTAGTCTATATTTTGAGCTTCATTCGAATTGTGTTTCATGTATGTGTCAGATGCAATTGTTATAGTTCAAATTTAGCTGTGAGCCACAATCTCTTCTATCTCTCTTATTTCTTAGTGGGTAGTGAGTCCACCTGTAATGAGCACTTCTGTAATATACTATAACCAGTTATAATATATTGTGAGCTAATCCTTACCTTATTTTTTCCCATTTTGGGTTTTCCACGTAAAAATCCTAGTGTTCATGTGTTATGTGATGTTGGATTTTTTCACACTTTCTTTCATTACTACAATTGAATACACCATCAGTGTTGAATGTTTTAATGTTTAAATGGTTTAAAAGAATATTGATTCACCTCCGCCCTCTCAGTATTCCAAGTGTTCAACACATAAAAGGAATATTTTTTTTAAATGCATATCATATTGCATCATAAGTTTCAATAGGTTTAATTTCATTCATTATAGCTTAGATATACATTCCAATTGCATTGAAAAATATGGATTATATCATTTAAGTCTAAAAAAATAAAATGAAAGTGGCATTTGCATGCATTTAATTAACTTGCATATAGCCAAAAAGAGAGAAATTGTGTGATTTTCTTTCAAAAAGTATATTAACATCATAATTTTCAGATTTAGCATGTTAGACTCAATTAAATTTTTAATCTTAGATCTAGAAATTGCATTTATAATTTCCATTTATTGTTCAAGCATTTTCAACATTCTTGCACACTTGCATAGTTGCATTTTGAATTATGTTATCATAAATTGAGAAAATTATTGAAAAATCATTCACTATCCAACCTATCTACAAACTAACTTGATATCCTTAAACAACATCATAAATAGTCAAATTTTGAATTTTGTAAAAGCCTATTTAGGACATAGGTGCCCTGGGTACCCTTGTCCAACTAAATTAAGCTTAAATTTATTGTGCATAACCTTGTCTTTGGTCTCTACCTAGATCCTGTATCAATTTTTGTGTATTAGTTATGTAATTATCTATTTTGATAGAAAAATTTATAGCTTGATCCATAGGACATAACATCATGTCCTCATTGTAAAAATATTTTATTGTCATAATGTATGTTCTATTGTTAGATCTCCTTAAGAATTTCAAGGAATTTTTGATATGAGCATGTGAAAATGAGTTTATTTCTCCTCTTTTGTTATTTTTCATTTATCCATCTCCCACTATCTCTCCTATGTGTGAGGTTAGCTTGGTGCAATCGAATGCAAGATTCATTGAAAATCATGGAAATAATGTTTATTCTTCTCCCTATACCTCACCTACGTGGGAAGAAGGTATTTTGGTGTTAGAAGATCCAATCATTGAGCATCATGAGAATCTTGTTTGTTTCTCTCCCCCTACTTCTCCTACTTAGGAAGATATTATTAGACAAGAGGATGATACCATTTATACATTCATTTCAAGACACAATAAGATGGACTTCATAGATGAAGATGCTAAGGTGACATTAGATCCCCCCTCAATAGAAGATCATCAACAAGTAGTTAACTCTGTTGAGGTTATGAACACACAATTGAATAATAGGTATCCTCTAGTTATTGGATCTCCTAAGACTCTTTAATTAATGGACCTCCTAAAACCCCTTTAATTATTGGACCTCTTGTTGGTTCTCAAATCTGCAATCCACTTGAATCCTAAAGAGCTAGTAGGCCTAATGGTCAGATTCAAGGAGAGATTTGGCCAATGAATGGGAGATTTGATATAAAACCTTTCTCCCCTACACTTCAAGCTCTACAAACTTGGGAGGGTGATCCCAATAGTGTATCTGTAGATACTTGTGTGCCAAAGTATCCAGAACATTACTTAAAAGATAATTCTCCTTCAAATGTTAAATGGACATACTACCCTAAAGGTTTCGTTGACCTCCATGGTAATCCCTAATTTAAACATGAGATATGCATATCATTAAATTCCACACACATCCACAACAAGATAGATAAGTAAATTTGATTATAATTTGTAGCTGCTCATGATCAATCTTAGGAAACTGCAACATTAAAAGACTAGTGCCATATTCTAGAGTGGAGTCACCTAAACAATGTAAATTAAAATACATAATTGCATTCACTCTATCATAATTATTCCTATCAGATGATGTATTACACCATTGATACCAAAACCTCAACTAGCCATACTTAATAATCCCAACGCATAGTTGTATAAACCTCTATTTTTGTTAATACAGTTTAATTCATTCTTTGAATGACAATAATAACACTAAAAAAACATTCAAGGAAAGACAAGAAGAAAAGTATTTGCAATCTTTGATTACTCATATTTAAAATCCATACAATATGCATTGTGGAGACAACTAGATCAAATTATCTTATCATTTACATACAAAAATGACAATGCCATGATTTATTTCTCCATTGCATGACTGAAATTAATCCAGAAACCTTAAAACCAACACTATACATTTGAGACCTTGTTACAAAATGGTATTCCCATGAGAACAAAGAATGAGTAGCCCCAAAATGAAGCAAAAAATTACCCTTAAGGAAGAAGAAACCCTAAATGGAAATCTTCATCAAACACTTGGAATCACTTAGCTCTATTGATCAGTAACTACCTTTGCACTTGAAGAATCTTTAATCTACACTTTGATTCACACCTCTTGCACTTGCCTTCTTCACCTAATAACAAAAAATATGCTTTTTACTTTCACCCATTTTACCCTGCAGCTGAAAATACTTTGTCTTTACCATGAAAATCTCTTTCACTCCACTAGCTATAGAAAGTCCTTTCACTCTTTCACTTTGCCCAATAGCTACAAATAATTTTATTTTTCCCATGAAATATTTTTACTCTATTTTTGTTTTTTTCCCTTTAACATTTCACATCTTTATTTATTTCATGGAAACTTAGAGCTTTTATTTTTTAATTATCTTCCCAACCAAAGTTTTTTGTATTCACATTGTGAATACTTTAATTATTTGAATCTAGGTAGGGAAACATTTTATCCATGCCCCTTAAAACTTTACTACCCAATAGCAAAAGGATTTTTGTTTTATATGGTGAAGGAATAATTCTTTTATCAGGATAAAATATTTACCCATGCATTTTTAAATTACCTCACTTCACATTTAAAGTCTTTTCTCTTTATAAATGTGAAAGCTCTTAATTCCCTTTTACATTGGGTTGCACCCTTATTTTTCATTTAATATTTAAAATATTTGCTTTCACCATGGTGAAGAATTTAATTATTTCTTGAGTAATATAAAATATTTACCTATGTCGATTATTTCTTCACATTTCACATTTAAAGTTTTTCCTTTAAATAGGGAAGGCTTTTAGATATTTATTGGGCTATATAAAAAAAAATTACCTGCTTATTTCACCATCAAGCATTAACTTCAAATGTTGCCTCTTTAAAATTTCCATGGGCGCACCTTCCCATGTGGTGCCTTCCTCGGTACCCTACTACTTTTCTTGCATGACATTATCAAATCCACGGATTGGCAGGCATACCTTTCTCTTCCCCACTCCCCCGCTATCCTGTGTTGACATCAACACCTACCCTCATGGGTTGGCGGGGAAAGCCTGCCATGATGCTTTCAAGCCATACACAATAAAATTTGGGTGGCAATTCCAAAATAGTCCCCTCAAACAATTTTGATACATCTTGGTTGCAAGCTCAGATTGCTCCTAAAAGTGTTGGAGTTGAAAACACCCACATTGCAATGTAATATCAAAATGCAACATGTGATTTGGAGGTGCCAAATACGCTCTTCAATAATTGTTCATCATTATTGGGTCGTTTTTCTGGATGAAAGAGAATTTTTGTAGTTGCCGACAACCACAATTCATCCCAAACATGCTTAAAATCTCTGCCCAAGCATTAGGAATGGTTAGGGGATAAATTCAAAGCATGGAACAATAATTTTGAGCTCCAAAACACCCCTAAAATCTCGCTAGAAAACCAAAAACGTGAACAACAATATACTCTCCAACAATTCTTGTCTGAAGCTACCCAAAATGCCTCAAGGAACCTCCATGGAGAAGGAAACACTTCAATCTTCACTGCAATAGAGATTGCAAATCAAAATTTTCCATGAGAAGACCATTTCGCACCATCGCACAACTGCAGAGGAGAAAAGGAAATGGTTGTGTGCTCATGCCATAAGCCAATGAGATGCTTTAATTTTTTTCCATATATATTATAACATAATGTTATAATGCTTATTTCATTTAAATCATTAAAAATGTGCAAATAAATATTTGTTTTAAAATTGTATTTCAAATTTTGGCAAATGACAATTTTTTAATTTCTCCTCCCAGGCAAACAACGCTATTCACTGCGGGCACATGGGATATCCAGAGGCAGTGGAAATTTTCATAGGGACATTACCAATTATTTAGAGCAAACCCATTTCCTCAAAACTTGCATCGCTGAAAGATTTCTAGGACCTCCTTTATGAACTGGTATGTTCGATACTTTTTCCGTAACTAAAATGCATTAAAATAATGAATTAGATGACCTCCATTTTTGATGAAAATGGAGTTGGAGATGTTTTAGACCAAAATGAGAAATGGTTTGCTCTTAGAATGCAAAATTTGAAACTTTTTGAAACACCAATTTTGACCTGGTCGCAATCAGAAAGTAATTAAATAACCCATTAGAATGCATCCATGGGGCCTAAAACTGGGTAGGCATGTTACCATATGTACTAAAAATCATTCCACTAAAGGTATTTGCAAGATGACCTCTGAGTTTCAAAATTTTAATTGGCAAAGCCAAACCTCTGCCCACACATTGAAAGCATACAAACACTTCAAATTTGAAGGTTTTGAATGGCACCATCAGTGGCTCTTTCTTGGGACATCTTTTCCTTAGTAAACAGAGTGAGATTTTAGAATCTTCTAGAAGAGTAGACTGAGTGTCAGAATCATTAGGAGACAGAGTCCTTTTAATTTCAATTTTTCAAACCTTATTTGATGGCCCCAGGCGACCAAATGAAAAGAAGAACCAATGTTTGCCTCTATCAAACACCAGCCTGTTGAAGGAACTGATTCCCCTCAACCCACATTTACCTCTGCCATACCACTACAACAAGTATATCCCTCTTCTTACAAGCATAAATATGTGATTGCCACTGAAAATTTTCTAATTACAAACATTTCCATTAACATCTCTCACAACTTTTCTGAGCATACCATTGCTAATGTAATCTCTATCATTCTGCATTGTATAACTAGGCATAAACTAAAAATTTTCATCATCAAATGACACATATGTGTTATATTCATCACATGAAACATATTCATATTGAAACTAACATTCCTTGCTCTTCATCTTATTGTAATGCTCCATCAAAATGCTTCCCAACTGAACTGGAAACTGAAAGTGTTCACACCCTTCCAAGTAGCTAGCATCATGATACTCAACCTTACCTACAACATCTATATCAAATTTAAAACATTCATAGGCAATACCCTTGAGGAGCTCATCAATGTGTTTCTTTATTTTCTTAAGGCCACATTCTAACCCTGTGTCAAATGCATCATTAGAGTTCTCAGCAAAAAGTGGATTATCTCTACACCAATAAGGATCATCATTTCTATTAATTGATGAAGATTGAGGCTCATCAAATAAGGGGTTTTTTCATACATTCATTGTTGTCATAAAAACTTCTTCCTTGTTAGCATGAAGTTCTCAATATTTCATATCATCATTGTATTCAAAATAATTATAATCACTAGAAGAGAATACAAATATATTTTCAACTTCATTCACGTCACCAATAGTTAACATCTTTGACTTACATTTTGAAAATTCTTCACAGGAATAAAGTTGTTCTTTCTCAAGCAAACATGTGTTCCCATCATTATCAACACATCTCTTATTTGAAGCAAAGGATTCTATCTCTACTTCATGAGGATAATCATAATGAATAAATGAATGACCATACTCAATGCCTTCATAGTTACTACAACAGGGGGACTCATCCATATTGAAACTATGTTTAGACTCTTCAAATTGGTTGCACAGTCTTATGTCTTCCATAGGACTATAGGTACTGGAATCTTTAAAAGAATTGAAACCTAAGAGATACCAAAAATGTATTTAGGCTCTTTCTCTTTAGATTGTCTATTTACACACACTACTTCAACATCACCAATCACTTGGGTTGATTCACCATGTTGAATACTTGGGCCCATTTCTATTCCCTGATTAGTAGAGTTGCAACAAGGGATAACTTTGCATACCTCCTTCTATTCTCTAGACCATGCATTTGAAATATGACGAATATAATCATTATCTACATAACCAATGAACTTACCACAAATTCCATTTGCTTCACTGCAGTATGTATTTTCAACCTTTTCTCTACTCTCTTCTTCTTCATCATCCAAGATATTACAAGGAGAAAATTCATGCACATCTATTTTTTCATCATACTGTGTATCTTCATCTTCATCCCTATTGTATTGATCTGCATATGTGTTGCTTGTGAGCTTATTACAATCAATATCCTCATCTAGACAAGATGGGTCTTCATTTTCTGATATACACTTTTCAATTATGTGCACAACGTTCAGATTTCTCTCAATAGGACAACTGCTATCTTCATTTTGAGATATCACATTTTGTGCATAATTACATTGGGCTCCTTCAAAAATATTTATCCAATCAAGTACTTGGTCAAAAATATGAGGCTTAAATTCCTTTGGCAGGGTACTCATCCCTGACTCATAGATTTCACAAAACAAATCAATGCACATTGAATCACCAAGTCTAAAATTTTTGGGGACCTCCAACAAGACATCTAAAAACCTTGAGAACAAACCATATGGTGATTCTCCCTTGTGACTCTTCATGTTAGACAATTCTTGAACAAAAGACATGATAAACATTGCTAAAATTTTGTTGATGTTCAACTTGGAGTTCATTATGATTTGTATCATGTAATGATAAATTGATTGTAACATTAGCAGCACTATCATTTTGACAATCATTTCTATTGCTTGATCCATGAATTTTATTTGCATGAGGTGTGCTAGGATAACAAACACTTGCAGCCATGTATCCTTTCATCATTGAATATTTTGAGTTGTTTTCAATATCCATTGCAATTTGATATGCATGATGTAATGTTGTAGGATCTTTATCTCTTAACAAATAGCTCATTTCTTCATAAAATGTACCCAAGTATACAACCAAACACAATGCATCATTTGGTCTCATATTTTTCAGGAATGTCACCTAATGTCTTTGAAAATTTGAGATTAAAAGTTGGGACTAACTCATCTTCTTCTTTTTGGATGTTCATAAGTTTTTTTCTCACTAAACTTGGATTAATTCTTTCACCAAACTGTTCTATGAATGCTACCATTAACTCATTCCATGAGGAGATAGAACACATTGGAAAATATGAAACCAGTCTCTTGCATCTTCCTTCAGAGATTGAACAAAGAACTTCATGACAACATCTTCATGACCTATCTCATAATCTCCCATCAAATATGAAAACTCTTGTAGATGCTAAGATGTTGAGATAGAGCTTTTCCCTTTGAACTTTGGCAAGTGTTCCCTAAATTCATTAGGAATAACATTTGGAAACCCCAAAATACCACTGAAATTTATGGCTCTATATCTTTCAATAGAGAAATTTATTTGATGACATCATAGGGGCTGCACACTTTCCATGTTTACATTTGACACCCCATAAGGATATATAGGTGGATGATACATTTTATTACACCTCTTTCAAACTTGAAATATCAACTCTACAGTTGATCATTCACTGCCCTATTTCTTGCTTTCATTATGACCTCAAAATACCACAATGCATAACTCATGCATCTACACCTAAGATCTATTTAGTGGGCATATTTAAAGAACAATCATACTTCTCCAACATAATATAGAGGCTATAAATTATAACTCAGAAGTATGTAGAATAATCACTACTATTCCCTTTCTTAGTGCTTAGTTTCACTCAATAGGGAACCAAATTTTTTCAAGGATTTCAAATCTGGTTTTCACACACAAATTTATCCTTCTTGAAAATAAAAAAATGAAAAATACCTAGATATGTTGCAGCCACTGTAAATTCTTCTTCCTGACTAGAAATATTTGTAGATCTGAAACTTTCTTCACATCTTCATCAAGTTCTTTTGATAGAGTTGCCACCTCTCTTCACAAAGGACTGAACTTCAAGCAATATGAAGTTCCTTCAAAGATGAATTTCCTTCTGAGTTTCTTTCACTAGTAGAGCACCATATATTGTGAAACTTTCATGCTCACTACAACAATTTCCTTTTTCAGGTATGAATTATTTCAATATTTGAACCAAATGCTCAGATCAACAAATAATATGACTTTATGATAGGAAAGTCTACAACTGGAGATTCAAAGTTTTTCCTGAGCAGAGTCATCAATCTGTTGGTTCTCAAACCTGCAATCCACTTGAATCCTAAAGGGCTGCAAGGCCTAATGGTCATATTCAAGGAGAGATTTAGCCAATGAATGAGAGATTTGGTATAAAACCTTTATCCCCTGCACTTCAGGCTCTCCAAACCTAGGAGGGTGATCACAATAGTGTATCTATAGATACTTGTGTGCCAAAGTATCCAGAATATTGCGAAATAGATAATTCTCCTTCAAATGTTAAATGGACATACTACCCTAAAGGTTTGGTTGACCTCCATGGTAATGCCTAATTTAAACATGAGAGATGTATATCATTAAATTCCACACACATCCACAATAAGATAGATAAGTAAATTTGATTATAATTTGTAGCTACTCATAAACAATCTCAGAAAATTGCAACATTAAAAGATTAGTGCCATATTCTAGGGTGGAGTCACCTAAACCATGTAAATTAAAATACATCACTGCATTCACTATGTCATAACTATGCCTATCAAATGATGCATTACACCACTGATATCAGAAACTCAATTAGCCATACTAAATAATCCCAACACATAGTTGTATACACCTCTATTTGTGTTAGTACAGTTTAATTCATTCTTTGAATGGCAGTAATAACACTAAATAGGCATTTATGGAAAGACAAGAAGAAAAATATTTGCAATCTTTGATTAAGTTCATATTTAAAATCCATACAATATGCATTGTGGAGACAACTAGCTCAAATTATCTTATCATTTACATACAAAAATGACAATTCCATGATTTATTTATCCATTGCATGACTGAAATTAATTCAAAAACCCTAAAACCAACACTACATATTTGAGACCTTGTTACAAAATGGTATTCCCGTGAGAACAAAGAACAAGCAACCCCAGAATGAAGTAGAAAATTACCCTTAAGGAAGAAGAAACCCTAAATGGAAATATTCATCAAATACTTGGCATCACTCAACTCCATTGATCAGTAATTGTCTTTGCACCTGAAGAATATTTAATCTGCACTTTGATTCACACTTTCTGCACTTGCCTTCTTCACCTAGCAACAAAAAATCTGCTTTTTACTTTCATCCATTTTACCTTGCAGCTGAAAATAATTTGTCTTTACTCTGAAAATCTCTTTCACTCCACTAGCTGTAGAAATCCCTTTCACTCTTCCACTTTGTCCAGTAGCTGCAAATAATTTTGTTTTTCCCGTGAAAGCCTTTTACTCTACTTTTTTTTTTTTCCCTTTAACATTTCACATCTTTATTTATTTCATGGCAACTTAGAGCTTTTATTTTTTAATTATTTTCCCAGGCAATTTTTTTTTGTTTTCACATTGTGAATACTTTAATTATTTTAATCTAGTTGGGGAAACATTTTACCTATGCCCCTTAAAAATTTACTACCCAGTAGCAGATGGTTTTTTGTTTTATACGGTGAAGGAATAATTCTTTTATTAGGATACAATATTTACCCATGCATCTATAAATTACCTCACTTCACATTTAAAGTCTTTTCTTTTTTTAAATGTGAAAGCTCTTAATTCCCTTTTGCATCGGGTTGCACCCTTATTTTGCATTTAATATTTAAAATCTTTGATTTCGCCACAGTGGAGACTTTAATTATTTCTCAGGCAATATAAAATATTTACCTGTGCAGATTATTTCTTGACATTTCACATTTAAATTTTTTCCTTTAAATGGTTAAAGCTTTTAGATATTTATTGGGCTATATAAAAAAAACATTTACCAGCTTATTTCACCATCAAGCATTAACTTCAAACATTGGCTCTTTAAAATTTCCATGGGCCCACCTTCCCACATGGTGCCTTCCACGCTCCCTGCTACTTTTCTTGCACGACATTATCAAATCCATGGGCTAGCGGGCATACCTTTCTCTTCCCCGTGCCCTTGCTATCTTGTGTTGACGTCAACACTTGCCCTCATGAGCTGGTGGAGAAAGCCTGCCATGATGTATTTGATCCATACATAATAACATTTAGATCTGGCAATGCCAAAGCAGTCCCCTCAAATAATTTTGATACATCTTGGCTGCAAGCTCAAATTGCTCCTGAAAGTGTTGGAGTTGACAACACCCACATTGCAATCTAATATCAAAATGTAACATGTGATTTGGAGGCGCCAAATATACTCTTCAATAATTGTTCATCATTACTGGGTCGTATTTCTAGATGAAAGGGCATTTTTGTAGGTGCAGGAAACCACAATTCATTTCAAACATGCTTAAAATCCCTTCCCAAGCATTAGGAATGGTTAGGGGATGAATTTAGAGCATGGAACAACAATTTTGAGCTCCATAACACCACCAAAAACATGAACATGTACTCTCCAACAATTCTTGCCTGAAGTTTCCCAAAATGCCTCAAAGGAACCTCCATGGAGAAGGAAACACTTCAATCTTCACTACAATAGATTGCAGATCAAAATCTGCCATGAGAAGATTATTTCACACCATTGCACAACTTTAGAGGAGAAAAGGAAATGGTTGTGTGCTCATGCCATAAGCCAATGAGATGCTTTAATTTTTTTCCATAAACATTATAACATAATGTTATAATGTTTGATTTATAATATTTCATTTAAATCATTAAAAATGTGCTAATAAATATTTGTTTTAAAATTGTATTTGAAACTTTGGCAAATGACAATTTTTTAATTTCTCTTCCCGAGAAAATGGTGCCTCTTCATTGTGGGCACATGGGCGTAGACATTATACATTATTTAGAGCAAACCCATTTCCTCAAAACTTGCATCATCGAAAAATTTCTAGGACCTCCTTTGTAAACTGGTCTGTCAGATGCCTTTGCCACAACTAAAATGCATTAAAATAATGCATCATATGACCTTTGTTTTTTATGAAAATAGAGTTGGAGATATTTTACACCAAAATGAGAAATGGGTTGCTCTTGGAATTGCAAAATTTGAAATTTTTCAGAACACCAATTTTGACCTGGTCCTAGTTAGAAAATAATTAAATAACCCATCAAAACACATCCAGGGGGCCTAAAACTGGGCAGGAATGTTACCATATGTACCAAAAACATTCCACCAAAGGGATTTTCAAGATGACCTATGAGTTTCAAAATTTTAATTGGCAAAGTGGGCCTCTGGGGCATATTTGACAATATGCAAGCCAAACCTCTACCCACACACTAAAAGCATACAAGCACTTCAAATTTGAAAATTTTGAAAGGTGCCATCACCTCCTAAAAGTCTTCTAAATATTGGAACTCCTAAGTCAAATCACATTATAGGAATTCCTAAAATTCTTGGCCATATCCTAAACTTTACAAAACAACTCACAAGTAATCATGTTTTACAACAACCAAGTTATCACACACTTGCTCACACATATAACACTGGAAATAAGAAAAACCAAAAAAAACACCAACATCCATCCCATTACCTTAATCATACCTCCCACCCACACCTAACATTCCTCAACATAGTGGAAAGGAGTATGATCTTGTAGAATAACTTTGTAACACTCCTTGTGGGATTTGATTCAAACATCACATGTTTATCATGACATTCTTCAAAATAATTTTCAAAAAGTTGTTGTCCCTTATATTTTGTAATTGAATGATGTGGCAACATTACTTGAGAGTATGAATTAAGCTAATTTGGATATTGTCTTTCATCAAAATGTATTACCTCCTTTACAAACATAAAAAAGTGATGATTTGATGATAATGGATATTTTTAATAGGGTTGGGATTAGGTGTACCCTTATTGACAATGGGTCAGGGCTTAATGTTTGCAGTGTAAATATTTTGGATAAAATTGGAGTGAAAAAAACTTTAATTCAACCTATTGATTTTTCAATCAAAGGTGTTGATAATTTGGGAAGACAATTTCTTGGTGTGATTACATTACCTATTAAAGTTGGTAAGGTTTTGTTACAAAATCCCATCCATGTCATGCCCCATGATATTTCATATAACCCTCTCCTAGGTAGGTCATGGATTCATGAGATGAAATGTGTGCCTTCAATGCTTTATCATTTAATGAAATACACATACAACAATAAGGTTTACACGATAAAATTTGATCCTAAATATGAAGATTGTTTACAAATTGAAACATGAATAAAGAGTCCTTTTAGAACATTGATACAAACTTCAAAGACCTTTACAAATCGGAGACAAATATGAGTGTCTTTCATCGATGAAAAAATTGTTGGATGATGAGTGGTGATTGTTAGATTTCACACCTACATTCGTGTTAGAATAAAAGATTACAAAATCAACATAAAAAAAAAGACAAAGAAGTAGCAATGATATTAACAAAATCTATCATTGAATCATCAAAAACATCCACAACTTCTAGCAAAGGGGAAAACACAAATTACACCTCTACTTATATGATGAAAGTGATTATGAAAAACCATTTTCTTTGAAAGAAATGAAATTAAGCCATTTATGGAAGAGGTTATCAAATTTTGAAACAATTTGGCTATAATGGAAAAGGATGTGGTGTAAAAGAAAAAGGTATTTGGGTATGTGTAGGATCATCATGAAAAAAATAGGCCCTTAAGTGGCAAAAAGTTTAGAAAAATCAGAGTTAGGCAACTTGACGTAAAAATTTGAATAAGTTATCTATATTATTTCAAAAATATGTAAGAATAGAATCTGTAGCAAATTTAATGTAGTTTCTAAACTACTAGATTTGTTAAAAAAAATAAAAAACTATTTGGTGAAATTTGAAATTTCAATGCAGTAGTACTTAAATTTCAGGGAAAAAAAAAGAAGTAGCTATCTGTCTAACCACCCTAACCACAATAAAATGATAATATTTTTTTATAAGATTTTAGATATAAGTAGAGGACTCATGTCCCAATGTGATACACATTTTTTTGTAATTTTTTTCCAAGTAAATAATTAATTATAATTTTTTTATTACAACTTTTAAAAAATATAAAAAACTCGTATGTCTGCCTACGTTAACTTGGTCAAAACTTCATGAAATTCAATTTTTCTTTTTTTAAACTTATAACATGCGAAGCATAGAATGTGACACATGTTTTGGATTTAAAAAATGTGATACCATTTGAAAGCTATAGATATTTTTCAATCAACCTATCAATCATGACTTTAGTTGTAATTCAAATAGAAAATGAATAATAATTACTTATTAAATTCAAAGTAAAGCATAATTTGTATTGGTGGAAAGTTGAGAAACTCCTTTAAAAACCCTTTTCATTTCATCAATTTTGGGTAAAGAAAAAGTCGTCAGCCACATACCCATCATATTGCCATTTTTTGGCCCATCATGATCCTACACATACCCATTTGTATCCCCGTAGAGATCAACATACAAGAAACAACAAAATGTCTTAGCTCTTGTCCTTAAAAGATAACAAAAACATTCAAAAGACTTTCACTTAATCATACAAGATACAAATAGCATCAGTTGATGCTCCTTGCTATGTGGTGGTTGTAGTATCATAGCATACTTAATACCATGCATGGGGGCATAAAATATGATTTATGTAATTATATTTCATCTCACAATGAGAAACACATCATCATCATCCATATTGGCTCATATTTGTCCCTAAAATTTGGGTGCAAGGAGTTAGGTAGTCTTGTGTTAGGTGTATTCCTTCTAGCAAGGGATCCCTTTATATCTCCTTAAAACATTAGTGTAGAAAGTACACTAACATTTTAAGGGGGGAATATAGTCCCCCACTCATTATTTTCATATGAAATGGTCCCATTTTAGTGATGATAGTATACATCTCCAAGAAATTGTGACCTTTTAAACAAAAGTGTGGCCTTATCAATCTATATTGTGTCTCCTATGGTGATATTGGCCATGGTATCTCCTAAGTGTGTGAATTTTCTTGGCACACAATGTTCCCATTTGTGGTAATGATATGGCTAGTATTCCCTAAGGTGTGAGCTTATATTCCCTAACTTTCCCTCCCTTAGTTGTGATGTCATGTGTGATATTCCCTAAGGTGTGATCCTTCGTGTATTAATAAATGTCCCTTTTTATTATTTTATAAATAACCTTTTGTGGTGGTGTTCTTTAGAACACCCCTTAAGGATTTCAGCCTTGTCTTATGGACCCCCATAGGTTATTTTTGCACTATTTTAGGTGAGTTTTCCATTATTGTGCCTTTATAGGCAATTTTTGCACCTTTGTAGGTGAGTTTTCTGTTTTTGTGCCTTTATAGGTGAGCTTGTCATTTATACGCCTTTGTAGGTGAGTTTGTTTTGCACCTTCATAGGTGATTTTATGCACCCTCTGAGGTGAGGCTTTAGCAAAATAGTTCATGGATTCATCATAACAAATATTTTTGGGTTGTGAACTTGAGCACCCCTTTTAGCATGGCCACCAAGCATAACACTTGCTTGAAAATAGAGCTATGTGTTTCATGAGTGTCTATCATAACACATATTGCTAGCCTTGTGGAATCCCCTTGATATTAACATAGCCGCCAAGCATAACACAACTTTATTGATAGTAGATCTATGTGTTTCATGATTGTCTAGCATAATACATCTTGCTAGCCTTGTGGAACCCCCTTGCTATTAACATGGTTCTCGAGCATAACACAACTTTCTTAATAGTAGATCTATGTGTTTCATGAGTTTCTAGCATAACACATCATGCTAACCTTGTGGAACCCATCATATTGCATGGACGCCTTGCATAATGCAGCTTGCTAGATAGTGGATCTATGTGGCTCATGAGTGATTTGGCATAACATAGCTTGCTAGTCCTCATGTGAGCATTCCTTTTTTACTAACATTTATTCCATGGATGACATTCGGTATTTGATTCAATTTAAGATCAAGGTCTCTTTTCCTTACCAAATTGAATCCCTTTAGTACTAACCTTTTTTTATTTATGTGTATGTTGTGTGTCTTCTTCATGTTTTCATTGTGTTTTTATTCATCTTGTTATCATCCTCTAGTGTAGAAAATTGTATTCCTTTCTAAGTGAAAGTACAATTTCACACTTAATTTTGACCTATTTTAGTGACCTTTCCTTTATGCATTTCTAAACCTCATTAATGGGCCCCAAATAACCTTTATTATGCATCCCAAGGCCTATTTTATTTATTCTCTGAAACTATAACCTGGATTGAATAAATAATCCCAATCAACTTAATGCCCTGACATTATCTAGGTCCTAAAATTTTAAGTTAGGACCCATTTTCCCATGGGAAAATGGGTCCCCTTTAAGTTCACAAATTAAAATTTAAACATGTTTTTGGTGGCATTTCAAGGTCCTAAATTTAGATTCTAACTGTCAGCTTTCAGGATCTAATAAATGGGAAATTAGAAGGGAAGCCTATAAAGCTAAGTCTTTCAATCATTTTTCTCTAGACAAGCAAGAGATTCACATGAGATCACAAGGATTTAAATTCAAGAGCAAGGAGAAATCAATCAACCATTCAAAGTTGAAGTCATGGAGCAACATTCTATTTGTTTTTCCAAGTCTTCAAGCTCATGTTGTTAACAAGATCAAGCATTTTCAAGGTTTGATGATAGAAGCCTATGGAAGATCATGAATGATTTTTAGGTTTTGCAAGATACACCAAGCCATTCAACCAAGCCTAATGACTTGTTTACTAAGTGGTTCCATCTTCTATTATCATTTTAGTTTCTACCTAAAGGAAGGTATATTCAAATTGGTGATCTATTAGGGTGATTTGATCTCCCAAATTAGGTCTTTTTCACTATTCATTTTTTCATTTAGGGATCCTATTCTAACACAATTGAGTAAGATTTTTTATGCATTTAAGATATTATAATATTAGACACACTTAAGATTATGGATTACACACACTTTCATGTTTCATATTTGTTCTTTCCATCAAGGTTTAATTACCAAACTAAGGGTTTGACCGAGGCAAAACCCCATCCACCACCAAACAACAATTTGTGTTTTGTATATTTTTCATAGATTCAGATTTGAGAGCGAAGCTTTTGAGGTACAAGAAAGAAGTGTAGGTTTTAGGCTCAAATCTCATTTCTATATTTTTCCAGAAAAGGAGACCTGGACCCATTCACCCATTGGAAAATGAATCCTTGATAGGCTTGCAGAAGAAACATTTTACAATAGGTGCACAATGTTATTCCTTCCTAGATTTGCCAGAAACTTTGTTGTTTCTCTTAGTTTTATGCTTAATATTCAAGATCCAAGTGGTAGATTGCATTTTGGATTTGCTTTATTATTTTAAGTTTTTCTCCCCAAACTATTGTTTGATCTTGACTCCCATCCTTCAAGCATAAGGAAATTTGAAGATTCTCACATTAGGTTGATTCACCTTAAGGTTGTTAATCAGTTATTTTTATGGATCTCATTTCCTAATAAATGTAGGAAGATAGGGTCTATTTCCACCCTTTGTACTTACCGTTCCATTTTTGGAAACCCAATTTTTTATTCATTTCATTTTGGTGAACCTGGCCTTGTATAACAAAATTTTGAAAATTGAGGTCCATTTTAACCTTAACTTTGAATTTTTCACTAGTTTGCATTAGTTGCATTAAATTTAGGGTTATTTAATCTTGCATTAGTGAACATTGCATTTAGGATTAAATTTTCATGTTTGCATCCTTTAAATTCAGAGAAAATTTGAAAAATTGCATTAGATCTACATTCATTTTGCATTGTACTTGCATCAAGATCATCATTCAATCATCTAAGTTCATATTTAGATTCAAATTGCATTCTAAAAATAGTCATTTAATTCATCATTTGACCTTATTTGAGCTTACATTTAGACACCTTTATTCTAGAAAACTTGTTATAGAAACCCTTGTTTGTAATTAGAAACATAAAATACTTAAAATAAACTCAAATCTTGGAAAATTCAATTTTAAAAACCCTGAGCAAAGACCTGTTCACCCATGGGTGAATGAGTCCCTATACAGACCCTTTAGACAAGTTTCTAGGTATTTTTGGCCTCTATTTTTCATTTTTGTTCCTATTTTCAGGTTTGAGAGTTGGTTTCCTGAAACAATTTGTTTTTGAATTCAAATTTTTATTTTTTAGTTAGGTCTGTAGCATTGTGGAAAAAATTTATTACATATTTCAATTGAGGATAACGTTATATTTCTATACTCTTCCTTTATTTTCAGCATCATTTTATAGTTTCAATAGATTAGTTTACATTTTGCAACCATTAGAAAACAAAATAAAAACCAAAAAAATCAAACAAAACAAGCAAAAACAAGCACAAATTGATGAAACCATTAGAGAAAGCATAGTCTTTTGATCATGTTAGATCTCTTTTTTGAGTTAACATATCCCTCAAGCCCTTTAGTGTGATGACTTTGACATGTTAGATGAAGACCTTGAATATTTCATCTCATAAGGTTCATCCACTAAGGGTTGTCATAATAAACCAAAACAAAGAGACATTAATGTAATCACACCATAACTTATCCTTTACCCACCCTCACATCAACCTCAAGTTCAAAACAAAAATGCGCTTATTTTAGAACCACCTAATAAGAAACAATTAAAACAAGGGGATATATTGAACTTACAAGTCAATTTGATAGTAACAATGTTTCACAACAACCAAGTTATAATATCATTTCTCACACATATAATACAAGGAACAATAGGCAACTACAAACCATTCCTTCTTCATTACCATTACCTCAACCTATCTTGCCTAGTGCTCCTCATTTTCCTTTGCATAGTGGAGAGGAGTATGATCTTGTTGAACAACTTAAGAATAATCTTGCTAAGATATCCTTATGGGATCTTATTCAAGCCTCACCTAATTACTATAGTATGCTTCAAATAGCTTTGCAAAAAGTTGTGGTTCCTCCTAGTACAAATACAAATGATGTATCAACCCTTATTTAAGGAATGAATTTGGCTAATAGAGACATTTTCTTTCACCAAAGTGAGTTACATTGCTTGGAAATGCAAAAAAAAATGAAGCTTTCATGATACTAGCTCTCATTAATAGGACTAGGATAAAGAGAAACCTTGTTGAGAATGGATCATCCCTTAATGTGTGTAGCACGTAAACCTCTTGAATAAGCTTGGAGTATATTTCAGAGGAAGATTGAACCTGATTCTTTGTCCATTTGTGGGTTTGATAATGTAGAAAAACAACCACTTAGTGTGATCACATTACCTATTATAGATGGAAAACTCACATTGTAAACTCCTATCAATGTTATATCTCAATAAATTTCGTATAATATTATTTTATGAAGACCATAGATTCATTATATGCAATCGATGCCTTCAACTCTTCATTGTATAATGAAGTATGTCTATAAAAACCATGTGTACATAGTCAAAGCCGATCTCGAACCAGAAAGTTGTTTACACACCAAGAAAAATAAAGAAATTCCTTTGAAAACATTGATACCAACTTCAAAAGTGGAAATTGTGCAAGAGGAAGAAAACAAAGAAAAAACTGAGGAAATCACAAGTCTATTTTATGATGATTAGGTTTCTTTAGATTTTACACCTACATTTATGGGAGAGTATAAGATCACAACAAAAAGGTCTGAAAAGCGAAAGGAACCAGTTGTAATGTTAGCACAAAAATTGAAAAAAACTTCACAAGCTTCTACTTCATCTACTTTAGAAGAAGACATAGCTATACAACAAAATTTGATGAAGTTGACTATGAGCAACCACCAAATTCGAAAGAAATTGAAAGGCTTTATGGAAGAGGTTATGAGCTCTTGAAACAACTTGATTTTAGTGGAAAAGGATGTGGCATGAAAGAACAAGGCATCTATGTTCCTATAGAACCTAACACACAAGAAACAAAGACTGGTCTTGGATATTTTCCTTCTAAGATAATAAAAGCTACAAAAAGACCTTCACTCAATATCAATACTATCATGTGCAGTTCTTCTAAGTTAACTCTCACTTTAAAGCATCTTGAATTGATAGATATAACATGTGATGAATCATTAGAATACTTTGAAGACGATGAAGCCTTGAAGGAAATATAGGAGTTTATGATAGGTCAGAAACCCCCCATGCAAAGAAAGGAGTCACTTGTGTTGTGGTTAATACTAAGCAAGAAGATGAAGAAAAGGAAATCAATAATGTTGAAAAAAATGGGGGAGAACATATCTTTGAAGTTTCAAGACAAAATTCACTCCCTATGGGAGATACAATAAGCATACCAATGGAAACATCTAATGTAGAAAGAGTGATTCAAATAGGAAAGTGTCTTGACGAGGATGAATAAGAAGATAATACAACATTATTACATGAATTTCATGAACTCTTTGCTTGGACTTATTTGGATATGATGGGTATTGATGCTAAGATAGTAACACATAACATAGTCCCTGAACATGATGTTAAGCCAGTAAGATAGAAGATATGTAAGATGAATCCTAAGATAGCTTTATTGGTTGAAGATGAGATTGAAAGACTCCTTGAAGATGGATTTATTCATCCTATTGACTATTCTCCATGGATCTCAAACATTTTTGTAGTCACAAAACTTGATAATTGTATTATGATTTGCATGGATTTTAATGATCTTAATAACACATCTTTAAAAGATGACTTTCCCCTTCCTAATTTCAACATGATAGTAGATTTGACTGCATGCCATGCTTTGCTTTCATTAACTAATGGTTTTTCAGGATATGATCAAATATTTATCAACCCTCCAGATCATTATAAAACAACATTTACTATAGCTTGGGGAACATTTTGTTGGGTGGTTATTCCTTTTGGATTAAAGAATGTAGGTGGAACATATCAAAGAGCTATGACATTGATATTTCATGATTACATATTGTTGATCATAAAAGATTGCACCTCTCCAAACAACCTTATGGAAAATCTAGTGAGTGGGGGACTAACTTTCTCCTCATTGAATGACCTCCGAGATTTTTATAGAAGCAAACTCTTCTTTGTGTGCTTGGGGAAAAGGGAAGGAGAAATGCAAGAAAAAAGGTGGCGATGCACCAAAGGTTTTACAACATTTCAAAGCTTACAACTTCTTGCTTTTGATAAAATGGACACAAAATGCTATAGAACCTTCATTGTTGGGAAGAGAATGAGAAACTAAGGCCTAAAAGAGCACAAAGGAGTATTCAGATCTCCCTATGGGAAGCACCCATTAAGGTTTGATAGAAATAGGGTATGTGTAGGATCATGATGGGCCAAAAAGTGGCGATATGATGGGTATGTGGCTGATGACTTTTTTTATACCCAAAATTGATGAAATGAAAAGGGTTTTTAAAGGAGATTCTCATCTTTCCACCAATATAAATTATGATTTACTTTGAATTTAATAAATAAATATTATTCATTTTCTATTTGAATTACAACTAAAGTCCTAATTGATAGGCTAATTGAAAAATATCTATAGCTTTCAAACGGTATCACATTTTTTGAATATGAAATATGTGTCACATTCTATGCTTCGCATACTATAAGATTAAAAAAAGAAAATTTGAATTTCATGAAGTTTTGACCAAGTTAAGGTGGTCAAACATACGAGTTTTAATATTTTTTAAAAGTTGTAATAAAAAACTCATAATTAATTATTTACATGGAAAAAAGTTACAAAAAAATATGCATCACATTAGGACATCAGTCCTCTACTTATATCTAAAAATTAGAAAAAAATATTATCATTTTATTGTGGTTAGGGTGGTTAGACAAAAACCTACTTATTTTTTCCTTGAAATTTAAGTACTACTGCATTGAAATTTCAAATTTTCACCAAATAGATATTTTTATTTTTAAATAAACCTAGTAGATTAGAAAGTAAATTCAATTTGCTACAGATTCTATTCTTACATATTTTTGAAATAATATAGATAACTTATTCAATTTTTACATCAAGTTGCCTAACTTTGATATTTCTAAATTTTTTGCCACTTAAGGGCCTGTTTTTTCCATGATGATCTTGCACATACCCAATAATAAATTTAAAACTAAAGGAATATTTTAGATTTTTACAAAAAAATTTAGCTCCTACAACATAATATGAAAGCTAACACAATATTCACAAAAATTGAAAGAGTATAATAGACATGATTCAATTTTTGAAAGGTAGCATTGAGCAAATGTAAAAGATAATGGAATAGAAAATAATCATCAAGACTATATCAATGTGACTTGACATAGAGCTTTCAACATATATAGAATAGAAAAAATAATTTCGTGACAAAGGCCATAAATGCATAATTTTAAAGATTTCTCCTTACTAATACTTTTTCTTGCAATAAATCATATAAAAGAAAAGGTTGGATACCAATACGAATAACAGTCTCAACAATTTAAACATGCCATAGAGCGAAAACAATGCTTTGTAAAAATCATCCTATTCCTCCCCTACTCTAAACTTCTACAGATAAAGGAAATTTTCTTCTCGGATGATGATTCCTTATGATGCTTTTTCCTCCTTGCAAACCCCTTTATATATCTAGAGAGAGATGAGCCAACTGTAGTTGATAGAGATGAACCATTGATAGGTGTCTATGTCTGATATACCACAATCTGATCCAAGATATGTTTAGATTGTTGCAATCTTCCCTAGTAAGAAATGCGATATTTCATTAATGGAAAGATACACCCATAGGTGAAACAACCTACCTGACAGAAGTGAGTGATGTGGCACGTTGGTGGGTAATTTTTGAGTTCATGAGAGTAGCTTGGGGAAAATCCCCACCATGCAGCTACATGTCCCATTTTTCCCCACCATAGGGAAAAACTTCACCAAGGGAAAGATACACCCATAGGTGAAACAACCTGCCTGACGGAAGTGGGTGATTTGGCACATTGGTGGGTAATTTTTGAGTTCGTGAGAGTAGCTTGGGGAAAATCCCCACCATGTAGCTACATTTCCTATTTTGGGCCTAAAAGGGAAGTGATATAAGAAAAAGCCGTGCAACCACTACGTGGCACATTGTGTGCTCTTTTGTGAAAGTAATTTTATCCTTCAAGGTGCGGTGCCATCAAAAACACAAAAAATAAGTAGGATCTAAAAAGGGAGACTAAAGGGGCCAAAAAACCAAAATAAAACACTTAGATAAAAATTTCTCCACATTTTTTGGTGACTCATAGGGGGCCTTTGCTTACAGAGGCATGAACCTAGATATAAAATAATCCTCAAAGTTTGAGGAAAGTAGAATGCTAAGACTCCCAGTCTTTGTTGGAAGGTGGAACAAGTTCACACAGTGTATCATAGGCATAATCAAGATCAAGGACCTATTTGATAGAAACTCCTCCCCATCTTGATGAAACAACTCTAATGTGATAGTAGAGTTGGGATAGGGGAAGAAGTGCCCTATCAATTTCTTTGACTGTAGGTGATGAGTTGAAACATTGGAGCATTGTGGAGTCTCGTTACTTGAGCCTAATCACCTCTTTGATCTATTCTACATTCAATACTCCCTCATCTAGTGATAATAAGGCAGGTGGTCTGAAGTGGATCAAAACCTCAAGGTCCTCTTTTATCTCGCTGACCTTCTTAGTCAATGCCAACTGATAAGCTCTACTTTTTAACATCATCTGGTTGCATATGATAAATTCATTTTCCTTCCTTGTATTTTCTCTCCATTCAGGGATACCAACATCTCTTAAAGCTTCCTCAGTTGACCTACATAGTTTTGCAATCAAACCTCTCGATTCTTTAGCTTAGGGAGTGATTATGTGGAGAATTTGGTCGACCATTGAGCTAACCTTCACATTTAACTCTTGCGTGTCTGTTAGAAATCTCAAAATTGGTCTTAGGACCATCATTGCAACCATGATCCTTTCCCAATGGGAAGATAATAATTTACAGAGCATCAGGAGGAGCCTGGACCCTTGTGCCATGGCTAGTTCTTATTGGAAATGGGGTTCCCTATTGCTTATGTCTCTCTTCAACTACTTTGTTTCCTAGAGAGAACCTGATAGATCTAAGTGCATCTTCTCTATCTCTCCATTATGAGTCTATAGAATAGACTCGATGTCTTTCTTCTCCTCTTTCTTTCTCTATTTCTTCCTAGGCTATTTAGAGATCATCAATTGCTTGAGACTAGGTCTTAGCCAAATCTTCCTATATATCAGCCTTTTTCTTGTCCATCTCTTGTAGCTCCTTTTTCAACTTTGCATATATACTATTTTTTCAGTTTGTGTCATCAAATTCTTTCTGCTTCCATTGATGCTCTTTAGTGTCCTACTACATCTAGACCCTTATGCTTTTGGTTGTTTTACACTTGGCCTTGACCTCACATTCCAATCTTTGCACCTCGACATAAAGTCGATCTCTTTCACTATGAGTTTCTTCGAGTAAATTAGCCACTTCACCTTGCTGATCTTGTGCCTAACTTTAGTGGGCAATATCCATATCTTTTTCCCTAATTTCTACTTGTAATCTATCCACTGTGACCTTCATATTACCTAACTTTTCCTCACACTTTTTCAACTTTTTTCTCAATTTTTCATAATAAGTGTAAACCACCTTTTGTGTTTCCTTGGCAAGGCCTATTTTGTCATGCAGGAGACCTTTGCTCAAGTGGAGACCCACAATTTGGATATCATAATCCTCAAATTGTATCTCACCTACTAGATTGGATACCCATGGCCTCATATCCAAGATCATCAGGGCATTCCACTCTTCATCGAAACAAGTCTCTAGCTTCGGGGTGGCTGGGTTTGTCACAAATTTTTCCTGCAACTTTTGTTTCCTTTCTTGTCGAGCCTACCTGGTTAATTCAATATGGGTCCATAGGCTTTGTGGAGACTCAATACTTTGCACAGCAAGAGAAACACCAATGGGGAGGCCGTAGAGGGTAATATTAAGGTTTTTTTCAATCGAATGAGTTTGCAAGGAAGCAAATGAAAGTGTTATTGGAGAAAAAGTCAGGATTCCATGTATGCCCTATGAAGGAAAAGGGGTAGTGGGTGGAAAAAGAGGCGCATGCTTGGAAGTAGGCAAGGGTGATGAAACCTATAGCATAGGTGGGTCTATGTTTACAACTTGATAAGGCAATCAAAGAATCAATGGCGGCTACGGTGTAAGATGCACATTTAGCACGTGGGGTCTCTGTATGGGGCTCATTATCAAAAATAGCTAGGGTGTATTAAGGATGAGGATATCATAATTGATGGATGGAAGATTCTACTATACAAATAAGGGGGACACAACAACCAAAGATGCAATAGAAGATAGGATGGCCAGTGAAAAACTTACTTGGATTATCAAAACCAAGGATACTGGTAGAACGATGTCCACTTCTTATTCTCCTTTATTTGAGGAGCCTAGCCCACCCAAGTCTTGGATTCACCTTTTCTTTAAAGGGGGCACATTGGCTACTTCATATTATCCAACAGTTAACCATAACGAACCCCAGCTCTTTTGTACTATGAAAGGTTTTCTTGAAGTCCATTGGGTCTACTTACCCTTTGGCAGGATGCTAGCGAAAGATGATATTTGTGACTCCTAGTGGTGTGATACCTTTTTCTTTCCCTTCACTACTTTAGGATCCTAAGGAAATGGATTTGAAATTGGTGTGTGCTCCCCTTAGACCTTTGATCAAACCCTAGATCAGAATTAGATCCTACCTCATCATCATAAATCTCCTCAAACTACTCATCTATAACTTTAACAATTTTTTATGGAGTGGCTAGTTGCTTGATCTCCTATTGATACCTCCAAAAATCAACCATTTTTCTTTTCAACCACTTTAGGTTTTTCAACTGACTTGAGGGACTTGTTCATCTAGATGCTTTGTCAGAACTTAGCTACTCTTGGGTAAAATGTGAGCCATGGAGGTCACACAAATGGCATGAAAGCTAGGTCAATTTATACCTCTGTCATCTCCTTGGTTAGGTTCTTTCTTTCCTCCCAATATGACCGCTCCATGTTTGAAAATAAAAACACCCAACGAGATTATATTTTCATCTATCACAAATGAGAACTAGGCAAACATAGGCCAACTTCCTGGTTAGCACATCCTTCTCCTCCATCCTTATGAGTGTTACTTGGCTTTTGGAAATGGTGAGGGGAAGTGTATAGAATTATTTCTTATGCCTCTCAATACCATAAGCACTGTTGGAAATTATTGCCTAACGACATGCCTCCAAGGTGAGTGATGTGTCTATAATAAAATTTGATAGCCTAAAGGGATCCTCGTTAAAACCATGACATTTGATAAAAGTATAATCCACCCCCATAAAATAATCAACCATGGTTTGTTGGTTTTTCATCTAGTCTAAACCCTTAGGGAAAAACCTTCTTGGAGGACGCTGAGATAAATCCAGAAGCACAGGTAGTAGGAAATAATTGACAAATGAATAATCATCCCATGTGCTTGAAAGCACATGGGTCCAGGTTGACATTGACTTATATAACCTTGATGCATCAAACATACTGAGCAAAAAATGACCACTAAAAAAATTAGGGTTTTGATGAAAAACTGGATGCACTAGAAAAGAGGAATATCTGAATTTGAAAGAATGATTATAATTTCTTAATTATTTAAGCATCCTTTCTGTGATTGTCTCAATGAAATAAAACTACTTTTGGCTCTTTTCCTTCTTCAACATGAAATACAAGCCCATCTAGAACTCAAGAACTTGGTCATCCTTTTCATGACTGTATACAAAAGTTAACACTGAAAAGACGACCTGCAAGTCCAAATGGAACTGTCTTTTTTACAGAGGAAAGACAATTTTATTATTCTTTGGTTCCTTGTTCATTTCATACTTGTAGAATTTTAACTATTTTTACTTGCTTGACCAGAAATATTCCATTTTACCATGGTAGAACCTTTCAATGTCCTAGTTTGAAGTGATACACAACATATCTTGGATGGTTTCTGCATTGATGGTGATCTTCAGCTTGTTACCACTGATAACCCTAGTTCCCTCCTCCAACTTTTATGCACATATTTCCAACAACTTTGGGCATGGATTCTTGGAGGGCAACATAAATTGTGGTAAACCATAATGCTAGAGTCATGTTGCAAGGCCTTTGGCCGACCCTTTGGTGAGAGTTCTCTACAATGCCCCTTCCTTACGGCCTTTAGGGTTTATGTGTAGCTTGGAGTCATAGATGTTGTCTGCAAAATATTTAACCACCTCACTTTTGGCTTGGTCACTTGGTTGTATGACTTTGGTATGTGGAAAGATTCATTCCTATGGAACTAGAGCATTAGCATAAGATATATCCCCAAATATGTTAACATATCCTAGCTTTTTGAATGAGATTCCAGCTCTTTGACCAAAAGATGATGCTTCAGCCATTTTCATGTTCTTGGAAGAATTCTAAAAACTCAACTCTCAGAGAAGCCTTTACTCAAGGGTTCAACACTTAATTTTTTTGGCTCATACAATTCTTAAACACACATGCAATAAATGCATTGCCATTATTGATAGCTTGATAAGTGCTTCGACCAAGGTGATACATGTGAAGTGGGGGGCCTGCACTTCTTGGGAATATGAACCTTGCTGTAGGAATAGAGATAGTACATTCGTTATGCCGACCTTGGGGAAAGATAACCTTGAGTAGCAGGAAGCATGTTTATAAGGTAAATTTGTATTAATTAAGGAGTTGGCTTCGAATGATGAAATTTCACATAGGTGAGTTGGTTGGCACTGGTGAAGATGACACACACATAGGGATAGTTTGTATATGTGAGCATTAATTACCAATGCCTAAATTAACTCCTCGAAGAGCTCTGCCAAATATTTATTGTAAGATTTTACCTCTTAACTCTTAAAGTTGATACACATGTTTTGTTGTCGTTTGATGAGACAAAAAATTTCTATTTGTGAGATTTCTCAACCCACATTTTTCTATAAATAGCATGTCCATCTTGTGAAAATAGTCATTATATTTTTGTTCAGTTGGCTAGCTTTCTTCTGTCGTGCTTTTTCCTTAGTGAGTCTAATAATTTTTTTACTACATTATGGATGGTCTAGGTACCCCAATTTAGCTCTAGAGCCAAAAGGTGTAGGTCTCCTTTGTTAGCGAGATCATCAATGATCAACTCAAATGCCTACTGCAGGCCAAAAATCGTTTGATCATTGTGGCTTTCAAATGGGTCCTCAGAAGAGATTATGTGAAGGATGAGAACTGGCCGTACTATAATACCAACATAATCTCTTAGTTTGTTGACTCATTGCTGGACTTGAATGTTAAAAAGCTATGGATTGTTGACCTCTATCGAGCCATGTTCCATTCATCACTTTTGCACGGGCTAGACAAGATTGTTCAGGTAGCATTCCCCAATTTTGGTATCCTATTGGTGACATACATTTGTAGGCATGTGGAAAATTCATAGGTGGTGCCTTGGTTGCCCTTCCTCACTAAGTTTCAGACTATGGACTTGGAGCACCACCATCAACAGTCCCCACCTACACCCACCTTCCTCCTAAAAATGAACAATGAAGGACCCATTTAAGGTGTTGAATGGATTACCTCGTTCAAGAGCGTGGTCTTTAGTCATGGTATGGAGGATTGAGGCTTGTTCAACATTCATGTGCCTTGTGTGATGCAAAACCCTACTAGTGTGTGTTCGTGAATGAATCAAGTTTTTTGACCATTGTTACTTCGGAGGCTGGATTCTCCTAGCTATTCAGTATTGCCTCATCTTATAATGATGTATGTCTTTTTGGCCTTTTTGAAGGGGAAGATTCTTGAGCTTCACCCTAAGCTTAATGCTTAAAACCATGCACTATATGTATATTTTTTTTGTAAATATAATATAGTATTTTTGTTTCTACTCTTGGCTTATTTGTAAGAAACACGTATTTACAAAAAAATTACATATGGTACAAATGGTAATTTTTTAAAAATGAACTGTGTGTATCTTAATTAAAAATATTAGATGAATACCATTTGCTGATATATCCAAAATGTTTCCATTCATGTCTTCAAGCTCATACACATTTTTTTCCCTACATTTGTGGATGTGGAAGGGACCCTTCCACAATGAATCAAATTTTGAATGCTACTCTAGTTTTGCACCTCGTTTGTCAAACTTCAGCACAAGACTCCCCTCCCTAAAACCTAGGTAGGAGGCCTTCTTATCAAACCACATTTTCACCACCTTCTAGCATTTAATCATGTTGTTGAACACTTTTTCCCTTTTTTCCTCAAGGTTTAAAAGTTTAGCTAGTCTCACTTCCATCTCGCTATCCTCTTTGACTTCCAAATATTTTAGCAATTACAAGGCCAAGATTTCCATAAAAATGGGTATGATAAACTCTTTTTCATACACCAAATCATAGGGGGAAGATTTTATATTCTACTTAGGCATGATGTAGTCTACCCATAAGGCTACTTGTAGATGCTTGTGCCATTCTTGTTGATGCTCTAACCCGATAAGATTTATCAACCTAATTAAGTTTTTGTTGGTCGACTCTACTAACCCATGCCCTTGTTGGTAGTAGTTGGATGAAGTCTTGAGGTAGACCTCATGTTTGAGGGAGAAATCTGAAATCCCAGAGCCTACAAAGGCTTGCGTGTTGTCCAAGATGATGGTCTTTGGTGAACTAAACCTCAACACCAATTCCTCTAGAAAATTGACAATCTCTACTTCTGTAGCATTCTTTAGAGCAATGGCCTCTTTCCATCTCATGAAGTAGTTAGTAGTCATGATTATCCATTTGTTCCCTATGTTGGAAATAGGATTGATCATTTGAATAAAATCCAAACCCCATTGTGCAAAGGGTTCCTTAGTCATGATTGGACTCAATGTCATGGTAGAGTTCTTTCACTTGTCGACAAAATACTAGCACTCGGTGCTTTTTTGTACTAGATGGTGGGCCTCAGAGAACATCATAGGATAGTAGTAGCCTACCCACATTATTTTCAAGGTGGTGGTCTTGGAGGCGAAGTGTCCACCCTTAGGGTTGCTATAGAACTACTTTAGGATCCTTTCGGCCTGTGGCTTTTCCACGCAGTGGAGGAGGACTTTGTCATAGTTTCTTTTAAATGAAATTCCCTTGAATAATACATATCAAGTTCCTTACAGCCTATAGTATCTTTTTTTGTGAGGTGGGATGTTAGTTGGGTATTGGTGAGTCTACATAAATTGTGTCCAATCAGCCACCCAAGACTCACCGGACTCGAAATGATTTGCGTAGACCTGGTCAGTTTCTCCTCCTACTTGAGGACCCAATTCTTGTGTGAGGTATTTGTAAAGACCTCTTTCTCATACTAGTTACATCAATCAGATGTCCACATCATACTCTAGGATCCTAGTGATCTAGTTTTCCCCTTTTTTGGCTATCTCACCCTCTATGATGTATTCTCTAACATTGGGATGGGCGATGAGGATTGTAATCTTACTAGCCAAAACCAAGTGTTAGAATTTTTTTAGGCTTTTGATAATGGAAAAGGCCTACTTTTCAATGAAATTGTATCTAGTTTTGTATCCTTTAAAATTCTTGGAATTGAAAGCAATGGGATGGTCTTCGCCTCCCTCTTCATCTTTTTGCATGAACATAGAGACTATGTTGTGCTTTCCATTGTAAACATATAGTAGGAAGTCTTTGGAGAAGTCCAGGTTAGCTAACACCAGAGCTATAGAGATGGTTGTCTTAATCTTCTTGAAAGAAATCTTGCCTTCCAATGTCCATTTGAATATTAATCCCTTCTTCAACATTGGCATGATGGGTCTTGTAATTCCTATGAAATTTGAGGTAAATTAGTTGACGAAGTTAATTTTCCTTAGGAAAGACTATAGTCCCTTTATATTTACATGCAATAGTAGTTCTATTATAGCCTTCACCCTTTTAGGATATATGGTTATTCCTTTTTTAGATACCACAAAGCCAAGTATCTTTCCTTGTGGTATTCTGAAAATACATTTTTTGGGATTTAAGGAAAATCCTGAACTATTGGAACTTCTAGAAGACCATTTCCAGATGATCAAAGTGATCACCTTTTGATTTTGAAAAAATGGTCAGGTCATCTAGATATATTAGGATGATCTTATTGATCAATCCCTTGAAGGCGATATCCATCATTCATTGGAAAATGACACCTGCATTAGAGAGGTCGAAGAGCATCTTTGTGTATGCAAATGTTCCCCACCTAGTGGTGAACGTAATTTTGTGTTGGTCATCCTCTTTTATGTAAACCTTGTTGGAAAATATTTTCATTGATGTCAAAAGTGTTAAAAGAACAAATTTCATTGATGTGTTTTAGTCTAGTATGTAAGTGTTGAGGAGATTGAGTATTGAGAAGCTTACATGCCATCCCGCGGAAGACAGGACTAGGTGCTTGCGGTATGCGGTCTCCTTGCTAGCTTGCAGTGTTTGAGGGTACCTTGTGGTACTGTAGTGAATATCACCATCCTGTAGCTACTTGCCAACCCACATTAAGCTGATCATGTGTCTTGTAGTACTATAGTGTGAAGTGTCATACCTGTAACCCCGTGACACATAGGTGAAGGGGTCTACAATACAGTGGTTGTGTGCAATAATGTGGTAACTGACATAGTAATGAAAATATTGGAGTGACATTGTGTTTCTAGTGTGATCTATTAGGAGGTCCCCTCGATATGATGATGTACATATAGGTGGCATATAGCAATTGGATGATCAAGCAATTTACATCCTTGTTGTTAATTGTGTAGTGACAATGTGGACATGTTGATCATAAAGTTGAGAGATCAATGACTGAGATTCTAAGGAGAACAATTTGATGATGATGTCATAATATTGTCAAGATGAATATAAACCAAGGATCCTGGTGTGTAAAGACAAGATCAACTATCATAATTTGAAGATGGTGGCTTCAAATGGGTAAGTTTGTATAAGCAATTTCTAACTGGTTTTCGACTAGAAGAATGAAAATAATTGGTCTACCTACCCCAAAAATTGACTTAATTGGTAATTTGAGTTGCATAACAATGACACAAAGTGCTATGTGTACATAAATTAGGTTCAAATCTTATAACTAGAAGAATACATTAAATGTGTATCTGATTTATGGTTTATTGATTGCCAATGGGAGATCTTCTGAGATAAAATTCAATGCGAGTATGGATCAATGTAGTGTATGCTTCCAAAATAAGAAAGGATGAAAAAATCCTAGGCGTGGTATGAAGTTGAACGGGTTAGAGATGCACAAATAAAGGTAGTGTCAACTTGTTAGATAAGAAAAGAGACTTAACTATGCAAAGTGAGAGTGTGTGGGTAGCAATTGTGATGTGAGAAGGGTGAAGGATCCAGAGTGAAAAAAACATGATCATAGAAGGAAAATGCACTATCCCTTAACAAGCTAAACCAAGAAAAAAATAGAAATTATAATCTAGTTTGTGCCTTTTATTTGAGTTTTGCTTATTCAAACTATTGTATTATAGAAAAAGAAGATGTGGTGTTGAGAAAATAGTAGATGCAAAGAATAAGGTGAATGCAGAACAAAAAAATAGGTGCAAAGTAGTAGTAGCATTGTAGAGGGTGCAACATTGATGCAAGTGCGGTTGCAAATAAGTTGCAACATAGAACTATTGTTAAACTATAATATTTAGCATTATAAATCTGATTGGTGGGTGTTTTCAGATAACTAGGTAGAAGCTTAGTCTAGGGAGTGGGTGCTTCCTTAGAGTGGTGGCTCCTAAAACTAGGGGATTGTTTTTTCCATAGGGTTGGTATCCTTAAAGTATTTTAACTAAATTTTAAAGCTTGTGAGGCTGGATTAGGACATTAGATCCTAGCAACATTTCTCTCTATGGTTTTTCCAAACCTTGGGTTTTCCATGTACATCTGGTGTTATGTGGTGTTGTTTCATATGCATGTGATTGCTATATTGGTTTATGTTTTAATCTGCACATCTGCCTTTTAAGTTTGAATCTACAAAAATGTTTTTCAGGACTAAATTTTTTAATATCCACTAATTTACCCCTCTCTCATTAGATCATTGTGTTACAACAAACCTAGTTATATCCTGAGAAACTATCGAGTAGTGAGAACATCTCCAATCCAACCATGGTCTATAGAATTTTCTCCATTGATGGAAAAGGATAGTGGTCTTTTAACGAAGCTTTATTCAAATCCTAAAATTCCACACAGTCATATATTACCATTCTTCTTTCGAACTGGGACCAAATTAGATACCCAGGTGGAATTCTTAATCGGATATATGATCTTCAATTCGATCAACTTAGTAAGATCTTGCATCATTAATGCTTCCACCTTTGGGTTAACTGGTATTTTCTTTTTTAAGATGGGTTTAGAGAATTCATCCAAGTCAATAGTATGCTGGATAACACTAGGATCGTATCCTCTAAGGTCATTATAGGTCCAAGCTATAGTTCTATTGTATTTAGAGCACAAGTCTTTCAACCTATCCTTGTCTACTTATGGTACCTTTCTCCTAACTTTTAGCTTCCTACAACCTCTGACGTCAAGATCTTCATATTCCTCTTCGTCGACTATGAATCTTTGCTTACTATTTTTGGCATCTTCACAATTGAAGAGATTCTCAAGAGTGATTAGGCCTCGCAGGAGCTTATTTCATTTTAATTGCATTACTTTTTCTTCAAAAAATTCTCTAGCTTCAGCCTGTGGTTGACTCAAAAACTCTCTTGTCTATCACAAGGTGGCAATCTAAGAATCATCCTTGAAGACCTTCCATTTCTAGTCATTGTCAAGTATAGACTGGTGGACAATGTTATGCACCATATGTTAGATTTCAGTTGATCCAGGGGTTAGCTCAAATTGTGAGGCAATAGAGGCCATATGGTCTATGGCGGAGTTTTGAGATCATGTGATAACTTGTATGTTAAAATCCTCACACTAATACATTTGATTGCAAAACCTGACGAAACTGTCCGACGAAATATGTAAAATTCGATGTTCGTAGAGTGCTTGTAAAATTTGATGTGTAATTTTCAATTTTTTGAAAGTTTATCCCCGACGTTCGTCGAAATTTTGATGAACCTGGGGTTCGTCAAAATTTTGGCTATCATTTTCGTCGAATTTTTGACAAACATGAAAAATATAAAAAAATCAAATTGTGGCCGACATAAAGAAAAGTGAGTTCGCCCCTGATTTATTGTGATAGTGTTTTGCTCTACTTGAGACAGTTTGTGGAGAACTAAGGATGATTTTCTTGGGAAAAATTAAAAAAAATTCAAAAGATATCGCCAGGTTGAGGGTAGTCATTGTCTTTTTGCAAAATTTAGTGGTGAAGTCAGATTTGTAGTTCCAGGTTTGAAAATCATATTTTAAAGCAACATCTCATCAGATTTCCTTTTTAGAGGTTAAGGGTTTTGAGAATTTCATGTCCAAATTTTGTTGTGTGGAATCACCATAAGATCACAACCAAGGAACAAATTCTTGTGACTGTAATTATGTGATCCATAACTCTATTGGTCATGTGGCACAGTTGTGCTATAACAAATACAGGATGCATTCATGTGTGACCCAAGTTTAATGTGGCTATGTTGTGATAGAAATGGAGGCACTCATATAATGTAGTTAATTCAGGTTGTATAATTTAGGTGTCAATCATCATTGGGTTAATTTAAGTTGTCTCAATTTTAATAGGTTAGGATGTAATTATAGCATGATCGAAGAGTGATTACATCTTGTTGCAACAAAGAGCCTATAACTCTGGTTCATATGTAGAGTGGTTGTGTTATATCAATTATATAGTGCATTCAAGCACAACCCATGTTTAATGGGCTATTCTAGAGAGTGATCAAGATTTTCTAAACCTTATGAATGTTACTTGACATATATTTGCATAATCTCAAATTCCTTCAGAGGATTTTGAAGTATCAATGTATCCTATATAGGGTTTAGAATGATTTTTTTTAATTAAAAAAATAAATAAAAGATGTATTTCCCTGTAATTAGATAATGTGGAGATCTCCTAAATCTGCCCAGCACACTATCCTCTTTGGCACTGTATTCATTACTCCAGCTACTAGGGTTTTGCATGTGACATCTTTAATATCTTCATGACCGTGTCTTTTAAATAGATCTCAGTCTTTGCTTTAATCCATTTCACGGTAACCCTTGAGTTCCATAATCCACCTTTAATATTTTCTAAGAACGCTGTCTTAAGCTAGACTGCATAGTATGTATATAAAGCAAGTCCTTCATACATGCCATTTTTCCAAACCACCACTCACTGCCTTGCTTAAAATGTTTCCTCCATTAGCACAATAGCATGTTTTAAAATCATGGTTGCCAGTGATTGACCATTAAGGTCACCACTTTCATCATGAAGATATAATGATATTTTTGTCTTCAAACTCAAGGCATTATGGAAGATAACATTGTGAATTGTTTGTTGTGTACGATTCAATTTTCTTGCACATTTATTGCTTTGCTAACTTCATTTAAGACTAGGTATTGCACCCTCAGCTACAATCTCAAACAACTCACTCACTATCACTTGAAGATTCCTTTCATGAGCATCCTTCTATAAAATCAAACTATGCCCTATAGACTTTCCTACTTACTACAGGGGACTCATTGTTTCATGGTATTGTAGTTCTTAAGATCCTTCAACCTTATTGACACTACTTCACATTCCACAAGATATTATTCACTATTCTCCCATCTTTGATGAGTCTCAAAACACTGCTCAAAAATGCAATCCACTACCTCCATTATACATTAATGGCTAAAAATAAACATTGAACCTATGATTACCACTGTTACTTCATTTGGACAGTCATTCCCTGATTTCATTTGCCTTGTCTAACACTACCAAAAGCATTTGAAAAACCCTTAAGGTCAGCAAGGGGGTAAGGAAACTCACTGTTAAAATCTCCACTTTACTATGCAAGGTTTGAGCTTTATTATCTTGTCACTGCTCAGCCTCTTTTTGACTATCACATCTCAAGTGACTATCATTCTTCTTACCATAGATTGCATTTACAAATGTCACTAAGCTACATAGTGTGCTTGTTATTGGCTACAATCTTTAGATTGCAAGATTTTGTTATTACCTACAATGTCTCAATCTTTCTGGTATTGCAACCTCACTAATCCGCTATAGTTATTGTTTATGTTTCTATGGAGGCCTAGGGTTTGTACCCTAATCATGCTCTTACCAATGCTTATGTTGTTTTTTATTAGGGCTCTCTCAATGTTGAGGGCCCTAGGGATAAGCTCGTCATAAGAAGTGACACATTGCATCTTTAACTAAAAGGATAAATCTGTATTGACATTAGCAATGATGATTCTGACTTGTTGCTCCTTAGAAATGAGTCACTTGCTCTTACTAGCTCACTACCTCCATTGTTGTAGGAAGTTTGTGATCAAGTTCAATATTCTGATTTTAGGAGTCTTAACGGTTGGAAATCGTAGTAAAATCAGAATTTAATAAGTTTCAAAATTAGCATTTTAAAGTTTTTTTTGGGGTCATTAACTTCAGACTATCTTCTCTTTTGCAGGGGTGGTTGCATGCCAAAATTTTTTAGTGTAAAATATCAGAATTATTAGATTATGTTACCTATCTATGAATAAAAATTATTGGAGTGTGAGTTTGATATTTTTTGAAGATCTAAATAGTCAAGCTTGGTAAAGAAAAATCATGTCGGATAATATTAGTCCAAAACAAAATTAAGAGACACTTGATAGATTGTGGGCTAGATTGAAAAGAAAGGGTGATGGCAAATGTTATTGTCCTTGCAATAATTGCAAGGGCTTAAAGACAAGATGAATTTTAATCACAACAATTGAAAAACATTGTAGGTAGCATGGTCACATTGAAGGGGGGCATGATTATCATCCATTGGTAAGTTGTTTATTATATGTGTTTATATTGATTGAATTTGTAAATGTTTATATAATTTTAACATTATATATATATATATATATAATCACTTGATCATGATCATGGTTTATTTGTGTCTATCATTATTATAAAGGTGGGGTGCCCTAGGGTAGATGATATGGATTATCACGGCCTCGAGAATGTGGTTTTGCAAACGGACGAACATGGAGCTGTGAATATCGAAGATAAAGTTAATGATCCTATGGAAGAAGATGATCATGCGCTAGAAAACACAGTTGAAGATGATGGTACAAATACATTGATCCATAACACATTTAGTGGCAGAGCTAATCATGATGATCAAGATGACTTTGATGATGTTCATGATTTACTTGTACTTGAGAAGGCATACGAGCCCCTTGATGAAGGCTCTGAAACAACTCTTCTCTCTGATGTATTGTTGTTGAACTTGAAGGTTATGAATGGTTTATCAAACATAGCAATCTCACGGATGTTAAGGTATGTCATATATGTCATCTTTTTTCATCTATTTTAATTGTTGTTAGTTCATCACTAGTAAATAAAGGATTAAATATGTACCATTAATATTCTTTATATGAACAAATTATTTTTTGTTGTAGATTGATTGGTGAATTCTTGTTACCACCATCAAATATTTTACCTCGCTCATACTGAGATTTATGTGCCATTATGAAAGATATCGGAATGGAGTATCAAGCAATAGATGCATGTCCCAATGATCATATTATATATCATAAACAATAGGAATTTGCAATAGAATGCCTAGAATGTCATATCAGTAGATATGAAATAGATCAACTAACAAAAAAGGTGTCTCACAAGGTTCTTTGTTATATTCTCATTATTCCACATATGCAACGATTATTTAGGTGCGAAAGCTTAGCGCAACCTATGGATTACCATGCATGGAATAGAAGTGGAGATGACATTCTTCGAATGCCTTCAGATGGTTCTGCATTTAGGGAGATGGAGGAAAAATGGCCACATTTTAAAGAAGAACCTCATAATCTCAGGACTTTCATTGCGAGCGAACGGTGTCAATCCATTTAGAGAGATGAGATCTATTTACTCAGTTTGGCCTATTTTTGTTATCAACAATAACATTCCTCCATGGATGTCAATAAAGAGGGAGCATATAATGTTGTCAATGATTGTTCTAGGTATTTGTTTACATCAATTTTCTTTAATGTAGTAGCATCTCATTTGTCTTATTTGTTGCATAATGACTTATATTTTTTTCATTCAATAGTCATGTACATTAATTTATATATATTATAGTAAAATGGTTATAATAATTATGTAATGTTTATGTTCATTCAACTAGGTAAGTACCAAGTTAAAGATATGAATGTATATATCGAGCCTCTTATCAACGAGTTACTAAATTTATGGAATGGCGTCACTATGTATGACGTCTCTAGACCAATAGGACAGAAAATTTCAATTCCATGCAATGCTTGTATGGACAATTCATGATGCCCTAGGGCTAACACATTTTTTTATGTTTATTCGACCTCACTTTAACAATATTTAATTTGATGAAGTAGACATCATGCATGTTTTTAAAATAATCTATTCATTATATATAATTAAAAAAATTGACATATTTAATCCAATTATATATCATCTTGCAGGTCTTCAAACAAAGGGAAATTTGCATGTCCAATTTGTGGTCCAAAGATGAAATATTGTTGTTCAACAAGTTTAGGAAAGTAGGTGTTTGATGAGTATAGGCACTTCCTCCATAGAAATCATAAATATCGAACTACTGAAAAACATCTTTTCAATGGGAAAGAGGAGACTACATCAAAACCACGAAGAATATCACCTCGCCTATGGAAGTTGGAATATAATAGAATTAATCGTCAAGGTTATACATCAGATCAAATTATTTATCTATCATATATGATATGTTTTGAATTTATATTTTTATATTGTATTGTGTTTACTCATGTTGTAATTGACAATGATTGTCGTTGTTAATTTGTTTAACTTATATGCTTCATGAAGGTCATCAAGGAATTAATGGCCGGCTTCCACAGGGACTGAAAAGTTATCCCGGACATTTAGTAGGTGCCCTACTATGAGCAGCTACAAATTGTGCATTTGTTTGATACAATGCATATTGGAAAGAATATAAAATGTTATGGAAAATATTGGAAGGCATGACAAAAAAAAATTGTCAAAATTTGTAGTGACATTCAGGAAGCCAATCATGCAATGAAAAATTTCATTCAATTAAATAGTGATGGAGACCAAATTAATATAAGTGCCCTTCCTTGGTTATTAACAGAGCAACAAAGCAATGCTATAAAATAAGTCATACAAATTTTTTGACTTCCCACGAGTTTCTGCGAACATAAACAATATAATAACAAAGAAAGGTGAATTTGGGTCAGGATGAAAACGCATGATTGACATACCTTCATTAAGGTAATTATTCTGGTATATTATATACACTTGTATAATGCATGTACTTTTCAGTGTATTGTGTTTACTACTTTTGGAAAAATAATGAAAAGATCATTTTATAATTGTTGCAGTACGTTCTACCTCTATCTCTCCTAGACAACTTTGACAACAATGTCAAGCAAGTTATACATGATCTTGGAAAATACATGAGGTAAGTAGCGAGATTTGTTCAATTCACTGTATATATCTTATAATTGCCATTTTTTTTACTTGTTATTTAATATACTGTATATTTTTGTTAAATCTCATTAATATATTTATGCTTTGAATCACTTGTAGATGGCTATCATCTAAAGAAATCCATAAAGAAGATATAAATTATTAGAAGAGAAAAATTCATCGTCTAATGTGTGAAATGAAAAAGTGTCTACCTTCAACATTTTTCAATGCACAAGAACACTACCTCATACACCAAGTTGAGGAGATTGAATTGTGTGGACCTGTACACACAAGGTCAATGTGGATGGTTGAGAGGCACTCAAAATTTTTGAAGGCTTTGGTTAGACAAAGAGCACATCCTGAGGGTTCTATGGTGGAGGGATATATGGTATACCGGACCATCATGTACATTAGCGAATGTCTTCCTAATTTTGCAACAAAGATCCATATAGATCGCATTTGGTATCCCAACTCCATTAACAAATTCGAAGGGGAGTACCTGTTGGGGAAAGGTAGATTGAGGAAAGTGAGAGGTAATTATAAGATGGTCATGGAGATTAATTGGAATACATTTTACATATGATTTTTATGTATATTGTACTTATTTAATTTTTAATCTTTAATATACATCAATTATAAATTAAAGTCGTATATTGTGGTATTTAACTAATTATCGTCGTTTGTGAATTTCATTTTTTTTTGGTATAGTTGGTGAGAGTGGGTTGCACTCCATTTGTACATACCAACAATCTTGATTGGATGATGGTATGGATTGAATGATGTCAACAATTTGGTTGCGCATTAACATGGAAAGGTGTGGCTTCATTGGTTAAAGAAGCTCATCGTAATGGAGATTCCAATGTTACACAAAGGGAAATTGATTTAGCATATGGTTTAAGAGATAAATAGGTACGTATAAATATATTAATCACCCATATTATTTAATTATTTTCAAGTATATTGATGTATATATATCTTGAGATTGTTTTCTTTGCATACATTCGGCCAAGAATAAATATGTTTATCAACTGACGATATTGCAATAATTTTTACATGTTTGACATATTGTAGGTGAAACACCACAAGGCTATGTGGTGCAATGGTTGTAAATTTTGAATCAAAATATTGGATGACATGAAGAAAACTTGTGATTCTGGTATAACTGCAGTCTTTTAGGTAACTAATGTTTCATCTAGAAGCAACATACATCCAGAAGTCTCTGAAAATCGATACTATGGGATTTTGGATGATATACTTGAGTGTGACTTTAAGTCCTTCAGATTAATTTTTTTCGTCGTCCTATGGTACAAGCTACGATTGAATGAAAATGATCTTGGGAGAACTGTTATTGAACATGATAATGGATTTACCATGGTTAATACAAGGTTGATCAAGCGAGCTAGAAATGAGCCCTATGTTCTTCCAAGCCAATGTGAGCATTTTTACTCAGAGGTTCTAGAGTAAACCGGGTTGGTCATTTGTTGTTAGAAATGATCCAAGAGGAAGGCCGGTAAAGTATAATGTGGTGGAAGAAGAAGATACCGAAGAACTAGAAGATGATGTAAATGATGATCAAGATCAACGATTAGTTGATGATGTCTCTGACAAAGATGTCGAAGAGGAGGAACGAGATCATGATGATGTAGGAGTTAATGTTCATGAAGATGATATTTGTGTGGATGATGACATTATCAAAACTGATATCGATGACCATGATGATGATATGACCAATACTTACAATGTCGAATCTAGATCGGATGATACAGACAAAGATTTGGATGATGAAGAAGATCAATGACATTGAAATGTATAAGTTATGCGATTATATTATCTATTTGATATTAATTTCTTGATAGAATTATATTTGACTTATGTGGTTACATAATTAATTCATGATGTTTTTAATTTTTATGCCATTACATAATTAATTTAATGATGTACTTTTTAATGTTTGAAAGGTCAAAAAATTAAAACATTTCAATAGTGATGTTAACAACCTTGAATTTAGTGTGTTTTATGTTTCATGTGATCATAAAAGATTAAAAAGTCAGTTGTAGAGGTGGTTGTTCAGTGGTTGACGTGTATGTTGGTTATTTTTACAATGTAACTAGGTTTTTCTTCTAATCTACCTATGAAATTGCCAATTCTAATCGAAGGCAGCTCGAAGGACCTGGACCAACTGATGAGGACTTTAAAAGCCTCCTACACTTTGGGCTCTGCAAGACCCGGGAGGGTGATCCCTTAATGTGTTTACAACCTCTGCACCATTATTATAAATAACATTAACAATAGCAAATGTTCTCACTTAATATCTCAACACGATAAGATAATATCAACTAGAATTGGCTGTTCATAGACAATATCAACTATCTGGAGCGTGAGATAACTAAACACAATCCATTGTATAAGATAGTCAATGATTTGCAATTTGTAGCAAGCTCTAGGCAAAGACAAACAAATAATGAACTACACTAATAATTACAACTTAGAAAGTGCCATATATCCATTGCGAGTCAAATTCATAAGCATCTAGAGGTTTATAATAGATTTAATACATCACATATAAGATCCTTGACAATATTGCATTACAATTTCATCAGTATGCATTATAACCTAGGACTACTTATCAAATCCTTATACAACACATATCCGCCTATAATCCCATTCAAGCATTTTGATTAATTCCTTGAATTAAAGATAAAATAGAATCATATACACCACAACAGTGAGATGGAAAAAACAACCCTTAGTTATTTCATTCAAAGTTTAGATATGCATGTACAATGGAGAGACATGAGCTCAAATTTTCACTTCAACTCAAATGCTAGTACTGTTATACAACATTAAATCTCTATGAACTCAAAACCTGTTACATAATGACTCAAAACTTAAATTGCATTTCTCTAAAACCATCAAATATGCATAACATATCTGCTTATAATCCCATTCAAGTATTTTAATTAATTCCTTGAATTAAAGCTAAAATAGAATCATACACACTACAACAGTGAGCTGAATGAAACAACCCTTAGTTATTTTATTCAAAGTTCAGATATGCACATATAATGGAGAGAGACGATCTTGAAATTATCATTTCGATTCAAATGTTAATACCGTTATGCAACATTAAATCATCATGAACTTAAAACCCATCACAGAGTGACTCAAAACCTAAATTGCATTTCTCTCTAAAACCATTGATCTTTACAATCAACTCTGCAACTTCGCCTAGACTCGATCAAAATTATCTAACTTGCTAACCTGTACTTTTGGCCTTGAAATCCTTCTTATAAAAAAATGAAGGAGCAAACAAGCTTCGGGCCAGAAAGTACACACGTCACCATCCAATTAGAGCACCTGATGATATTCCAAAAATTGTTACAACTGCAATCATCCTAGAGCATATTCATGTTCATCATGTCGAATGAGGAAAGTTGATACGATTCAAAAACCACAAGAAACCCATACCGAGAAAGTCATCAATACAAAACTGGGACCGTTGTAACCGTAGCATCAGATTTTCCACCTGTCCATAGTCCACTCTCTTTTACTCATCATCATTCAAATACTTAGCTACCCACTTTTGGTATTCTTCATTAGTAGGCCAGTTAAAATTAATCACCTCATTTACCTTTGTACTATAAGGCATATACTTTACCGCTACCTGATTCGCATCTCTTTCAAAAGACTCCAAAAATGAGTTGGTACCAATAATCTTATCCATACAACTCACCAACAAATCATAATCTGAGTCATCACAAATTAATTTAATTTGATTATTGATGACCTTATTTGCTTGATCCTGCCATTGTTGGAGTGTTTTGATTTTCCCCTGCTCATCAATTATATTAGGTAACAATGTGCTACCCCAATCATTGAAATTCTTTACAAACTCTTTAATCTTCCTACTCAAATCATCTGGTAGGGTTTGAAAACCTTGTAATGATTTTACTAATACATGAGTAGGCTTCAATGATTGGGGCCTATTATTTATATAAAACCTTGAGGCTTTATTCATGATATCCAGATCATTGGCCCTAGGGATCCAATTTTTAATTATTTGTACCACTACCTCCTGATCCCTATCAATATTCTTTATTGCTTCCAACAACAAAGAATATAAAGAATGTACAGATTGCAATTTACTATCTACCCCTTCATTTAAGTGCTCTAAAATAGTAGTAACAATCTCATTTTCCTTTGAAAGAAATCCCTCCTCTCTTATCCTTAATGATGTCTGTAATTCATCAATTTTCTATATGAGCTTCCTCTTCGTTGGATCAATAGAGCACTCAGTTTCTTTATCAATTTGTTCTAGAGGAGGGGTGAGAGCAGTATTTTGAATGGGAGACCTTGGTGTGGAAATATTTGGAGAAGTAGGAGGCATTGACCCTATTGTGGGAGGTAATGTACTGGTTCCTGGAGAATTTGATGTTTCCCCAATCTGTCTATATCTGAACCTTTCCACTTCAGTTTTCAATTCAACATTCCTCTGTTGCATTTTACTATATTCTTCAATCAAAATTTTATACTTCTCCATTAGGATCTTCCTTTCAGCCTCCCCCCTTTCAGCAGTCCTTTGGGCCAATTTAGCCACATTTATAGTTAAATTAGTGGCCTTGGTGGTTGAAGTCTCTGAAGCTCTCTTTATTATTAATCCTCCTCTAAAATTTGGATTAATATCAACAATATCTGGTTTTCTCCCTTGTGGAGCCAATGCCCAAATTGCCAAGGTCTCATATTCTTCATTGAAGGTAGAGTTTTGCAATGTTGCCTTAACCTCTTCCTCAGAATCTTGAAAAGGATTCTTGGAATTCATAATAGCATTAAAAGCTACTGCATTTGCAATATCCCACTTAAGAAAAATCAATACACTAGCCTGACTCACCAGTTGTCTTCCTTCTTCAGGAGTGATGTTCTTGAAATCTTCCATCAATTTAGCTTTTACTTCATCATTCTCCTGGTCTGACCTGTCAGGCCTTAGCTCCTTTCTCTCCCTGCATTTATCTTGATACTCTTCAAATTTTATTCTCCATGCCAATTGCAAGAATATAGGAGTTTTCACAAATGTATTGTCATCTAAAAACTCCCTGCATGCTTCCATTCTTGCATCTTGCACACTTTTACCTTTCATATCTAAATCTGACAAAACCAATTCAGCTGACCTAGGAGGGGAAAGCATACTAGCATGTATGTCCTGATTAGTAACAATAATTTCATCTGTCACATCCTCATGTGGGTGATCAGTTCTCTGCCTCTTAGGGCTTGGCTCAGATGGTGGTGATGGGGGATTGTCTTTTGGCGACTTTAAATCAATGATCTTAACTACCCCAGGTACTTTGAATTTTGGACCTAGTCATGGAGGCACCTTCATTATTTGCTTCCCCTTCCTATCTACTTCCTCCTCATCACTGCTACTATCCTTTTTCCTTCTATAGATGGGTCACTTTTCTGTAGGCTGGTATACTGACCTTGTTTCAATTGGCCCAACACTTTGTTCTTGCATACCTAGACTTAGCCTTAAATTTATTTTTTTAGTTCTCAAGGTGTCCATAATCTCCTTGAACTTCTTCATTAGAAAATCAATTTTCTTATGGTATGGACTAAACTCCAACAGTGGATCATACTTCAGATCCATTTCATGCACAACATCTAGTAGCTTACTATAAGCTATCCATTTCTCTTTGTTCAACTCCTGCTTATTTAGATCAAATTCATTTCTAATCAGGTCCTCAGGGAAGTTGAACTCATGTGCAAATTTTCCAACTTTTATTCTTTGTCTGAAAAGAGCAAATAAACCCTCAGGATCATGTTCTCGCCTTGGACCACATCTCAAATAGTAATCAACAAAGAATTTATCAAAATGTGTCCAACCTCCCTTTGAAAATACAAAGTCAGACACCACTGTATAATCAAGGAAGAATGTTCCTTTCCCCCTTTTAGTGAGGTTGTCTTCATGAATACAACCTATCTGCCACATAACTTCTGCAAACCCTACTCTTGGTGGCACATTGTATGGTAGTATGTGAGGGGCTCCCTGAAATCCATATACTCTCAAGATAGTGCTGACTGGGTATGGGATAATGTCACCCCAGTTATGGTAAACCCTCAACTCTGGCTTCCTCCCCTTTGGCCTGAGGAAATCATGCAATTCCTCAGGGATCCTAGAGGTGATCCCACAATAGTGGTTTACAATTTTTGGCCAAACTAGACATGAAATATTTTTTTAACTAAATCTTCACTTTCAGGCACCTATAGCGGCTAAACCATGAGGAATTTGAAGATGATGCAACTAAAGTATATTTTTTTCAAAAATTTTGGAATCAGATTGCACTTCTTTTCCATCTCCCTCGAAAACTAGTTTTTTCATAAAACAACATTTTTAAAAGTAATGGCTCACCCGTATAGCATAACTTTTTTTCCATGAAGGATAAAATTCTAATTCTTTTGAATTTAGATTTGCAACTTCGATATCTAGTGCTTCCACTTGGTTAGATATTTTTTTTATTGAATATTTTTTTTTTTCTTTAATCAAGTTTGAATTCAAACCAATTATAATTTAGACATAAGCGACGTATGTCGTAACATTTTTTGTATGTATTGAAATTCAATTTTATTTTCTTTTGTTGGATCGAGGACTTCAATATCGGTGCACTAATATTTTTAATTTTTTTTTTAATAATATGCTATTTTTCCACTTGTGCGAACAGAAGCTTGATTTTCGGTGAAAAACCTACATTCATGAGAAATAAAAAATAAATATAATAATCAAATTAAATTTATTTAAAATTATACTTTTTCGGAAGCTTATAATAGGACTACATACATACAAAAAAAAATTTTAAATGAATTCATTTGAACCCCAAAAGGTAAATCAAAAAGTGGTTTTTATAGAAGCATTTTGATAGGTGTAAAGGAGACTCTATTATAGGTATGGTTTAAAACTAGCGGGGTTCTATCCAAGGGGGTTTGATTTAAGGTAGTTTGATCAAACCCTCTTCAATTAGAATTCTTTAAATGGAACTTTTCAAGGCTTAAATCATTATTTTTTCTAAAAATATGTGATTTCAACAAAAAATAGTTCCTCCCAGAAATTGTAACCATTATAAATATTTACCTAGAGCAAATTCATAGTGCATCACATGTTGGGTGCTTTCCTTATTAAAGGATAAAGGCCCATATCATCTGGCAACCTTTCTCCATCAACTGATTGCCTTAATTTCATCTTCTTAGAAAAGAAATCAGCATTCCTAAATAGAAACATATGCATCAACATAGAATACCAAAAGAATTGAGTACCAGTATCATTTTTCTACAGCTTTGATAGCTCTTCATGTATCCTCTGTTAAGAAAGAAGCAAAGTCATATGTCCTGAGAATTTAGGGTGTTGTATTTGCACCCCCATGAACATGTACGCAATAGGCATTACCACACCAGGACTAAAACCCAAAATATGACATAATGAATAGAAAGTGGCCAGGAAAGGTTTTGCAAAACAATTCAATCTGAAAGGTTCCTGGTCACTAGGGCTAATATGAAATTGTGAACCTCCTGCCCTGACCAGATGAGGTGGAAGCAGCTTAGCCCTAAAAAGAGATTTCAGCTTTGCATACTCGTGCTTCATTTCCTCAAGATTGATAAGAACCAAGTCTTCACTCAGCTCACTCAAATCAAAAATCTGTTGGATATCTTCTTTGTTAATTTCTAGTAGCACCCCTCTATCATTATCCCTAATTACCTATGTAATAGGGTCATACCTCACGACCATTACCCTAAGTAAGTACACATCAGGGAATACATTTGGTACAACTAGCTTCCCCATGTCATACATCCATCCATTTAAAAAATGGTGAGGAAAATTCCTCTTTCCATACCACAATCTGAACATTTCTAAGCCGGTGAGAGGAACCCTAGCATCAACAATGTTGGAATAATTACACACTAAGCCCTCCCCTAGGATTTTCCCTTGCATCAACACTACACCCTTCCTTCTATTATTCGTTGATAATGGAAATTGATCCAGGAAATCATCGTACAAGTTTCTTTTCAAATATTCAATGTGGCCAGAGTGCTGCTTGGTTGGTGCCATCTTGGACAAACTAGGGCTTCGTTACAATGTTACACTTCAATTGGCTAGGACTAAGTAGAGATAGGAAACTATAGAGTAAAAAACTACAATTCCTCACAATTTACGATTAAACTATAGCCTTAACAAGAGATTTCAATAAGCTCAATGACAAGCATAGAAAACCCCTTTCCCAAATTTAAGTGTAGAATGATTGGGAGGAATTGAAAATAAACTTACGACTCTTTTCACATAAACTCCAAATTCTAGCTGCAACAGCTCGCAATTTCACCTTTGGCTCTAAAACTATTTTCACAAAATAATTGGATGCTTTGTGATACAAATGAGGCAGGAAAATTGATTTTATGTTAATCAAATCTCACCAGTAAATGTCTCATCCACCATTAAAGCTCATTCGCGGGCTGCACAAATGGATCCAACCACATTTGATACAGATTTAAATTTGAACTGTTGATCCTCCAGTTTGATCAAATCATCGATGACCACCTTCAAAACAGGCTAACATAATCGCCAACACAGTAATAAGGGGCCCACCATGCCATACACCGCAAATGAAAACCACATGGCGGTTGCCTGTGATACTACAATCCCTCGATTTACCATCGTGGGATGGTGGGAAACTGTTGATCCTTCTCCTTCAAAAATGGTCGTTGTCCTTTCCATTAACTATCGAGCAACTTTTCCCTCAAAATTATAACATCCGCGTTGAAATAAAGCATGTGCATCTCACAAGCACTTTAGTAATCTGCCCCTTAACACATTTAGAACCAGCTAATGCTTCCTTCACTCTTTAGACCTCATTGGATGAGACACGTGGCAAGCACTCATGATATCGCGATCCTATAATTCTTGATCGCGGGATGGTGGGCACCGTTGATCTCTAGGAAATAGATCAATGGCAGTGCTAATTCAACCCTCTACAAAATAAAATCATCAATGGCCACCTTCAAAACAAGATGACACAATTGCCAACACGACGATAAGGGGCCCACCTTACCATACACTACGAAGGAAGTCCATGTAGAGGTTTCCCATGATATCGCAATCCTGAAACTTCTGATCTCGCGATGGCGAGCAACCGTTGATCCTGAGCATCAATGATATCGTTCCTTTAACACAGTCGCTAGCCATGTCGTTAACCTTCGAGCAACTTTTCTAGCGAGATTATAACATATCCATCGATTTAGAACATGTTCGTCTCGAGAACACTTTAGTAATCCACCCCTTAATACATTTAAAGCCGGTTAGTGTTTCTTTTACTTTTTAGACTTCATCGGATGAGACACATGGCGCCCGCCTGTGATTTTGCAATCAACCCAAGCACCATCGTGGGATGGTAGGGAATGACTTAGATCAAATGGCAGTTGGTCAGCGATAGCGCAAATTTGATCCCCCGGATAGGGCACGTGGTGCCTGCCCGTGATTTCGCGGTCATTCAATTCCCAATCATAGGATGGCAGGCACCATTGATATCTACAGGAAATAGATCAATGACAACACTAAATCAACCCTTACAAAATAAAACATTCATTAAAAGGAGAAGTGGGCATTACTAGGCGGAGGACAAATAAAAAAATTATATTTATAGAAGAAAAATAAAATAAATTTACAATGTTTTATAATTTCACTTTTAACCTTAAATGTATGTTTACTCATTAAGTTGTATTTTTTTTGCAATCACATTTTTATTTTAGATGTTTGTTTATAAAATATAAAGATGCATTAAAAATATATTAGAAATATTTTTCTTTATATTATATAGCATTCATAACATTAAATTAACATAGAATAATTTCACAATATCACTTAACCAATCAAGAAAAATTTAATCATTACTATGCAACATTATTCTCACATGAAACTAACAAATAAATATTGAAAACAAATTTATTTTTTTATATTATAACATTCATAACTTAAACCTTTTATACACAATATCAAGTTAATTATAAAAAACACAAAATTATTTATAAGCAACTTAAATTTTTTACCAATTTAATAAAATATAATTTAATATAATTAAGAAAAATTTAATAAGAATTATAGATAAATTTATGAAATATTGATTTACTTATCAAGAAAAAATCAATGATAAATCTACTTATTATAGATAAACTTACTTACCAATCTATTTTAACCATCAAGAAAAAATTAATCATTAGTGATTGCAACATTATTGGCACATCTTCTAAACTGACAAATAAACATTGAAAACACATTTATTTTTTATATTATAACATTCATAACTTAAGCCTTTTTATACACAATGTCAAGTTAATTATAAAAATACATAAAATTATTTAGAAGCAACTTAATTTTTGTAACAACATATAATATAGTTTAGATTTGTTATATCTCTCATATATCAACATAGGTAAATTTAAAAATATTTTAAATTATGTAATTTCAAAACAAAATGAATGAATTTATAGAAGATTATTTTTATTAAAGTGATAGAATTTAACCCCAATACTAAGACTAATTATAAGTCTAACCATAACCTCAACCCTAAAACTAACATTAATTAATTTCAAACCAAACTCTAATTTTATATCCAACCCTAAACATAACTATGATTCTAAAACTAACATTAATACAATCGTAATTGATCCATAGCCCTAACCCTAATACTAAGCCCTACCCCAATTGAACCATAACACTAACCCCAAGCTTTATTATAGAACCTTAATCTTTACCCCAACCCTAATCCTAATTCAACCCTATACCTAATTTTAATTAAATTCTAACCCTAATTGAACCTTTTAAACTAACAAATAAACATTGAAAACAAATTTATTTTGTATATTATAACATTCATAGCTTAAACCTTTTATACACAATGTCAAGTTAATTATAAGAACACAAAATTATTTATAAGCAACTTAAATTTTTTAACAATTTAATAAAATATAATTTAAATTTAACTATAAATGGTATAGAGTTTAGATTTGCTATATCTCTCATATATCAACATAGGTAAATTTGAAAATATTTTAAATTATATAATTTAAAAAAAAAAATTGAATGAATTTATAGAAGATTATTTTTATTAAAGTGATAGAATCTAATCCCAATACTAACATTAATTATAAGTCTAACCATAACCCCAACCCTAAAAATAACACTAATTAACTTCAAACCTAACTCTAATTTTATATCCAACCCTAAACATAACTATGATTCTAAAACTAACATTAATGAAACCCTAATTGAACCATAACCCTAACCCTAATACTAACCCTTGCCCCAATTGAACCCTAACACTAAGCCCAAGCTCTATCATATAACCTTAATCTTTACCCCCAACCCCAACCCTAATCTTAATTGAATCCTATACCTAATTTTAATTAAAGTCTAACCCTATTTGAACCTTAAATTTAATTGAACTCATGTTTAGGGTTAGGGTTCAATTAAGGTTAGGGTTGAATTATGGTTATGATTAGGGTCAAAATTCAAATAGGATTATGGTTGGAGTTTAATTAAGGTTGCTATTCACTTAGGGTTAAGGTTCAATTAGTATTCAATTTGGGTTAGGGATCAATTAGGGTTATAATTCAATAAGGGTTTAATTAAGGTCAGGGTTAAGGTTAGTCTTAAGTGGGCTAGGATTGAGTTAGGGGTTCAATTAAGGTTAGTGTTATTGTCTATTTTAGGGTTAGGGTTCAATTAGAGTTCTCTAGGGTTTGATACAATTAGGGTTAGGTTTTCAACAATACCCTAGGGTTATAATACTAGTTCCTCGAGGTTAGGTCAAGGTTTAATTAGTGTTAGAGTTAAGTTGCAATAATAAAATTTTCCATAATGATATGGAAGGCATTCAATTGGATTCATATACAAATGCACAAATAAGAATTGGTAATTAAGAATTCTCTAGAACTAAAGTTATAACAAAAATACAATCCTTAGCTTAATCATTTGTTCTTTGTTAGGGTTGGGATAAGAATTTAACGGGGCCAACCGAGACTTAGGAAATAGAACCCTGCGGAGGAAATAAAGTATTAAAATCAAAGTTGGGTTTTAATTTTAATCCAATGACGTAAGCCTAAGCCATTAACTCCAGTGGTCATGTCATCGATGGCTTAGCCAAAGCCTTTCATTAAATACTAACCGTGTAATGTGTAGGTTTTCTAGATTCGAAGATATGGGAGAAGATCTCGATCGTACCCCGCCAACTCGCAGACCTAAGGTGTTGCCCTGTTATTTGGTACGAGGTCAGCAAGAGGCATATGTGTGTCCTGTATGGAATGTGGGGCCCAATCTCCACTATTGAGCTCATAACCCATGGTTTTAGATCGACAACCAAGATCAAAAGCTAATGTAAATCTCTGTTGTTCCCTGCTAGCTCATAGGAGTAAGATGAAGGTTGGTTAAAAGCCGCGAGGTCAATGAGATTGTGATGCGTAGCTCCAGCCGTTCAGTTTGCAAAGTGCATAGGACCTACCGACATGGTAGTTGGTTTCCAAGATGGATTAATGTTATTGGTCATGAGGAAGGTGAACGATGCTTCGTTGGATGTCAAACCGAGTTAGCTCGAGATAAACCGTTTGATTTTCCAACTCTTCAAGAGATCAGTGGACAGTATTCAAAGTTGGAAAATGACACATGGTGGTCATTTTATCGTACAACTGGTGAAGCATTAATGAATTATTCCTTGCTTGTGTAGTCACGTCGATCTCAATCTATGTGAAGATGTTGTTGTTGGCAATCATGAAGGGTGATCTTTGGATTCTCATGCAGCTCTAGTTAAACGGTGACAATACATACACCACCAAATTGCCATGTTTGCACATGCATTTTTACTAAGCATTGATGAAGGTTGCCATTACCTTGCACAATAAATACAAGAGGAATTAATTTCTAATAGTGTCATTCGTGTAGCAGTTAGAGCACTTTGTGGGCTGAGTCTAATCAAGTTTGAGTGCTTGTCTAAGAAGAGAAAATGAGTAAGTTAGTAAGGAGGTATGTTTGTTTGATCTCACAAAAGCTCGGTCCTGCTATTCAGGAAGGTGCTTTGGTTGACAAGCCCAGGCTTGTGCCCACTAGATGTAGTAGAAGGTTGCAATTCCAGGACGTTGCTGCTCAACTAGTAGATGACAAGGGCAAGCAGTCGATGTGCTCTATTACTAGTGTTGGTAGGAAAATAAGGTATGGGCATGGCTCCTTTGGATGCCAACACTCACCCATTTACCTTACGAGCAACACTTCTGATGATGTAACCGAGACTGACTCTGACTACTATCGATATTTACCTCGCTTTAGTCATGGTCTACCCTCTGATGAGGAAGTGATATCTGTGGTACCATTGGCTGTTAAAACCCCAAGCAGACAAACTAGAACCGTATTGGGAAAGGACAAGAAAGAAGAGGAGGTTGAGAGTCTATCGTATTGGGCAACAACTAGAAGTGGGCGTGTATATCGGGGTCTGAGTGTTGGTAAGGGCAAGTTGGTGGGTAAATAAGAAGTTGTTGTGGTGCCTTCGTGGAAATTTGGTTGCCTAGTTTTTTTGTGTGGATAGCGATAAGGGGATTTTTATGACAATTTGTTTTCCCTTTTCTTTTAGCTTTCCCCAATTTGTGCGCCACTATGTTTTGCAGATTCAACATGTGGGAAGTTTTGAAATGAAAGTCAAATGCAATGGAGATTTTGTTCAAATGAAAATTTGTGGTGAAATTACATTTGAGCTCGAAGCTTGTTGCTCCCTTGTCATATAAAAGGGAATTCAAGGCTCATTTGTAGGGAGAGAACTGATGAAAGCTCTAGCTAGGTTTTGAGTTGAATATATGGGTAGAAAGATAGTTTTGAGTTGAATATATGGGTAGAAAGACATCTATCCTCTGATGAGAAAGTGATATCTATGGTGCCATTGGTTGTTAAAACCCCAAGCAGACGGACTAGAACCATATTGGGAAGGACAAGAAAGAAGAGGAGGCTAAGGGTCTACCGTATTGGGTAACAACTAGAAGAGGGCGTGTATACCGGGGTCTGAGTACTGGTAAGGGTAGGGTGGTGAGTAAATAAGAAGTTGTTGTGGTGCCTTAGTGGCAATTTGGTTGCCTAGTTTTTTGCGTGGATACAAAGGGGATTGTGATGACAATTTGTGTTCCCTTTTCTTTTACCTTTCCCCAGTTCATGCACTATATATGTTTTGCAGATTCAACGTGTGGGAAGTTTTGAAATGAAAGTCAAACACAATGGAGATTTTGTTCAAATGAAAATTTGTGGTGAAATTACATTTGAGCCCGAGAAACTTTGGTGGGGTCCCTTGTCATATAAAGAATTCGAGAGCTCATTTGTAGGGAGAGGAAACTATTAGAAGCTCTAGCTAGGTTTTTGAGTTGAATATATGGGTAGAAAGATATTTGTCCTCGATGAGGAAGTGATATATATGTGGTGCCATTGGTACATTAAAACCCCAAGCAAAGCGAAATAGAATAGATAGCCTATTTTGAGTTTTGGATGAATATATGAAAATTATCTTAAATTGTATGCAAATATGACTTATAAGCATAAATAAACGTATAATTCTAATATATTTTCTCTCCTTATGTGGATTTGAGTGAATTTTGAATGAAATGTTAATGATGTTGTCATTCTTCTTTTGAGAATTTGTTCAATTGTGTGTATATGTTTTGGGTAGAATTCAATTTTAAAATTTTGAGGTTTCATATTTATGTGTGAGATTGATCTAATATTCCAGAAAATGAATGTTAAAATATCATGAAAAAATGGGCATAGAATGAATGTAGAAGTAAAATTATATTTGCATATATTCATAAAATAAGATCTAATAAACAAAAATTATATGCAATTAAAAATAAAGGAAAAATAATTCAACCCAAATTTAGATAAGAGATAATTAGATTATATATGATAACTTTAAGGCTAGGGTTAGGGTTTGATTAGCATTAGTGTTCGCTTAGGGTTATGATTAGAGTTATGAATCTACAATGAGGGTTCAATTAGGGTTATGATTGGAGTTATGAATCTACAATTAGGGTTCAATTAATGTTCACTTAGGGTTTCTTTCTTGGGAGAAGTTTATTGAATGGCAAGTGTATTTTATAAAATTAATATGTCAAGAATTAATTTTAGATAATACTACATCTGGTTTTTCATATGGTATTAAATTGTAGATTAAAATTGATAATAGATTTCCTTCCTTCTTTTGCATTGTAAGCTACCATAATATATGGCCTTAAAATCCTATTCATATTTTTAGCTTTTCTAAACTATACAACACGACATCCAACAAAAAAAATTGTTATGCATTTTTTCCAAGCACAAATCCTTAGAATTCTTAATGTGTTACTTAGGTTAATTATTTATTGCAATAAATAAATACACACTAATATATATATTATGGATTTGAGGGAAAATATTAAAATATTTATATATATAGAAAAATTTAAATGCAAGAGATTCAAGTACATACCTTTGCTTTTGTTAATGTTGATGAAGATACAAATCTTGATGAAGTGCCAAATTTGATGACATGATATAAAAACCTGAAATATCTTTGCTCTATGTGGCACTTGAAATTTTGTACAAAACTATAACTAACTCTACGTCAAATTTGTGACTTTGGACCTATTTTGCATCAATAAATATGAACTTTGACACATGCCTCATAATCTAGCATACAATATGTAATTAAATGCTCAAAATAGTTGGGAGTAGTGTTGAGATTGGTGGATCTTTGGGAAGGTCCAATGCTTCACCTTTGTATCTCTCCCTATAGATAGAGGTAGAGATGAATATAGAATGAGAGAGGAAAAGGGATAAAAATAGATAGAGATATAGAGAGATGAGGGAAAGGAAATAAATATATATAGAGATAAGGGAGAGATATATATATATATATATATATATATATATATATATATATATATATATATAGAGAGAGAGAGAGAGATGGCCAGGATAGAGATATAGGGAGATATGGGGGGAAGAGAGAGAGATAAGTAGAGAGAAAGAGACAGAGAAATGGGGATGGGAGGAGGGAGATAGAAATAGGGGGAGATAAAGAGAGAGAAAGAGAGATGGAGAGATAGATAAATGGGAAGAGAAAGACATAGATATAGAGATATATGGGAAGATAAAGGGACAAATATGTTGAGATATGAAGATAGATAGGGGTATAGGGAGGGAGCAAGAGAGGGAGAGATGGGGAGAGATAGAGAGAGGGAGGGAGAAAGGGAGAGCGATATGTAGAGGATGGAGAGATAGAAGATGGGGAAGAGGGAGATATATGTAGAGAGGGGAGAGCAAGAGGGAGGCTAATTTTTTAGTTTAAAATTATATAAAATATTCAATAAATAATAATATAAATATTATAAGAATTATATATAATTTGTGTATTTTAAATTACACACTATATTTTATTTTTTTAAATAATGTGTAATTTTTTTAACAAATTTCCTATATATTTAGTATTAAGATTTTTACATCTTTTAACAATTCAATATATAATACAAATAAAATATAGTTAATAATTTAATTAGTAGCATATCTATATTAATTAATAATATATGTAAAACAGTAGAGTTATCTTTATCAAGATGCCTATTGACTTGAAAAATCTTACATTTTCATGAATATATATATATATGAATTTGGAAAGCAATCAATTTGATTTCATTATTGTTTGTGTCATTGTTTATCTCAATTCCTATATGTAAGGGTACACGTTGAAATTTGAAATCATACCAGCTTTTCTATAACAACAATCAACCAAGAACAATAAATTTAAAAGAAGAAATGTTCATCAATCATTAGATTTAGTATTGACAACATCAAAGAAGTATATCATGACAAAATGGCATTAACTAACTTAGATATATCCACTATTTTTTTTTTCAAATGTTTGAATACACTGTTAACATTATATACATTCAAGCATTTGAATGTTATGAAACCTATAGCTTTGCAATTGATTCTAATAAAGCTTTTCTCTCAGATGAATAATCAATCTTTGTTGTTTTTATGATTGTTCATTTAATCCTTTGTTCTAGTATATAAGTCTCTTTTTTCACTTGAAGTTTAAATATGTATCTGTTGAAAAGGACCTTTTGTATAATGTGTGAAAACTTAACATCATCTTGTTTTTCATGCTTCAAAATGTTCAATTCTTTTGTTGTTACACCCATAATTTCTTTTGCCACTTCTTCAAAAGTTGTAATCCAAGTGAATGAAGTATGGTCTTGCACTTTGCATTGAAGTATATATTTATAATCACATTTAGAGAAAGTTTTATCACATCTTCCACAATACCACTAACCATTTTCATTAGTGTTTACATTGAGATTAAGGGGTTCAACAGAGGGATGTACACAAATTGGTGTTGTTTTTGTCAGAAAAACATAACATAGCAACTCTTGTACAACTTGAGCACGGTGAACTTTTTTTTAATATTTTTAAAATCACTATGGTCAGAAGTTAGCTAACAACATCTAGTTGATGCACAATTTTTCTGATAATTTTTAAATGAATATTTGATTTTTTTTCTAATTTTCTAAGTGGGCACTTCGTAAAAAGCAGAATTTTGGCCGTGCTCCCCCTACAAATATTGGAAAGTAATAGATTTTTTTTAATTTTTATTTTTTAAAATTTGTAGAATGGAGTCTAGTTTCTAAAATTGTAATTTATCTGAAATTTTGATGAATGCTTAATTTATAACGAAAAAAGAACCAAACATACCTTTTGATAAAAAATAGACATACAAACAAAAGAAATTATGGATGAAAGCCCTAACATTGTCAGAAAGTGAAAAAAATTATATCGTTCAAAAGCTAAGAGAGAACTTAACATTACCCATGTGTTCGATTTTGTCGATATTGAACCAAATGCAATCCTGACGGTAAGCACGAACCCGATTATGTGAAAAATTGTAGAATTTGCAAAAAACACATCTCTGGTCATTGGGAATGCCCTCCAAACCTTTGGGTTGGTAGTCCAAGGCAAATACCAAAGCTAAGGCTCGGGGATTCCCAAAGAAAAATATAACATGAGCGCGCAATAACGCTAGCGCGCTATAATGCGCTCACGTTATTTATTAGTTTTCACTTTTTCCTTCTCCATGTAACATTTCTAGAAAAAAATAACGCGCTCGCGTTATTTATTCCTTTAGTTAAATGCTAGTTTTTTGAATGTTTGTTCATATGTTTGTATGTATATGTATGCTGGTGTGTCATGTATGTATATATGTATGCATGCATGTATGTATGCCTATATGTATGTATTTATGCTTATGGGTGGGGGTGGGAGAGAGGGTGGGAGTGGGAGAGAGTGTGGAAGGGTGGGAGAGTGGGAGAGGGTGGTAGAGAGT
>VDFB02281492.1:967677448-967703520 GCA_007258455.2 Sequoia sempervirens
AAAACTATCTTTCTACCCATATATTCAACTCAAAACCTAGCTAGAGCTTTCATCAGTTCTCTCCCTACAAATGAGCCTTGAATTCCCTTTTATATGACAAGGGAGCAACAAGCTTCAAGCTCAAATGTAATTTCACCACAAATTTTCGTTTGAACAAAATCTCCATTGCATTTGACTTACATTTCAAAACTTCCCACATGTTGAATCTGCAAAACATAGTGGCGCACAAATTGGGGAAAGCTAAAAGAAAAGGGAAAACAAATTGTCATCAAAATCCCCTTATCGCTATCCATACAAAAAAACCAGGCAACCAAATTTCCACGAAGGCACCACAACAACTTCTTATTTACCCACCACCTTGCCCTTACCAACACTCAGACCCCGGTATACATGCCCACTTCTAGTTGTTGCCCAATACGATAGACCCTCAGCCTCCTCTTCTTTCTTGTCCTTGCCCAATACGGTTCTAGTTTGTCTGCTTGGGGTTTTAACAGCCAATGGTACCACAGATATCACTTCCTCATCAGAGGGTAGACCGTGACTGAAGTGAGGTAAATACTGATAGTATTCGGAGTCAGTCTCAGTTACATCATCAGAAGTGTTGCTCGTAAGGTCAATGGGCGAGTGTTGGCATCCAAAGGAGCCATGCCCATACCTTATTTTCCTACCAACACTAGTAATAGAGCACACCGACTGCTTGCCTTTGTCATCTACTAGTTGTGCAGCAACGTCTTGGAATTGCAACCTTCTACTGCATTTAGTGGGCACAAGCCTGGGCTTGTCAACCAAAGCACCTTCCTGAATAGCAGGACCGAGCTTTTGTGAGATCAAAAAAACATACCTCCTTACTAACTTACTCATTTTCTCTTCTCAGACAAGCACTCAAACTTGATTAGACTCAGCCCACAAAGTGCTCTAACTGCTACAAGAATGACACTATTAGCAATTAATTCCTCTTGTATTTATTGTGCAAGGTAATGGCAACCTTCATCAATGCTTAGTAAAAATGCATGTGCAAACATGGCAATTTGGCGGCGTATGTATTGTCACCGTTTAACTAGAGCTGCATGAGAATCCAAAGATCACCCTTCATGATTGCCAACAACAACATCTTCACACAGATTGAGATCGACGTGACTTCACAAGCAAGGAATAATTCATTAATGCTTCACCAGTTGTATGATAAAATGACCACCATGTTTCATTTTCCAACTTTGAATACTATCCACTGATCTCTTGAAGAGTTGGAAAATCAAACGGTTTATCTCAAGCTAACTCGGTTTGACATCCAACGAAGCATCGTTCACCTTCCTCATGACCAATAACATTAATCCATCTTGGAAACCAACTACCATGTTGGCAGGTCCTATGCACTTTGCAAACTGAACGGCTGGAGCTACACATCGCAATCTCATTGACCTTGCGGCTTTTAACCAACCTTCATCTTACTCCTATGAGCTAGCAGGGAACAATAGATATTTACATTAGCTTTTGATCTTGGTTGTCGATCTAAAACCATGGGTTATGAGCTCAATAGTGGAGATTGGGCCCCACATTCCATACAGGACACACATCTGCCTTTTGCTGACCTCGTACCAAATAACAGGGCAACACCTTAGGTCTGCAAGTTGGTGGGGTATGATCGAGATCTTCTCCCATATCTTTGAATCTAGAAAACCTACACATTACACGGTTAGTATTTAATGAAAGGCTTTGGCTAAGCCATCGATGACATGACCACTAGATTTAATGGCTTAGGCTTACGTCACTGGATTAAAATTAAAACCCAACTTTGATTTTAATACTTTATTTCCTCCGCAGGGTTCTATTTCCTAAGTCTCGGTTGGCCCCGTTAAATTCTTATCCCAACCCTAACAAAGAACAAATGATTAAGCTAAGGATTGTATTTTTTGTTATAACTTTAGTTCTAGAGAATTCTTAATTACCAATTCTTATTTGTGCATTTGTATATGAATCCAATTGAATGCCTTTCCATATCATTATGGAAAATTTTATTATTGCAACCTAACTCTAACACTAATTAAACCTGACCCTAACCCCATTGAACTGATTATAACCCTAGGTATTGTTGAAACCTAACCCTAATTGTATCAAAACCCTAGAGAACTCTAATTGAACCCTAACCCTAAAATAGACAATAACACTTACCTTTAATTGAACCCTAACTCCAACTTAGGCTTAATTTAAGACTAACTTTAACCCTCACCTTAATTAAACCCTTATTGAATTATAACCCTAATTGATCCCTAACCCAAATTGAATACTAATTGAACCTTAACCCTAAGTGAATAGCAACCTTAATTAAACTCCAACCATAATCCTATTTGAATTTTGACCCTAATCATAACCATAATTCAACCCTAACCCTTAATTGAACCCTAACCCTAAAACATGAGTTCAATTAAATTTAAGGTTCAAATAGGGTTAGACTTTAATTAAAATTAGGTATAGGATTCAATTAGGATTAGGGTTGGGGTTGGGGGTAAAGATTAAGGTTCTATGATAGAGCTTGGGGTTAGTGTTAGGGTTCAATTGGGGCAAGGGTTAGTATTAGGGTTAGGGTTATGGTTCAATTAGGGTTTCATTAATGTTAGTTTTAGAATCATAGTTATGTTTAGGGTTGGATATAAAATTAGAGTTAGGTTTGAAGTTAATTAGTGTTAGTTTTAGGGTTGGGGTTATGGTTAGACTTATAATTAATGTTAGTATTGGGATTAGATTCTATCACTTTAATAAAAATAATCTTCTATAAATTCATTCAATTTTTTTTTGAAATTATATAATTTAAAATATTTTCAAATTTACCTATGTTGATATATGAGAGATATAGCAAATCTAAACTCTATACCATTTATAGTTAAATTTAAATTATTTTATTAAATTGTTAAAAAATTTAAGTTGCTTATAAATAATTTTATGTGTTCTTATAATTAACTTGACATTGTGTATAAAAGGTTTAAGTTATGAATGTTATAATATACAAAATAAATTTGTTTTCAATGTTTATTTGTTAGTTTAAAAGGTTCAATTAGGGTTAGAATTTAATTAAAATTAGGTATAGGGTTGAATTAGGATTAGGGTTGGGGTAAAGATTAAGGTTCTATAATAAAGCTTGGGGTTAGTGTTATGGTTCAATTGGGGTAGGGCTTAGTATTAGGGTTAGGGTTATGGATCAATTACGATTTTATTAATGTTAGTTTTAGAATCATAGTTATGTTTAGGGTTGGATATAAAATTAGAGTTTGGTTTGAAGTTAATTAATGTTAGTTTTAGGGTTGAGGTTATGGTTAGACTTATAATTAGTGTTAGTATTGGGGTTAAATTCTATCACTTTAATAAAAATAATCTTCTATAAATTCATTCATTTTGTTTTGAAATTACATAATTTAAAATATTTTTAAATTTACCTATGTTGATATATGAGAGATATAACAAATCTAAACTATATTATATGTTGTTACAAAAATTAAGTTGCTTATAAATAATTTTATGTATTTTTATAATTAACTTGACATTGTGTATAAAAAGGTTTTAAGTTATGAATGTTATAATATAAAAAATAAATGTGTTTTCAATGTTTATTTGTCAGTTTAGAAGATGTGCCAATAATGTTGCAATCACTAATGATTAATTTTTTCTTGATGGTTAAAATAGATTGGTAAGTAAGTTTATCTATAATAAGTAGATTTATCATTGATTTTTTCTTGATAAGTAAATCAATATTTCATAAATTTATCTATAATTCTTATTAAATTTTTCTTAATTATATTAAATTATATTTTATTAAATTGTTAAAAAATTTAAGTTGCTTATAAATAATTTTATGTGTTTTTATAATTAACTTGATATTGTGTATAAAAGGTTTAAGTTATGAATGTTATAATATAAAAAAATAAATTTGTTTTCAATGTTTATTTGTTAGTTTGATGTGAGAATAATGTTGCATAGTAATGATTAAATTTTTCTTGATTGGTTAAGTGATATTGTGAAATTATTCTATGTTAATTTAATGTTATGAATGCTATATAATATAAAGAAAAATATTTCTAATATATTTTTAATGCATCTTTATATTTTATAAACAAGCATCTAAAATAAAAACGTGATTGCAAAAAAAATACAACTTAATGAGTGAACATACATTTAAAGTTAAAAGTGAAATTATAAAACATTGTAAATTTATTTTATTTTTCTTCTATAAATATAATTTTTTTATTTGTCGTCCGCCTAGTAATGCCCACTTCTCCTTTTAATGAATGTTTTATTTTGCAAGGGTTTATTTAGTGTTTTCGTTGATCTATTTCTTGTAGATATCAATGGTGCCTGCCATCCCGTGATCAGGAATTGAATGACCGCAAAATCACGGGCAAGCACCACGTGTCCTATCCGAGGGATCAAATTTGTGCTATCGCTGACCAACTACCATTTGATCTAAGTCATTCCCTGCCATCCCACGATGGTGCTTGGGTTGATTGCAAAATCACGGGCGGGCGCCATGTGTCTCATCCGATGAAGCCTAAAAAGTAAAGGAAACACTAGCTGGCTTTAAATGTATTAAGGGGTGGATTACTAAAGTGTTCTCGAGACGCACATGTTCTAAATCGACGAATATGTTATAATCTCGCTAGAAAAGTTGCTCGAAGGTTAACGACATGGCTAGCGACTATGTTAAAGGAACGAGATCATTGATGCTTAGGATCAATGGTTGCTCGCCATCGTGCGATCAGAAGTTTCAGGATTGCGATATCATGGGAAACCTCTACATGGACTTCCTTCGTAGTGTATGGTAAGGTGGGCCCCTTATCGCCGTGTTGGCAATTGTGTCATCTTGTTTTGAAGGTGGTCGTTGATGATTTTATTTTGTAGAGGGTTGAATTAGCACTGCCATTGATCTATTTCCTAGAGATCAACGGTGCCCACCATCCCGCGATTAGGAATTATAGGATTGCGATATCATGAGCGCTTGCCACGTGTCTCATCCAATGAGGTCTAAAGAGTGAAGGAAGCATTAGCTAGTTCTAAATGTGTTAAGGGGAAGATTACTAAAGTGCTTGTGAGATGCACATGCTTTATTTCAACGCGGATGTTATAATTTTGAGGGAAAAGTTGCTCAACAGTTAATGGAAAGGACGATGACCATTTTTGAAGGAGAAGGATCAATAGTTTCCCACCATCCCGCGATGGTAAATCAAGGGATTGTGGTATCGCAAGCAACCGCCATGTGGTTTTCATTTGCGGTGTATGGCATGGTGGGCCCCTTATTACCGTGTTGGCGATTATGTCAGCCTGTTTTGAAGGTGGTCGTCGATGATTTGATCAAACTGGAGGATCAACAGTTCAAATTTAAATCTGTATCAAATGTGGTTGGAGCCATTCGTGTAGCCCACAAATGAGCTTTAATGGTGGATGAGACATTTACTGGTGAGATTTGATTGACATAAAATCAATTTTCCTACCTCATTTGTATCACAAAGCATCCAATTATTTTGTGAAAACAGTTTTAGAGCCAAAGGTGAAATTGCGAGCCGTTGCAGCTAGAATTTGGAGTTTATGTGAAAAGAGTTGTAAGTTTATTTTCAATTCCTCCCAATCATTCTGCACTTAAATTTGGGAAAGGGGTTTGCTATGCTTGTCATTGAGCTTATTGAAATCTCTTGTTAAGGCTATAGTTTAATTGTAAATTGTGAGGAATTGTAGTTTTTTACTCTATAGTTTCCTATCTCTACTTAGTCCTAGCCAATTGAAGTGTAACATTGTAATGAAGCCCTAGTTTGTCCAAGATGGCACCAACCAAGCAGCACTCTGGCCACATTGAATATTTGAAAAGAAACTTGTACGATGATTTCCTAGATCAATTTCCATTATCAACGAATGATAGAAGGAAGGGTGTAGTGTTGATGCAAGGGAAAATCCTAGGGGAGGGCTTAGTGTGTAATTATTCCAACATTGTCGATGCTAGGGTTCCTCTCACCGGCTTAGAAATGTTCAGATTGTGGTATGGAAAGAGGAATTTTCCTCACCATTTTTCAAATGGATGGATGTATGACATGGGGAAGCTGGTTGTACCAAATGTATTCCCTGATGTGTACTTACTTAGGGTAGTGGCCGTGAGGTATGACCCTATTACACGGGTAATTAGGGATAATGATAGAGGGGTGCTACTAGAAATTAACAAAGAAGATATCCAACAGATTTTTGATTTGAGTGAGCTGAGTGAAGACTTGGTTCTTATCAATCTTGAGGAAATGAAGCACGAGTATGCAAAGTTGAAATCTCTTTTTAGGGCTAAGCTGCTTCCACCTCATTTGGTCAGGGTACGAAGTTCACAATTTCATATTAGCCCTAGTGACCAAGAACCTTTCAGATTGAATTGTTTTGCAAAACCTTTCTTGGCCACTTTCTATTCATTATGTCATATTTTGGGTTTTAGTCTTGGTGTGGTAATTCCTATTGCGTACATGTTCATGGGGGTGCAAATACAACACCCTAAATTCTCTGTGACATATGACTTTGCTTCTTTCTTGGTTGAGAGGATACATGAAGGGCTATCAAAGCTGTAGAAAAATGATACTAGTACTCAATTCTTTTGGTATTCTATGTTGATGCATATGTTTCTGTTTAGGAATGCTGATTTCTTTTCTAAGAAGATGAAATTAAGGCAATCAGTTGATGGAGAAAGGTTGTCAGTACAGATATGGGTTGCAGATTTATCCTGTAATAAGGAAAGCACCAGTTATGTGCAATTTGATAATTGTTTTGCTTCTAGATTAAGGGCTAGATTGATGGTGAATCTACCTAGAGGTGTTGCCACAATAATGGTTTACAATTTCTGGGAGGAACTAATTTTTGTGGAAATCACATATTTTTAGAAAATATAATGATTTAAGCCTTGAAAAGTTCTATTTAAAGAATTCCAATTGAAGAGGGTTTGATCAAACTACCTTAAATCAAACCCCCTTGGATAGAACCTCGCTAGTTTTAAACCATACCTATAATAGAGTCTCCTTTACACCTATCAAAATGCTGATAAAAAACCACTTTTGATTTACCTTTTGGGGGATCAAATGAATTCATTTAAAATTTATTTTTTTGCAAGTATGTAGTCTTTATTATAAGCTTCCCAAAAAATATAATTTTAAATAAATTTAATTTGATTATTATATTTATTTTTTATTGCTCGTGAATGTAGGTTTTTCACTAAAAATCAAGCTCTCTGTTCTATACAAGTGGAAAAATAGCATATTATTAAAAAAAAAAATTAAAAATATTAGTGCACTAGATATTGAAGTCTTTGATCCAACAAAGAAAATAAAATTGAATTTCAATACATACAAAAATGTTACGCCGCTATACGGTCGTATTATGTCCTAATTATAATTGGTTTGAATTCAAACTTGATTAAAAAAATATTCAATAAAAAATATCTCAACCAAGTGGAAGCACTAGATATCAAAGTTGCAAATCTAAATTCTAAAGAATTAGAATTTTATCCTTCATGGAAAAAAAGTTATGCGTTATATAGTGAGCGTCACTTTTTAAAAATGTTGTTTTATGAAAAAAACTAGTTTTCGAGGGAGATGGAAAAAGAAGTGCAATCTAATTCCAAAATTTTTGAAAAAAATATATTTATAATCTATAGAAAAAATATCATGAAACTCTAGTTTGCATCATCTTCAAATTCCTCATGGCTTAGCTGCTATAGGTGCCCGAAAGTGAAGATTTAGTTAAAAAAAATATTTCAGTGTCTAGTTTGGCCAGAAATTGTAAACCACTATTGTGGGATCACCTCTAGGATCCCTGAGGAATTGCATGATTTCCTCAGGCCAAAGGGGAGGAAGCCAGAGTTGAGGGTTTACCATAACTGGGGTGACATTATCCCATACCCAGTCAGCACTATCTTGAGAGTATATGGATTTCAGGGAGCCCCTCACATACTGCCATACAATGTGCCACCAAGAGTAGGGTTTGCAGAAGTTATGTGGTAGATAGGTTGTATTCATGAAGACTACCTCACTAAAAGGGGGAAAGGAACATTCTTCCTTGATTATATAGTGGTGTCTGACTTTTTATTTTTAAAGGGAGGTTGGACACATTTTGATAAATTCTTTGTTGATTACTATTTGAGATGTGGTCCAAGGCGAGAACATGATCCTGAGGGTTTCTTTGCTCTTTTCAGACAAAAAATAAAAGCTAGAAAATTTGCACATGAGTTCAACTTCCCTGAGGACCTGATTAGAAATGAATTTGATCTAAATAAGCAGGAGTTGAACAAGGAGAAATGGATAGCTTATAGTAAGCTACTAGATATTGTGCATGAAATGGATCTGAAGTATGATCCACTGTTGGAGTTTAGTCCATACCATAAGAAAATTGATTTTCTAATGAAGAAGTTTAAGGAGATTATGGACACCTTGAGAACTAAAAAAATAAATTTAAGGCTAAGTCTAGGTATGCAAAAACAAAGTGTTGGGCCAATTGAAACAAGGTAAGTATACCAGCCTACAAAAAAGTGACCCATCTATAGAAGGAAAAAGGATAGTAGTAGTGATGAGGAGGAATTAGATAGGAAGGGGAAGCAAATAATGAAGGTGCCTCCATGACCAGGTCCAAAATTCAAAGTACCTGGGGTAGTTAAGATCATTGATTTAAAGTTTCCAAAAGACAGTCCCCCATCACCACCATCTGAGCCAAGCCCTAAGAGGCAGAGAACTGATCACCCACATGAGGATCTGACAGATGAAATTATTGTTACTAATCAGGACATGCAGGTTGGTATGCTTTCCCCTCCTAGGTCAGCTGAATTGGTTTTGTCAGATTTAGATATGAAAGGTAAAAGTGTGCAAGATGCAAGAATAGAAGCATGTAGGGAGTTTTTAGATGACAATACATTTGCGAAAACTCTTGTATTCTTGCAATTGGCATGGAAAATGAAATTTGAAGAGTATCAAAATAAATGCAGGGAGAGAAAGGAGCTAAGGCCTGATAGGTCAGACCAGGAGAATGATGAAGTAAAAGCTAAATTGATGGAAGATTTCAAGAACATCACTCCTAAAGAAGGAAGACAACTGGTGAGTCAGGCTAGTGTATTGATTTTTTTTGAGTGGGATATTGTAGATGCAGTAGCTTTTAATGCTATTATGAATTCCAAGAATCCTTTTCAAGATTCTAAGGAAGAGGTTAAGGCGGAATTGCAAAACTCTACCTTCAATGAAGAATATGAGACCTTGGCAATTTGGGCATTGGCTCCACAAGGGAGAAAATCAGATATTGCTGATATTAATCCAAATTTCAGAGGAGGGTTAATAATAAAGAGAGCTTTAGAGACTTCAACCACTGAGGCCACTAGTTTAACTATAAATGTGGCTAAATTGGCCCAAAGGACTGCTGAAAGGGGGGAGGCTGAAAGAAAGATCCTAATGGAGAAGTATAACATTTTCATTGAAGAATATAGTAAAATGCAAGAGAGGAATGTTGAATTGAAAACTGAAGTGGAAAGGTTCAAATATAGACAGATTGGGGAAACATCAAATTCTCCAAGAACTAGTACATTACCTCCCACAATAGGGTTAATGCCTCCTGCTTCTCCAAATGTTTCCACACTAGGGTCTCCCATTCAAAATCCTGCTCTCACCCCTCCTCTAGAACAAATTGATAAAGAAACTGAGTGCTCTATTGATCCAACAAAGAGGAAGCTCATATAGAAAATTGATGAATTACAAACATCATTAAGGATAAGAGAGGAGGGATTTCTTTCAAAGGAAAAGGAGATTGTTACTACTATTTTAGAGCACTTAAATGAAGGGGTAGATAGTAAATTGCAATCTGTACATTCTTTATATTCTTTGTTGTTGGAAGCAATAAAGAATATTGATAGGGATCAGGAGGTAGTGGTACAAATAATTAAAAATTGGATCCCTAGGGCCAATGATCTGGATATCATGAATAAAGCCTCAAGGTTTTATATAAATAATAGGCCCCAATCATTGAAGCCTACTCATGTGTTAGTAAAATCATTACAAGGTTTTCAAACCCTACCAGATGATTTGAGTAGGAAGATTAAAGAGTTTGTAAAGAATTTCAATGATTGGGGTAGCACATTGTTACCTAATATAATTGATGAGCAGGGGAAAATTAGAACACTCCAACAATGGCAGGATCAAGCAAATAAGGTCATCAATAATCAAATTAAATTAATTTGTGATGACTCAGATTATGATTTGTTGGTGAGTTGTATGGATAAGATTATTGGTACCAACTCATTTTTGGAGTCTTTTGAAAGAGATGCGAATCAGATAGCGGTAAAGTATATGCCTTATAGTACAAAGGTAAATGAGGTGATTAATTTTAACTGGCCTACTAATGAAGAATAACAGAAGTGGGTAGCTAAGTATTTGAATGATGATGAGTAAAAGAGAGTGGACTATGGACAGGTGGAAAATCTGATGCTACGGTTACAACAGTCCCAGTTTTGTATTGATGACTTTCTTGATATGGGTTTCTTGTGGTTTTTGAATCGTATCAACTTTCCTCATTCGACATGATGAACATGAATATGCTCCAGGATGATTGCAGTTGTAACGATTTTTAAAATATCATCAGGTGCTCTAATTGGATGGTGACGTGTGTACTTTCTGGCCCGAAGCTTGTTTGCTCCTTCATTTTTTTATAAGAAGGATTTCAAGGCCAAAAGTACGGGTTAGCAAGTTAGATAATTTTGATCGAGTCTAGGCGAAGTTGTAGAGCTAATTGCAAAGATCAATGGTTTTAGAGAGAAATGCAATTTAGGTTTTGAGTCACTCTATGATAGGTTTTAAGTTTATGATGATTTAATGTTGCATAACAGTATTAGCATTTGAATCGAAATGATAATTTCAAGCTCGTCTCTCTCCATTATATGTGCATATCTGAACTTTGAATAAAATAACTAAGGGTTGTTTCATTCAGCTCACTATTGTAGTGTGTATGATTCTATTTTAGCTTTAATTCAAGGAATTAATTAAAATACTTGAATGGGATTATAAGCAGATATGTTATGCATATCCGATGGTTTTAGAGAAATGCAATTTAAGTTTTGAGTCATTATGTAACAAGTTTTGAGTTCATAGAGATTTAATGTTGTATAACAGTACTAGCATTTGAGTTGAAGTGAAAATTCGAGCTCATGTCTCTCCATTGTACATGCATATCTAAACTTTGAATGAAATAACTAGGGGTTGTTTTGTCTATCTCACTATTGTGGTGTGTATGATTCTATTTTAGCTTTAATTCAAGGAATTAATCAAAATGCTTGAATGGGATTATAGGCGGATATGTGTTGTATAAGGATTTGATAAGTAGTCCTGGGTTAGAATGCATACTGATGAAATTGTAATGCAATATTGTCAAGGATCTTATATGTGATGTATTAAATCGTTATAAACCTCTAGATGCTTATGAATTTGACTCCTGCAATGGATATATGGCAATCGTTTCTAAGTTGTAATTATTAGTGTAGTTCAAGATTTGTTTGTCTTTGCCTAGAGCTTGCTACACATTGCAAATCATTGACTATCTTATACAATGGATTGTGTTTAGTTATCTCACACCGATAGAAGATATTGTCTATGAATAGCCAATTCTAGTTGATATTATCTTATCGTGGTTGAGATATTAAGGAGAACATCTCGCTATTGTTAATGTTGTTTATAATAATGGTGCGAGGTTGTAAACACATTAAGGGATCACCTTCTGGTCTTGCAGAGCCCAAAGTGTAGGAGGCTTTTAAAGTCCTCAGTTGGTCCAGGTCCTTCGAGCTGCCTTGATTAGAATTGGAAATTTCATAGGTAGATTAGAAAACAAACCTGGTTGCATTGTAAAAATAACCAACATACATGTCAACCACTGAACAACCACCTCTACAACTGAATTTTTAAACTTTTATGATCACATGAAACATAAAACACACTAATTTCAAGGTTGTTAACATCACTATTGAAATGTTTTAATTTTTTGACCTTTCAAACATTAAAAAGTACATCATTGAATTAATTATGTAATGGCATAAAAATTAAAAACATCATGAATTAATTATGTAACCACATAAGTCAAATATAATTCTATCAAGAAATTAATATCAAATAAATAATATAATCGCATAACTTATACATTTCAATGTCATTGATCTTCTTCATCATCCAAATCTTTGTCTATATCATCCGATCTAGATTCGACATTATAAGTATTGGTCATATCATCATCATGGTCATCGATATCAGTTTCGATAATGTCATCATCCACACAAATATCATCTTTATGAACATTAACTCCTACATCATCATGATCTAGTTCCTCCTCTTCGACATCTTCGTCAAATACATCATCAACTAATCGTTGATCTTGATCATCATCTACATCATCTTCTAGTTCTTCGGTATCTTCTTCTTCCACCACATTATACTTTACTAGCCTTCCTCTTGGATCATTTCTAACAACAAATGACCAACCCGGTTTACCTGGAACCTCTGAGTAAAATACCTACTCACATTGGCTTGGAAGAACATAGGGCTCATTTCCAGCTCGCTCGATCAACCTTTTATTAACCATGGTAAATCCATTATCATGTTCAATAACAGTTCTCCCAGGATCATTTTCATTCAATCGTAGCCTGTACCATAGGACGACGAAAAAATTTAATCTGAAGGACTTAAAGTCACACTAAAGTATATCATCCAAAATCCCATAGTATCGATTTTCAGAGACTTCTGGATGTATGTCGCTTCTAGATGAAACATTAGTCACCTAAAAGACTGTAGTTATACCAGAATCACAAGTTTTCTTCATGTCATCCAACATTTTTATTTGAAATTTACAACCATTGCACCACATAGCCTTGTGGTGTTTCACCTGCAATATGTCAAACATGTAAAATTTATTGCAATATCGTCAATTGATAAACATATTTATTCTTGGCCGAATGTATGCAAAGAAAACAATCTCAAGATATATATATACATCAATATACTTGAAAATAATTAAATAATATAGGTGATTAATATATTTATACTTACCTGTTTATCTCTTAAACCATATGCTAAATCAATTTCCCTTTGTGTAACATTGGAATCTCCATTACGATGAGCTTCTTTAACCAATGAAGCCACACCTTCCCATGTTAATGTGCTACCAAATTGTTGACATCATTCAATCCATACCATCATCCAATCAAGATTGTTATGATGTACAAATGGAGTGCAACCCACTCTCGACCAACCTGTATCAAAAAAAATGAAATTCACAAACCACGTATAATTAGTTAAATACCAATAACATACGACCTTAATTTATAATTGATGTATATTAAAGATTAAAAAATTAAATAAGTAAAATATACATAAAAATCATATGTAAAATATATTCCACCAATCTCCATGACCATCTTATAATTAATTTCTCACTTTCCTCAATCTACCTTTCCCCAAAGTACCTGTATTCAAATTTGTTAATGGAGTTGGGATCCCAAATGCGATCTATATGGATCTTTGTTGCAAAATTAGGAAGATATTCACTAATGTACATGATGGTCTGTATACCATATATCCCTCCACCATAGAACCCTCAGATGTGCTCTTTGTCTAACCAAAGCCTTCAAAAATTTCAAGTGCCTCTCAACCATCCACATTGACCTTGTGTGTACAGGTCCACACAATTCAATCTCCTCAACTTGGTGTATGAGGTAGTGTTCTTGTGCATTGAAAAATGTTGAAGGTAGACACTTTTTCATTTCACACATTAGACGATGAATTTTTCTCTTCCAATAATTTATATCTTCTTTATGGATTTCTTTAGATGATATCCATCTACAAGTGATTCAAGGCACAAATATATTAATGATATTTAACAAAAATATACAGTATATTACATAACAAGTAAAACAAATGGCAATTATAAGATGTATATAGTGAATTGAACAAATCTCGCTACTTATCTCATGTATTTTCCAAGATCATGTATAACTTGTTTGATATTGTTGTCAAAGTTGTCTAGGAGAGATAGAGGTAGAATGTACTGCAACAATTATAAAATGATATTTTCATTATTTTTCCAAAAGTAGTAAACACAATACACTGAAAAGTACATGCATTATACAAGTGTATATAATATACCAGAATAATTACCTTAATGAAGGTATGCCAATCATGCATTTTCATCCCTGACCCAAATTCACCTTTCTTTGTTATTATATTGTTTATGTTCGCAGCAAATCCTGTGGGAAATCAAAAATTTTGTATGACTTATTTTATAGCATTGTTTTGTTGCTCATAATAACCAAGGAAGGCACTTATATTAATTTGGTCTCCATCACTATTTAATTGAATGAAATTTCATTGCATGATTGGCTCAATGTCACTACAAATTTTGACAATTTTTTCTTTGTCAAGTGCCTTCCATCCACATTTTCCATAACATTTCCTCATATATTCTTTCCAATATGCATTGTATCAAACAAATGCACAATTTGTAGTCAGCCATGGTAGGGCAACCTACTAAATTGTCCGATAACTTTCAAATTCCCCTCGCGGGAAGCTTCTAATTCATTAATTCCTTTGATGACCCTTTATGAAGCTATTAGTTAAAACAAATTAACAACCACAATCATTACACATGAGAAACAACACAATATAAAAATATAAATTCAAAACATATCATATATGATAGATAAATAATTTGATCCTCGAATGCATAACCTTTGACGATTAATTCTATTATATTCCAACTTCCTAGGCTTAGGTGATATTCTTCTGCGGGTTTTGATGTAGCTCCCTCTTTCCCATTGAAAAGTGATGTTTTCTAGGTTCGATACTTATGATTTCTATGGAGGAAGTGCCTATACTCATCAAACACCTGCTTTCCTAAACTTGTTGAACAACAAGATTTCATCTTTGGACCACAAATTGGACATGCAAATTTTCCCTTTGTTTGAAGACCTACAAAATGATATATAATTGGATTAAATATGTCAATTTTTTTAATTATATATAATGAATAGATTATTTTAAAAACATGCATGATGTCTACTTCATCAAATTAAATATTGTTAAAGTGAAGTCGAACGTTATAACATACCACAAAAATGTGTTAGCCCTAGGGCATCATGAATTGTCCATACAAGCATTGCATGGAATTGAAATTTTCTTTGTCCTATTGGTCTAGAGACGTCATACATAGTGACGCCATTCCATAACTTTAGTAACTCGTCAATAAGAGGCTTGATATATACATATCTTTAACTTGATACTTACCTAGTTGAATGAACATAAACATTACATAATTATTATAACCATTTTACTATAATATATATAAATTAATGTACATGACTATTGAATGAAAAAAATATAAGTCATTATGCAACAAATAAGACAAAAGAGATGCTACTACATTAAAGAAAATTGATGTAAACAAATACCTAGAACAATCATTGACAACATTATATGCTCCCTCTTTATTGACATCCATGGAGGAATGTTATTGTTGATAACAAAAATAGGCCAGACTGAGTAAATAGATCTCATCTCTCTAAATGGATTGACACCGTTCGCTCGCAATGAAAGCCTGAGATTACGAGGTTCTTCTTTAAAATGTGGCCATTTTTCTTCCATGTCCCTAAATGCAGAACCATCCGAAGGCATTCGAAGAATGTCATCTCCACTTCTATTCCATGCATGGTAATCCATAGGTTGCGCTAAGCTTTTGCACCTAAATAATCGTTGCATATGTGGAATAATGGGAATATAACAAAGAACCTTGTGAGACACTTTTTTTGTTAGTTGATCTATTTCATATCTACTGATATGACATTCTGGGTATTCTATTGCAAATTCCTGTTGTTTATGATATATAATATGATCATCGGGACATGCATCTATTGCTTGATACTCCATTCCGATATCTTTCATAATGGCACATAAATCTCGGTATGAGCGAGGTAAAATATTTGATGGTGGTAACAAGAATTCACCAATCAATCTACAATAAAAAATAATTTGTTCATATAAAGAATATTAATGGTACATATTTAATCCTTTATTTACTAGTGATGAACTAACAACAATTAAAATAGATGAAAAAAGATGACATATATGACATACCTTAACATCCGTGAGATTGCTATGTTTGATAAACCATTCATAACCTTTAAGTTCAACAACAACAATACATCAGAGAGAAGAGTTGTTTCAGAGCCTTCATAAAGGGGCTCGTATGCCTTGTCAAGTATAGGTAAATCATAAACATCATCAAAGTCATCTTGATCATCATCATGATTAGCTCGCCACTAAATGTGTCATGGATCAATGTATTTGTACCATCATCTCTAACCGTGTTTCTCAGCACATGATCATTTTCTTCCATAGGATCATTAACTTTATCTTTGATATTCATAGCTCCATGTTCGTCCACTTGCAAACCCACATTCTTCGGGCCCTGATAATCCATATCATCTACCCTAGGGCACCTCACCTTTATAATAATGATAGACAAAAATAAACCATGATCATGATCAAGTGATTATATATATATATATATATATATATATATATATATATATATATATATATATATATATATATATATATATATATAATGTTAAAATTATATAAACATTTACAAATTCAATCAATATAAAACACATATAATGAACAACTTACTCAATGGATGATAATCATGCCCCCTTCTGCTAATGTGACCATGCTTCCTACAATGTTTCTTAGCTGTTGTGATTAAAAGTCATCTCGTCTTTAAGCCCTTGTAATTATTGCAAGGACAATAACATTTCCCATCACCCTTTCTTTTCAATCTAGCCCACAATCTATCAAGTGTCTCTTCATTTTGTTCTAGACTAATATTATCCGACATGATTTTTCTTTACCAAGCTTGACTATTTAGATCTTCAAAAAATACCAAACTCACACTCCAATAATTTTTATTCATAGACAGGTAACATAATCTAATAATTTTGATATTTTTGCATAACTAAAAAAATTTGGCATGCAACCACCCATGCAAAAGAGAAGATAGTCTGAAGTTAATGACCCCAAAAAACACTTTACAATGCTAATTCCAAAACTTATTAAATTCTGATTTTACTACGATTTCCAACCGTTAAGACTCCTAAAATCAGAATATTGAACTTTATCACAAACTTCCTACAACAATGGAGGTAGTGAGCTAGTAAGAGCAAGTGACCCATTCCTAAGGAGAAACAAGTTAGAATCATCATTGCTAATGTCAATACAAATTTATCCTTTTAGTTAAAGATGCAATGTGTTACTTCTTATGATGATCTTATCCCTAGGGCCCCCAACATTGAGAGAGCCCTAATAAAAACAACATAAGCATTGGTAAGAGCATGATTAGGTACAAACCCGAAATCGAGAAAACATAAACAATAACTATAGTGGATTAGCGAGGTTGCAATACCATAAAGATTGAGACATTGTAGCTAATAACAAAATCTTGCAATCTAAAGATTGTAGCCAATAACAAGCACACTATGTAGTTTAGCACACTATGTAGCTTAGTGACATTTATAAATGCAATCTACGGTAAGAAGAATTACAGTCACTTGAGATGTGACAGTCAAAAACAGGCTAAGCAGTGACAAGATAATAAAGCTCAAACCTTGCATAGTAAGTGGAGATTTTAACAGTGAGTTTCCTTACCCCCTTGCTGACCTTAATGGTTTTTCAAATGCTTTTGGTAGTGTTAGACAAGGCAAATGCAATCAGGGAATGACTGTCCAAATGAAATAATAGTGGTAATCACAGGTTCAATGTTTCTTCTTAGACATTGTATAATGGAGATAGTGGATTGCATGTTTGAGCAGTGTTTTGAGACTCACCAAAGATGGGAAAATAGTGAATAATACCTTGTGGACTGTGAAGTAGTGTCAATAAGGTTGAAGGATCTTAAGAACTACAATACCATGAAACAATGAGTCCCCTGTAGTAAGTAGGAAGTCTATAGGGCATAGTTTGATTTTATAGAAGGATGCTCATGAAAGGAATCTTCAAGTGATAGTGAGTGAGTTGTTTGAGATTGTAGCTGAGGGTGCAATACCTAGTCTTAAATGAAGTTAGCAAAGCAATAAATGTGCAAGAAAATTGAATCGTACACAACAAACAATTCACAATGTTATCTTCCATAATGCCTTGAGTTTGAAGACAAAAATATCATTATATCTTCATGATGAAAGTGGTGACCTTAATGGTCAATCACTGGCAACCATGATTTTAAAACATGCTATTGTGCTAATGGAGGAAACATTTTAAGCAAGGCAGTGAGTGGTGGTTTGGAAAAATGGCATGTATGAAGGACTTGCTTTATATACATACTATGCAGTCTAGCTTAAGACAGCGTTCTTAGAAAATATTAAAGGTGGATTATGGAACTCAAGGGTTACCGTGAAATGGATTAAAGCAAAGACTGAGATCTATTTAAAAGACACGGTCATGAAGATATTAAAGATGTCACATGCAAAACCCTAGTAGCTGGAGTAATGAATACAGTGCCAAAGAGGATAGTGTGCTGGGCAGATTTAGGAGATCTCCACATTATCTAATTACAGGGAAATACATCTTTTATTTATTTTTTTAATTAAAAAAAATCATTCTAAACCCTATATAGGATACATTGATACTTCAAAAACCTCTGAAGGAATTTGAGATTATGCAATATATGTCAAGTAACATTCATAAGGTTTAGAAAATCTTGATCACTCTCTAGAATAGCCCATTAAACATGGGTTGTGCTTGAATGCACTATATAATTGATATAACACAACCACTTGCATATCAACCAGAGTTATAGGCTCTTTATTGCAACAAGAGGTAATCACTCTTGATCATGCTATAATTACATCCTAACCTATTAAACTTGAGACAACCTAAATGCCCAATGATGATTGACACCTACATTATACAACTTGAATTAACTAAATTATATGAGTGCCTCCATTTCTATCACAACATAGCCACATTAAACTTGGGTCACACATGAATGCATCATGTATTTGTTATAGCACAACTATGCCACATGACCAATAGAGTTATGGATCACATAATTACAGTCACAAGAATCTGTTCCTTGGTTGTGATCTTATGGTGATTCCACACAACAAAATATGGACATGAAATTCTCAAAATCCTAAACCTCTAAAAATCTGATGAGATGTTGCTTTTAAAATATGATTTTCAAACACGGAACTACAAATCGACTTCACCACTTCATTTTGCAAAGACAATGACTACCCTCAACCTGGCGATATCTTCTTGAATTTTTTTTAATTTTTCCCAAGAAAATCATCCTTAGTTCTCCACAAACTGTCTCAAGTAGAGCAAAACACTATCGCAATAAATCAGGCGCGAACTCACTTTTCTTTATGTTGGCCACAATTTGATTTTTTTATATTTTTCATGTTTGTCGAAAATTTGACGAAAATGATAGCCGAAATTTCGACGAACCCTAGGTTCATCAAAATTTCGATGAACGTCGGGGATAAACTTTCAAAAAATTGAAAATTACACATCAAATTTTACAAGCACTCGACGAACATCGAATTTTACATATTTCGTCGAACAGTTTCGTCGGGTTTTGCAGTCAAATGTATTAGTGTGAGGATTTTAACATACAAGTTATCACATGATCTCAGAACTCCGCCATAGACCATATGGCCTCTATTGGCTCACAATTTGAGCTAACCCCTGGATCAGCCGAAATCTAACATACGGTGCATAACATTGTCCACTAGTCTATACTTGACAATGACTAGAAATGGAAGGTCTTCAAGGATGATTCTTAGATTACCACCTTGTGATAGACAGGAGAGTTTTCGAGTCAACCATAGGCTAAAGCTAGAGAAGTTTTTGAAGAAAAAGTAATGCAATTAAAATGAAATAAGCTCCTGCGAGGCCTAATCACTCTTGAGAATCTCTTCAATTGTGAAGATGCCAAAAATAGTAAGCAAAGATTCATAGTCGATGAAGAGGAATATGAAGATCTTGACGTCAGAGGTTGTAGGAAGCTAAAAGTTAGGAGAAAGGTACCATAAGTAGACAAGGATAGGTTGAAATACTTGTGCTCTAAATACAACATAACTATAGCTTGGACCTATAATGACCTTAGAGGATACGATCCTAGTGTTATCCAACATACTATTGACTTGGATGAATTCTCTAAACCCATCTTAAAAAAGAAAATACCAGTTAACCCAAAGGTGGAAGCATTAATGATGCAGGATCTTACTAAGTTGATCGAATTGAAGATCATATATCCGATTAAGAATTCCACCTGGGTATCTAATTTGGTCCCAGTCTGAAAGAAGAATGGTAATATATGACTCTGTGTGGAATTTTAGGATTTGAATAAAGCTTCGCTAAAAGACCACTATCCTTTTCCATCAATGGAGAAAATTCTATAGACCATGGTTGGATCGGAGATGTTCTCACTACTCGATAGTTTCTCAGGCTATAACTAGGTTTGTTGGAACACAATGATCTAATGAGAGAGGGGTAAATTAGTGGATTTTAAAAAATTTAGTCCTAAAAAAAAAAAATTGTAGATTCAAACTTAAAAGGCAGATGTGCAGATTAAAACATAAACCAATATAGCAATCACATGCATATGAAACAACACCACATAACACCAGATGTACATGGAAAACCCAAGGTTTGGAAAAACCATAGAGAGAAATGTTGCTAGGATCTAATGTCCTAATCCAGCCTCACAAGCTTTAAAATTTAGTTAAAATACTTTAAGGATACCAACCCTATGGAAACAACAATCCCCTAGTTTTAGGAGCCACCACTCCAAGGAAGCACCCACTCCCTAGACTAAGCTTCTACCTAGTTATCTGAAAACACCCACCAATCAGATTTATAATGCTAAATATTATAGTTTAACAATAGTTCTATGTTGCAACTTATTTGCAACCGCACTTGCATCAATGTTGCACCCTCTACAATGCTACTACTACTTTGCACCTATTTTTTTGTTCTGCATTCACCTTATTCTTTGCATCTGCTATTTTCTCAACACCACATCTTCTTTTTCTATAATACAATAGTTTGAATAAGCAAAACCCAAATAAAAGGCACAAACTAGATTATAATTTCTATTTTTTTCTTGGTTTAGCTTGTTAAGGGATAGTGCATTTTCCTTCTATGATCATGTTTTTTTCACTCTGGATCCTTCACCCTTCTCACATCACGATTGCTACCCACACACTCTCACTTTGCATAGTTAAGTCTCTTTTCTTATCTAACAAGTTGACACTACCTTGATTTGTGCATCTCTAACCCGTTCAACTTCATACCACACCTAGGATTTTTTCATCCTTTCTTATTTTGGAAGCATACACTACATCGATCCATACTCGCATTGAATTTTATCTCAGAAGATCTCCCATTGGCAATCAATAAACCATAAATCAGATACACATTTAATGTATTCTTCTAGTTATAAGATTTGAACCTAATTTATGTACACATAGCACTTTGTGTCATGGTTATGCAACTCAAATTACCAATTAAGTCAATTTTTGGGGTAGGTAGACCAATTATTTTCATTCTTCTATTCGAAAACCAATTAGAAATTGCTTATACAAACTTACCCATTTGAAGCCACCATCTTCAAATTATGATAGTTGATCTTGTCTTTACACACCAGGATCCTTGGTTTATATTCATCTTGACAATATTATGACATCATCATCAAATTGTTCTCCTTAGAATCTCAGTCATTGATCTCTCAACTTTATGATCAACATGTCCACATTGTCACTACACAATTAACAACAAGGATGTAAATTGCTTGATCATCCAATTGCTATATGCCACCTATATGTACATCATCATATCGAGGGGACCTCCTAATAGATCACACTAGAAACACAATGTCACTCCAATATTTTCATTACTATGTCAGTTACCACATTATCGCACACAACCACTGTATTGTAGACCCCTTCACCTATGTGTCACGGGGTTGTAGGTATGACACTTCACACTATAGTACTGCAAGGCACATGATCAGCTTAATGTGGGTTGGCAAGTAGCTACAGGATGGTGATATTCACTACAGTACCACAAGGTACCCTCAAACACTACGAGCTAGCAAGGAGACCGCATACCGCAAGCACCTAGTCCTGTCTTCCGCGGGATGGCATGTAAGCTTCTCAATACTCAATCTCCTCAACACTTACATACTAGACTCAAACACATCAATGAAATTTGTTCTTTTAACACTTTTGACATCAATGAAAATATTTTCCAACAAGGTTTACATAAAAGAGGATGACCAACACAAAATTACGTTCACCACTAGGTGGGGAACATTTGCATACACAAAGATGCTCTTCGACCTCTCTAATGCAGGTGTCATTTTCCAACGAACGATGGATATCACCTTCAAGGGATTGATCAATAAGATCATCCTAATATATCTGGATGACCTGACCATTTTTTCAAAATCAAAAGGTGATCACTTTGATCATCTGGAAATGGTCTTCTAGAAGTTCCAATAGTTCAGGATTTTCCTTAAATCCCAAAAAATGTATTTTCAGAATACCACAAGGAAAGATACTTGGCTTTGTGGTATCTAAAAAAGGAATAACCATAGATCCTAAAAGGGTGAAGGCTATAATAGAACTACTATTGCATGTAAATATAAAGGGACTATAGTCTTTCCTAAGGAAAATTAACTTCGTCAACTAATTTACCTCAAATTTCATAGGAATTACAAGACCCATCATGCCAATGTTGAAGAAGGGATTAATATTCAAATGGACATTGGAAGGCAAGATTTCTTTCAAGAAGATTAAGACAACCATCTCTATAGCTCTGGTGTTAGCTAACCTGGACTTCTCCAAAGACTTCCTACTATATGTTTACAATGGAAAGCACAACATAGTCTCTGTGTTCATGCAAAAAGATGAAGAGGGAGGCGAAGACCATCCCATTGCTTTCAATTCCAAGAATTTTAAAGGATACAAAACTAGATAAAATTTCATTGAAAAGTAGGCCTTTGCCATTATCAAAAGCCTAAAAAATTTCTAACATTTGGTTTTGGCTAGTAAGATTACAATCCTCATCGCCCATCCCAATGTTAGAGAATACATCATAGAAGGTGAGATAGCCAAAAAAAGGGAAAACTAGATCACTAGGATCCTAGAGTATGATGTGGACATCTGATTGATGTAACTAGTATGAGGAAGAGGTCTTTACAAATACCTCACACAAGAATTGGGTCCTCAAGTAGGAGGAGAAACTGACCAGGTCTACGCAAATCATTTCGAGTCCGGTGAGTCTTGGGTAGCTGATTGGACACAATTTATGTAGACTCACCAATACCCAACTAACCTCCCACCTTACAAAAAAAGATACTATAGGCTATAAGGAACTTGATATGTATTATTCGAGGGAATTTCATTTAAAATAAACTATGAAAAAGTCCTCCTCCACTGCGTGGACAAGCCACAGGCCGAAAGGATCCTAAAGTAGTTCTATAGCAACCCTAAGGGTGGACACTTCTCCTCCAAGACCACCACCTTGAAAATAATGTGGGTAGGCTACTACTATCCTACGATGTTCTCTGAGGCCCACCATCTAGTACAAAAAAGCACTGAGTGCTAGTATTTTGTCGACAAGTGAAAGAACTCTACCATGACATTGAGTCCAATCGTGACTGAGGAACCCTTTGCACAATGGGGTTTGGATTTTATTCAAATGATCAACCTATTTCCAACATAGGGAACAAATGGATAATCATGACTAATAACTACTTCACGAGATGGAAAGAGGCCATTCCTCTAAAGAATGCTACAGAAGTAGAGATTGTCAATTTTCTAGAGGAATTGGTGTTGAGGTTTAGTTCACCAAAGACCATCATATTGGACAACACGTGAACCTTTGTAGGCTCTAGGATTTCAGATTTCTCCATCAAACATGAGGTCTACCTCAAGACTTCATCCAACTACTACCCACAAGGGAATGGGTTAGTAGAGTCGACCAACAAAAACTTAATTAGGTTGATAAAGCTTATCGGGTTAGAGCATCAACAAGAATGGCACAAGCATCTACAAGTAGCCTTATGGGTAGACTACATCATGCCTAATTAGAATATAAAATCTTCCCCCTATGATTTGGTGTATGAAAAATATTTTATCATACCCATTTTTATGGAAATCTTGGCCTTGTAATTGCTAAAATATTTGGAAGTCAAAGAGGATAGCGAGATGGAAGTGAGACTAGCTAAACTTTTAAACCTCGAGGAAAAAAGGGGAAAAGTGTTCAACAACATGATTAAATGCTAGAAGGTGGTGAAAATGTGGTTTGATAAGAAGGCCTCCTACCCAGGTTTTAGGGAGGGGAGTCTTGTGCTGAAGTTTGACAAACGAGGTGCAAAACTAGAGTAGCATTCAAAATTTGATTCATTGTGGAAGGGTCCCTTCCACATCCACAAATGTAGGGAAAAAAATGTGTATGAGCTTGAAGACATGAATGGAAAATTTTTGGATATATCAGTAAATGGTATTCATCTAATATTTTTAATTAAGATACACACAGTTCATTTTTAAAAAATTACCATTTGTACCATATGTAATTTTTTTGTAAATACGTGTTTCTTACAAATAAGCCAAGAGCAGAAACAAAAATACTATATTATATTTACAAAAAAAATATACATATAGTGCATGGTTTTAAGCATTAAGCTTAGGGTGAAGCTCAAGAATCTTCCCCTTCAAAAAGGCCAAAAAGACATACATCACTATAAGACGAGGCAATACTGAATAGCTAGGAGAATCCAGCCTCTAAAGTAACAATGGTCAAAAAACTTGATTCATTCACGAACACACACTAGTAGGGTTTTGCATCACACAAGGCACACGAATGTTGAACAAGCCTCAATCCTCCATACCATGACTAAACACCATGCTCTTGAACGAGGTAATCCATTCAACACCTTAATGGGCCCCTCATTGTTCATTTTTAGGAGGAAGGTGGGTGTAGGTTGGGACTGTTGATGGTGGTGCTCCAAGTCCATAGTCTGAAACTTAGTGAGGAAGGGAAACCAAGGCACCACCTATGAATTTTCCACATGCCTACAAATGTATGTCACCAATAGGATACCAAAATTGGGGAATGCTACCTGAACAATCTTGTCTAGCCCATGAAAAAGTGATGAATGGAACATGGCTCAATAGAGGTCAACAATCCATAGATTTTTAACATTCAAGTCCAGCAATGAGTCAAAAAACTAAGAGATTATGTTGGTATTATAGTATGGCCAGTTCTCATCCTTCACATAATCTCTTCTGAGGACCCATTTGAAAGCCACAATGATCAAACGATTTTTGGCCTGTAGTAGGCATTTGAGTTGATCATTAATGATCTCGCTAACAAAGGAGACCTACACCTTTTGGCTCTAGAGCTAAATTGGGGTACCTAGACCATCCATAATGTAGTAAAAAAATTATTAGACTCACTAAGGAAAAAGCACGACAGAAGAAAGCTAGCCAACTAAACAAAAATATAATGACTATTCTCACAAGATGGACATGCTATTTATAGAAAAATGTGGGTTGAGAAATCTCACAAATAGAAATTTTTTGTCTCATTAAATGATAACAAAACATGTGTATCAACATTAAGAGTTAAGAGGTAAAATCTTACAATAAAGATTTGGCAGAGCTCTTCGAGGAGTTAATTCAGGCATTGGTAATTAATGCTCACATATACAAACTATCCCTATGTGTGTGTCATCTTCACCAGTGCCAACCAACTCACCTATGTGAAATTTCATCATTCGAAGCCAACTCCTTCTTAATTAATACAAATTTACCTCATAAACATGCTTCCTGCTACTCAAGGTTATCTTTCCCCAAGGTCGGCATAATGAATGTACTATCTCTATTCCTACAGCAAGGTTCATATTCCCAAGAAGTACAGGCCCCCCATTTCACATGTATCACCTTGTTGGAAGCACTTATCAAGCTATCAATAATGGCAATGCATTTATTG
>VDFB02281492.1:967703620-968025229 GCA_007258455.2 Sequoia sempervirens
AGTCTTAGCATGCTACTTTCCTCAAACTTTGAGGATTATTTTATATCTAGGTTCATGCCTCCATAAGCAAAGGCCCCCTATGAGTCACCAAAAAATGTGGAGCAATTTTTATCTAAGTGTTTTATTTTGGTTTTTTGGCCCCTTTAGTCTCCCTTTTCAGCTCCTACTTAGTTTTTGTGTTTTTGATGGCACCGCACCCTAAAGGATAAAATTACTTTCAAAAAAGAGTGCACAATGTGCCACGTAGTGGCTGCATGGCTTTTTCTTATATCGCTTCCCTTTTATGCCCAAAATGGGACATGTAGTTGCATAGTGGGGATTTTCCCCAAGCTACTCTCATGAACTCAAAATTAACCCACCAATGTACCACATCACTCACTTCCCTCAGGAAAGTTGTTACACCTATGGGTGTATCTTTCCCTTGGTGAAGTTTTTCCCTATGGTGGGGAAAAATGGGACATGTAGCTGCATGGTGGGGATTTTCCCCAAGCTACTCTCACAAACTCAAAAATTACCCACCAACGTGCCAGATCACTCACTTCTGTCAGGCAAGTTGTTTCACCTATGGGTGTATCTTTCCCTTATTGAAATATCTCATTTCTTACTAGGGAAGATTACAACAACCTAAACATATCTTGGATCAGATTGTGGTATATCAGACATAGACACCTATCAATGGTTCATCTCTATCAACTATAGTTGGCTCCTCTCTCTCTAGATATATAAAGGGGTTTGCAAGGAGGAAAAATCATCCGAGAAGAAAATTTCCTTTATCTGTAGAAGTTTAGAGTAGGGGAGGAATAGGATGATTTTTACAAAGCATTATTTTCGCTCTATGGCATGTTTAAATTTTTGAGACTGTTATTTGTATTAGTATCCAACCTTTTCTTTTATATGATTTATTGCAAGAAAAAGTATCAGTAAGGATAAATCTTTAAAATTATGCATTTATGGCCTTTGTCATGAAATTATTTTTTCTATTCTATATATGTTGAAAGCTCTATGTCAAGTCACATTGATATAGTCTTGATGATTATTTTCTATTCCATTATCTTTTATGTTTGCTCAATGCTACCTTTCAAAAATTGAATCATGTCTATTATACTCTTTCAATTTCTGTGAAGATTGTGTTAGTTTTCATATTATGTTATAGGAGCTAATTTTTTTTGTAAAAATCTAAAATATTCCTTTAGTTTTAAATTTATTATTGGGTACGTGCAGGATCATCATGGAAAAAACAGACCCTTAAGTGGCAAAAAATTTAGAAAAATCAAAGGCAACTTGACATAAAAATTTGAATAAGTTATCTATATTATTTCAAAAATATGTAAGAATAGAATCTGTAGCAAATTGAATTTACTTTATAAACTACTAGGTTTATTAAAAATAAAAATATCTATTTGGTGAAAATTTGAAATTTCAATGCAGTAGTACTTAAATTTCAAGGAAAAAATAAGTAGGTTTTTGTCTAACCACCCTAACCACAATAAAATGATGATATTTTTTTATAAGATTTTAGATATAAGTAGAGGACTCATGTCTAATGTGATGCATATTTTTTTGTAACTTTTTCCATGTAAATAATTAATTCCTGATTTCTTCTAACTTTAAAATTAAAAATCATATGTCGACCACATTAACTTGGTCAAAACCATGAAATTTAATTTTTCTTTTTTTCTAATCTTATGGTATGTGAAACATAGAATGCTGACACATATTTGGATTCAAAAATGTGATCTGGTTGAGAAACTATAGATATTTTCAATTATTATCAATTTAGGACTTTAGTTGCCGTGCAAATAGAAAATGAATAATATTTATTTATTAAATTCAAAGTAAAACATAATTTATATTGGTGGAAAGATGAAAGTCTCCTTTAAAAACCCCTTACTACGCTTCATCAATTTTGGGTGTAAAGGGTGCATCAACCACATACCCATCATATGCATGCTTTTTGGCCCATCATGATCCCTACACATACCCTATTTCTATCAAACATTAATGGGTTCTTCCCATAGGGAGATTTGAATACTCCTTTGTGCTATTTTATGCCTTAGTTTCTCATTCTCTTCCCAACAATGAAGGGTCTATAACATTTTGTGTCCATTTTATCATAAGTAAGAATTTGTAAGCTTTGAAATGTTGTAAAACCTTTGGTGCATCATCACCTTTTTCTTGCATTTCTCCTTCCCTTTTCCCCAAGTACACAAAGAATATTTGGGTTCTATAAAAATCTTAGAGGTCATTCAATGAGGTGAAATTTGGTCCCCCACTCACTAAATTTCCCATAAGGTTGTTTGGAGAGGTGCAATCTTTTATGATCAACAATATGTAATCATGAAATATCAATGTCATATCTCTTTGATATGTTGCACCTACATTCTTTAATCCAAAAGGAATAACCACCCAACAAAATGTTCCCCAAGCTGTAGTAAATGTTGTTTTATAATGATCTTGAGGGTTGATAAAGATTTGGTCATATCCTAAAAAACCATTAGTTAATGACAACAAAGCATGGCATGTAGTCAAATCTACTATCATGTTGAAATTAGGAAGGGGAAAGTCATCTTTTAAAGATGCGTTATTAAGATCATTAAAATCCATGCAAATTATAATACAATTATAAATTTTTGTGACTACAAAAATCTTTGAGATCCATGGAGAATAGTCAATAGGATGAATAAATCCATCTTAAAGGAGTTTTTCAATCTCATCTTCAACCAATAAAGCTATTTTAGGATTCATCTTACATATCTGCTATCTTACTGGTTTAACATTTTGTTCAAGGACTATGTTATGTGTTACTATCTTAGCATCAATATCCAACATATCCAAATAAGTCCAAGCAAAGAGTTCGTGAAATTCATGTAATAATGTTGTATTATCTTCTTATTCATCCTCATCAAGACACTTTCCTATTTGAATCACTCTTTCTACATTAGATGTTTCCATTGGTATGTTTATTGTATCTCCCATAGGGAGTGCATTTTGTCTTGAAACTTCAAAGATATGTTCTCCCCCATTTTTTTCAACATTATTGATTTCCTTTTCTTCATCTTCTTGTTTAGTATTAACTACAACACAAGTGACTCCTTGCTTTGTAGGGGGGTTTGTGACCTATCATAAACTCCTATATTTCCTTCAAGGCTTCATCGTCTTCAAAGTATTCTAATGATTCATCACATGTTATATCTATCAATTCAAGATGCTTTAAAGTGAGAGTTAACTTAGAAGAACTGCACATGATAGTATTGATATTGAGTGAAGGTCTTTTTGTTGCTTTTATTATCTTAGAAGGACAATATCCAAGACTAGTCTTTGTTTCTTGTGTGTTAGGCTCTATAGGAACATAGATGCCTTGTTCTTTCATGCCACATCCTTTTCCACTAAAATCAAATTGTTTCAAGAGCTCATAACCTCTTCCATAAAGCCTTTCAATTTCTTTCGAATTTGGTGGTTGCTTATAGTCAACTCCATCAAATTTTGTTGTATAACTATCTCTTCTTCTAAAGTAGAAGTAGAAGCTTGTGAAGTTTTTTTCAATTTTTGTGCTAACATTACAACTAGTTCCTTTCACTTTTCAGACCTTTTTGTTGTGATCTTATACTCTCCCATAAATGTGGGTGTAAAATCTAAAGAACCCTAATCATCATCAAATAGACTTGTGATTTCCTTGGTTTTTTCTTTGTTTTCTTCCTCTTGCACAATTTCCACTTTTGAAGTTGGTATCAATGTTTTCAAAGGACTTTATTTATTTTTCTCGGTGTGTAAACAACTTTCTAGTTTGAGATCGGCTTTGACTATGTACACATGGTTTTTATAGACATACTTCATTATACAATGAAGAGTTAAAGGCGCCGCTTGCCTATAATGAATCTATGGTCTTCATAAAAGAATATTATATGAAATTTATTGAGGTATAACATTTATAGGTGTTTACAATGTGAGTTTTCCATCTATAATAGGTAATGTGATCACAATAAGTGGTTGTTTTTTTACATTATCAAACCCACAAATGGACAAAGAATCGGGTTCAATCTTCCTCTGAAATCTACTCCAAGCTTATTCAAGAGGTTTAGGTTTACATGCTACACACATTAAGGGATGATCCATTTTCAACAATGTTTCTCTTTATCCTAGTCCTATTAATGAGAGCTAGTATCATGAAAGCTTCATTTTGTTTTTTGCATTTCCAAGCAATGTAACTCACTTTGGTGAAAAAAAATGTCTCTATTAGCCAAATTCATTCCTTTATTAAGGGTTGCTACATCATTTGTATTTGTACTAGGAGGAACCACAATTTTTTTCAAAGCTATTTGAAGCACACTATAGTAATTAGGTGAGGCTTGAATAATATCCCATAAGGATATCTTAGCAGGATTATTCTTAAGTTGTTCAACAAGATCATACTCCTCTCCACTATGCAAAGGAAAATGAGGAGCACTAGGCAAGATAGGTTGAGGTAATGGTAATGAAGAAGGAATGGTTTGTAGTTGCCTATTGTTCCTTGTATTATATGTGTGAGAAATGATATTATAACTTGGTTGTTGTGAAACATTGTTACTATCAAATTGACTTGTAAAGTTCAATATATCCCCTTGTTTTAATTGTTTCTTCTTAGGTGGTTCTAAAATAAGCGCATTTTTGTTTTGAACTTGAGGTTGATGTGGGGGTGGGTAAAGGATAAGGTATGGTTTGATTACATTAATGTCTCTTTGTTTTTGTTTATTATGACAACCCTTAGTGGATGAACCTTATGAGATGAAATCTTCAAGGTCTTCATAGAACATGTCAAAGTCATCACAACTAAAGGGCTTGAGGGATATGTTAACTCAAAAAAGAGATCTAACATGATCAAAATACTATGCTTTCTCTAATGGTTTCATCAATTTGTGCTTGTTTTTGCTTGTTTTGTTTGATTTTTTTATTTTTATTTTGTTTTCTAATGGTTGCAAAATGTAAACTAATCTATCGAAACTATAAAATGATACTAAAAATAAAGGAAAAGTATAGAAATATAATGTTATCCTCAATTGAAATATGTAATAATTTTTTTCCAAAATGCTACAGACCTAACTAAAAAATAAAAAAATTGAATTCAAAAACAAATTGTTTCAGGAAACCAACTCTCCTGAAAATAGGAACAAAAATTAAAAATAGAGGCCAAAAATACCTAGAAACTTGTCTAAAGGGTCTGTATAGGGACTCATTCACCCATGGGTGAACGGGTCCTTGCTCAGGGTTTTTAAAATTTAATTTTCCAAGATTTTAGTTTATTTTAAGTATTTTATGTTTCTAATTACAAACAATGGTTTCTATAACAAGTTTTCTAGAATAAATGTGTCTAAATGTAAGCTCAAATAAGATCAAATGATGAATTAAATGACTATTTTTAGAATGCAGTTTGAATCTAAATCCGAACTTAGATGATTTAATGATGATCTTGATGCAAGTACAATGCAAAATGAATGTATATCTAATGCAATTTTTCAAATTTTATATGAATTTAAAGGATGAAAACATGCAAATTTAATCCTAAATGGACCTCAATTTTCAAAATTTTGTTGTACAAGGTTGGGTTCACCAAAATGAAATGAATAAAACATTGGGTTTCCAAAAATGGAAACATAAGTACAAAGGGTGGAAATAGACCCTATCTTCCTACATTTATTAGGAAATGAGATCCATAAAAATAACTGATTAACAACCTTAAGGTGAATCAACCTAATGTGAGAATCTTAAAATTTCCTTATGCTTGAAGGATGGGGGACAAGATCAAACAACACTTTGGGGAGAAAAAATTAAAATAATAAAGCAAATCCAAAATGCAATCTACCACTTGGATCTTGAATATTAAGCATAAAACTAAGAGAAACAACAAAGTTTCTGGAAAATCTAGGAAGGAATAACATTGTGCACCTATCGTAAAATGTTTTTTCTGCAAGCCTATCAAGGATTCATTTGCCAATGGGTGAATGGGTCTAGGTCTCCTTTTCTAGAAAAATATAGAAATGAGATTTGAGCCTAAAACCTACACTTCTTTCTTGTACCTCAAAATCTCAGCTCTCAAATCTAAATCTATGAAAAATATACAAAGCACAAATTGTTGTTTGGTGGTGGATGGGGTTTTGCCTCGGTCAAACCCTTAGTTTGGTAATTAAACCTTGATGGAAAGAACAAATATGAAACATGAAAGTGTGTGTAATCCATAATATTAAGTGTGTATAATATTATAATAACTTAAATGAAAAAAAAATATTACTCAATTGTGTTAGAATAGGATCCCTAAATGAAACAATGAATAGTGAAAAAGACCTACTTTGGGAGATCAAATCACCCTAATAGATCACCAATTTGAATATACCTTCCTTTAGGTAGAAAGTAAAATGATAATAGAAGATGGAACCACTTAGTAAACAAGTCATTAGGCTTGGTTGAATGGCTTGATGTATCTTGCAAAACCTAAAAATCATTCATGATCTTCCATAGGCTTCTATCATCAAACCTTGACAATGCTTGATCTTGTTAACAACATGAGCTTGAAGACTTGGAAAAACAAATAGAATGTTGCTCCATGACTTCAACTTTGAATGGTTGATTGATTTCTCCTTGCTCTTGAATTTAAATCCTTGTGATCTCATGTGAATTTCTTGCTTTTCTAGAGAAAAATGATTGAAATACTTAGCTTTATAGGCTTCCCTTCTAATTTCCCATTTATTAGATCCCGAAAGCCAACAGTTAGAATCTGAATTTAGGACCTTGAAATGTGACCAAAAACATGTTTAAATTTTAATTTGTGAACTTAAAGGGGACCCATTTTCCCATGGGACAATGGGTCCTAACTTAAAATTTTAGGACCTAGATAATGTCAGGGCATTAAGTTGATTGAGATTATTTATTCAATGCAGGTTATAGTTTTAGAGAATAAATAAAATAGGCCTTGGTATGCATAATAAAGGCTATTTGGGGCACATTAATGAGGTTTAGAAATGCATAAAGGAAAGGTCACTAAAATAGGTCAAAATTAAGTGTGAAATTGTACTTTCACTTAGAAAGGAATACAATTTTCTACACTAGAGGATGATAACAAGATGAATAAAAACACAATGAAAACATGAAGAAGACACACAACATACACATAAATGAAAAAAGGTTAGTACTAAAGGGATTCAATTTGGTAAGGAAAAGAGACCTTGATCTTAAATTGACTCAAATATCGAATGTCATCCATGGAATAAATGTTAGTAAAAAAGGAATGTTCACATGAGGACTAGCAAGCTATGTTATGCCAAATCACTCATGAGCCACATAGATCCACTATCTAGCAAGTTGCATTATGCAAGGCGTCCATGCAGTATGATGGGTTCCACAAGGTTAGCATGATGTGTTATGCTAGAAACTCATGAAACACATAGATCTACTATTAAGAAAGTTGTGTTATGCTCGAGAACCATGTTAATAGCAAGGGGGTTCCACAAGGCTACCAAGATGTATTATGCTAGACAATCATGAAACACATAGATCTACTATCAATAAAGTTGTGTTATGGTTGGCGGCTATGTTAATATCAAGGGGATTCCACAAGGCTAGCAATATGTGTTATGATAGAAACTCATGAAACACATAGCTCTATTTTCAAGCAAGTTGTGTTAAGCTTGGTGGCCATGCTAAAAGGGGTACTCAAGTTCACAACCCAAAAATCTTTGTTATGATGAATCTATGAATTATTTTGCTAAAACCTCACCTCAGAGGGTGCATAAAATCACCTATGAAGGTGCAAAACAAACTCACCTACAAAGGCGTATAAATGACAAGCTCACCTATAAAGGCACAAAAACAGAAAACTCACCTACAAAGGTGTAAAAATTGCCTATAAAGGCACAATAATGGAAAACTCACCTAAAACAGTGCAAAAATCACCTGTGGGGATCCATAAGACAAGGCTAAAATCCTTAAGGGGTGTTCTAAAGAACACCACCACAAAAGGTTATTTATAAAATAACAAAAAGGGACATTTATTAATACATGAAGGATCACACCTTAGGGAATATCACATATGACATCACAACTAAGGGAGGGAAAGTTAGGGAATATAAGCTCACACCTTAGGTAATACTAGCCATATCATTACCACAAAGGGGAACATTGTGTGCCAAGAAAATTCACATAGTTAGGAGATACCATGGCCAATATCACCACAGGAGACACAATATAGATTGATAAGGCCACACTTTTGTTGACAAGGTCACAGTTTATTGGAGATGTATACTATCATCACTAAAATGGGACCATTTCATATGAAAATAATGAGTGGGGGACTACATGCCTCCCTTAAAATGTTAGTTTACTTTCTACACTAATGTTTTAAGGAGATATAGAGGGATCCCTTGGTAGAAGGAATACACCTAACACAAGACTACCTAACTCCTTGCCCCAAAATTTTAGGGACAAATATGAGCCAATATGGATGATGATGATGTGTTGCTCATTGTGAGATGAAATATAATTGCATAAATCCTATTTTATGCCCCCATGCATGGTATTAAGTATGTTATGATACTACAACCACCACATAGCAAGGAGCATCAACTGATGCTATTTGTCTCTTGTATGATTAAGTGAAAGTCTTTTGAATGTTTTTATTATCTTTTAAGGACAAGATCCAAGACACTTTGTTGTTTCTTGCATGTTGATCTCTATGAGGATACAAATGGGTATGTGCAGGATCATGATGGGCCAAAAAATGGCAATATGATGGGTATGTGGCTGACGACTTTTTCTTTACCCAAAATTGATGAAATGAAAAGGGTTTTTAAAGGAGTTTATAAACTTTCCACCCATACAAATTATGTTTTACTTTGAATTCAATAAGTAATCATTATTCATTTTCTATTTGAATTACAACTAAAGTCCTGATTGATAGGCTGATTAAAAAAATCTATAGCTTTCAAACAGTATCACATTTTTTGAATCCAAAATATGCGTCACATTCTATGTTTTGCATGTTATAAGATTAAAAAAAGAAAAATTGAATTTCATGAAGTTTTAACCAAGTTAACATGGTCAGATATACGAGTTTTTTATATTTTTTAAAAGTTGTAATAAAAAATTCATAATTAATCATTTACTTGAAAAAAAATTACAAAAAAATATGCATCACATTGGGACATGAGTCCTCTACTTATATCTAAAATCTTATAAAAAAATATTGTCATTTTATTGTGGTTAGGGTGATTAGATAGACAACTACTTATTTTTTCCCTGAAATTTAAGTACTATTGCATTGAAATTTCAAATTTTCACCAAATAGATTTTTATTTTTTTTAAACAAATCTAGTAGTTTAGAAACTACATTCAATTTGCTACAGATTCTATTCTTACATATTTTTGAAATAATATAGATAACTTATTCAAATTTTTACGTCAAGTTGCCTAACTCTAATTTTTCTAAATTTTTTGCCACTTAAGGGCCTATTTTTTCCATGATGATCCTGCACATACCCAAATACCTTTTTCTTTTACACCACATCCTTTTCCATTATAGACAAATTTGTTTCAAAATTTGATAACCTCTTCCATAAATGGATTTCATTTTTTTCAAAGAAAATGGTTTTTCATAATCACTTTCATCATATAAGTAGAGGTGCAATTTGTGTTTTCACCTTTGCTAGAAGTTGTGGATGTTTTTGATGATTCAATGATAGAATTTGTTAATATCATTGCTACTTCTTTGTCTTTTTTATGTTGATTTTGTAATATTTTGTTCTAATATGAATGTAGGTGTGAAATCTAACAATCACCACTCATCATCCAACAATTTTTTCATCGATGAAAGACACTCATATTTGTCTTTGATTTGTAAAGGTTCCACTCTAAATTTGGTATCAATGTTCTAAAAGGACTCTTTATTCATGTTTCAATTTGTAAACAATCTTCATATTTAGGATCAAATTTTATCGTGTAAACCTTATTGTTGTATGTGTATTTCATTAAATGATAAAGCATTGAAGGCACACATTTCATCTCATGAATCCATGACCTACCTAGGAGAAGGTTCTATGAAATATCATGGGGCATGACATGGATGGGATTTTGTAAAAAAACCTTACCAACTTTAATAGGTAATGTAATCACACCAAGAAATTGTCCTCCCAAATTATCAACACCTTCGATTGAAAAATCAATAGGTTGAATTAAAGTTTTGTTCACTCCAATTTTATCCAAAATATTTACACTACAAAAATTAAGCCCTGACCCATTGTCAATAAGGGTACACCTAATCCCAACCCTATTAAAAATATCAATTATCATCAAAGCATCACTTTTTTATGTTTGTAAAGGAGGTAATACATTTTGATGAAAGACAATATCCAAATTAGCTTAATTCATACTCTCAAGTAATGTTTCCACATCATTCGATTACAAAATATAAGGGACAACAACTTTTTGAAAATCATTTTGAAGAATGTCATAATAAACATGTGATGTTTGAATCAAATCCCACAAGGAGTGTTACAAAGTTATTCTACAAGATCATACTCCTTTCCACTATGTTGAAGAATGTTAGGTGTGGGTGGGAGGTATGGTTAAGGTAATGGGATGGATGTTGGTGTTTGTTTTGGTTTTTTATTATTTCCAGTGTTATATGTGTGAGCAAGTGTGTGATAACTTGGTTGTTGTAGAACATGATTACTTGCGAGTTGTTTTGTAAAGTTTAGGCTATGGCCAAGAAGTTTAGGAATTCCTATAATGTGATTTGACTTAGGAGTTCCAATATTTAGAAGACTTTTAGGAGGTGATGGCACCTTTCAAAATTTTCAAATTTGAAGTGCTTCTATGCTTTTAGTGTGTGTGGGTAGAGGTTTGGCTTGCATATTGTCAAATATGCCCCAGAGGCCCACTTTGTTGGTTAAAATTTTGAAACTCATAGGTCATCTTGCAAATCCCTTTGTTGGAATTTTTTTGGTACATATGGTAACATTCCTGCCCAGTTGTAGGCCCCCTGGATGCATTTTGATGGGTTATTTAATTATTTTCTAACTACGATTGGGTCAAAATTGGTGTTCTGAAAATTTTCAAATTTTGCAATTCCAAGAGCAACCCATTTCTCATTTTGGTGTAAAACATTTTCAACTCCATTTTCATAAAAAATAAAGGTCATATGATGCATTATTTTAATGCATTTTAGTTGTGGCAAAGGCATCTAACAGACCAGTTTACAAAGGAGGTCCTAGAAATTTTTTGGTGATGCAAGTTTTAAGGAAATGGGTTTTCTCTAAATAATGTATAATGTCTACGCCCATGTGCCCACAATGAACAGGCACCATTTTCTCAATAAGAGAAATTAAAAAATTGTCATTTGCCAAAGTTTGAAATACAATTTTAAAACAAATATTTATTAGCACATTTTTAATGATTTAAATGAAATATTATAAATCAAACATTATAACATTATGTTATAATGTGTATGGAAAAAAATTAAAGCATCTCATTGGCTTATAGCATGAGCGCACAACCATTTCCTTTTCTCCTCTGCAGTTGTGCAATGGTGTGAAATAGTCTTCTCATGGCAGATTTTGATCTACAATCTATTGTAGTGAAGATTGAAGTGTTTCCTTCTCCATGGAGGTTCCTTTGAGGCATTTTGGGTAGCTTCAGGCAAGAATTGTTGGAGAGTACATGTTCACGTTTTTGGTTTTCCAGCGAGATTTTGGTGGTGTTTATGAGCTCAAAATTGTTGTTCCATACTCTTAATTCATCCCCTAACCATTCCTAATGCTTGGGAAGGGATTTTAAGCATGTATAAAATGAATTGTGGTTTCCTGCACCTACAAAAACACTCGTTCATCTAGAAAAACGACCTAGTAATGATGAAAAATTATTGAAGAGTATATTTGGTGCCTCCAAATCACATGTTACATTTTGATATTAGATTGCAATGTGGGTGTTGTCAACTCCAACACTTTTAGGAGCAATTTGAGCTTGCAGCCAAGATGTATCAAAATTATTTGAGGGGACTGGTTTGGCATTGCTAGGTCTAAATGTTATTATGTATGGCTTGAATACATCATGACAGGCTTTCCCCACTAGCTCATGAGGGAAAGTGTTGACGTCAACACAGGATAGCAAGGGCGCAGGGAAGAGAAAGGTATTCCCGCTAGCCCATGGATTTGATAATGTCATGCAAGAAAAGTAGCGGGGAGTGGGGAAGGCACCATGTGGGAAGGTGGGCCCATGGAAATTTTAAAGAGCCAATGTTTGAAGTTAATGCTTGATAGTGAAATAAGAAGGTAATTTTTTTTTTTATATAGCCCAATAAATATCTAAAAGCCTTAACCATTTAAAGGAAAAAATTTAAATGTGAAATGTCAAGAAATAATCTGCACAGGTAAATATTTTATATTGGCCGAGAAATAATTAAAGTCTCTACTGTGGCGAAAGCAAATATTTTAAATATTAAATGCAAAATAAGGGTGCAACCCAATGTTAAAGGGAATTAAGAGCTTTCACATTTAAAAAAAGAAAAGACTTTAAATGTGAAGTGAGGTAATTTATAGATGCATGGGTAAATATTGTATCCTAATAAAAGAATTATTCCTTCACCATATAAAACAAAAAGCCTTCTGCTACTGGGTAGTAAATTGTTAAGGGGCATTGGTAAAATGTTTCCCCAACTAGATTAAAATAATTAAAGTATTCACAATGTGAAAACAAAAAAAATTGCCTGGGAAAATAATTAAAAAATAAAAGCTCTAAGTTGCCATGAAATAAATAAAGATGTGAAATGTTAAAGGGCAAAAAACAAAAGTAGAGTAAAAGGATTTCACGAGAAAAAAAAAATTATTTGCAGCTACTAGACAGTGGAAGAGTGAAAGGGATTTCTACAGCTAGTGGAGTGAAAGAGATTTTCAATGTAAAGACAAATTATTTTCAGCTACAGGGTAAAATGGGTGAAAGTAAAAAGCAGATTTTTTGTTGCTAGGTGAAGAAGGAAAGTGCAAAAAGTGTGAATCAAAGTGCAGATTAAAGATTCTTTAGGTGCAAAGGAAATTGCTGATCAATGGAGTTGAGTGATGCCAAGTATTTGATGAATATTTCCATTTAGGGTTTCTTCCTTAAGGGTAATTTTCTACTTCATTCTAGGGTTTCTCATTCTTTGTTCTCATAGGAATACCATTTTGTAACAATGTCTCAAATATGTAGTGTTGGTTTTAGGGTTTTTGGATTAGTTTCAGTCATGCAATGGAGAAATAAATCATGGCATTGTCATTTTTGTATGTAAATGATAAGATAATCTGAGCTAGTTGTATCCATAGTGCATATTGTATGGATTTTAAATATGAACTTAATCAAAGATTGCAAATATTTTTCTTCTTGTTTTTCCTTAAATGCCTATTTAGTGTTATTACTGCCATTCAAAGAATGAATTAAACTATACTAACACAAATAGAGGTGTATACAACTATATGTTGGGATTATTTAGTATGGCTACTTGAGTTTCTGATATCAGTGGTGTAATGCATCATCTGATAGGCACAATTATGACATAGTGAATGCAGTTATGTACTAATCTTTTAATGTTACAATTTTTTAAGATTGTTTATGAGTAGCTACAAATTATAATCAAATTTACTTATCTATCTTATTGTGGATGTGTGTGGAATTTAATGATATACATCTCTCATGTTTAAATTAGGCATTACCACGGAGGTCAACCAAACCTTTAGGATAGTATGTCCATTTAACATTTGAAGGAGAATTATCTATTAAGCAATGTTCTAGATACTTTGACACACAAGTATCTATAGATACACTATTTTGATTAGCCTCCTAGGTTTGGAGAGCCTGAAGTGCAGGGGATAAAGGTTTTATACCAAATCTCTCATTCATTGGCTAAATCTCTCCTTGAATATGACCATTAGGCCTTGCAGCCCTTTAGGATTCAAGTGGATTGCAGGTTTGAGAACCAATAGATTGATGACTCTGCTCAGGAAGAACTTTGAATCTCCAGTTGTAGACTTTCCTATCACAGAGTCATATTATTTATTGATTTGAGCATTTGGTTCAAATATTGAAATAATTCATACCTGAAAAAAGAAATTATTGTAGTGAGTGTGAAGTTTCACAATATATGGTGCTCTAGTGGTGAAAGAAACTCAGAAGGAAATTCATCTTTGAAGGAACTTCATATTGCTTGAAGTTCAGTCCTTTGTGAAGAGAGATGGAAACTCTATCAAAAGAACTTGATGAAGATGTGAAGAAAGTTTTAGATCTACAAATATTTCTAGTCAGGAAGAAGAATTTACAATGATTGCAACATATCTAGGTATTTTTCATTTTTTATTTTCAAGAAGGATAAATTTGTGTGTGAAAACCATATTTGAAATTCTTGAAAAAATTTGGTTCCCTATTGAGTGAAACTAAGCACTAAGAAAAGGGAATAGTAGTGATTATTCTACATACTTCTGAGTTATAATTTATAGCCTCTATATTATGTTGGAGAAGTATGCTTGTTCTTTAAATATGCCCACTAAATAGATCTTAGGTGTAGATGCATGAGTTATGCATTGTGGTATTTTGAGGTCATAATGAAAGCAAGAAATAGGGTAGTGAATGATCAACTATAGAGTTGATATTTCAAGTTTGAAAGAGGTGTAAGAAAATGTATCATCCACCTGTATATCCTTATGGGGTGTCAGATGTAAACATGGAAAGTGTTCAACCTCTGTGATGTCATCAAAGAAATTTCTCTATTGAAAGATATAGAGCCATAAATTTTAGTGGTATTTTGGGGTTTCCAAATGTTATTCCTAATGAAGTTAGGGAACACTTGCAAAAGTTCAAAGGGAAAAGTTCAGTTCTCAACATCTCAGCATTTGCAAGAGTTTTCATATTTGATGGGAGATTATGAGACAGGTCATGAAGATGTTGTCATGAAGTTCTTTGTTCAATCTCTAAAGGAAGATGCAAGAGATTGGTTTCATATTTTCCAATGTGTTCTATCTCCTCATGGAATGAGTTAATGGTAGCATTCATAGAACAATTTGGTGAAATAATTAATCCAAGTTTAGTGAGAAAAAAACTTATGAACATCCAAAAAGAAGAAGATGAGTTAGTCCTAGCTTTTAATCTCAGATTTTTAAAGACATTAGGTGACATTCTTGAAAAATATGAGACCAAATGATGCATTGTGTTTAGTTGTATACTTGGGTACATTTCATGAAGAAATGAGCTATCTATTAAGAGATAAAGATCCTACAACATTACATCATGCATATCAAATTGTAATGGATATTGAAAACAACTCAAAATATTCAATGATGAAAGGATACATGGCTGCAAGTGTTGGCTATCCTAGCACACCTCATGCAAATAAAATTCATGGATCAAGCAATAGAAAGGATTGTCAAAATGATAGTGTTGCTAATGTTACAATCAATTTATCATTACATGATACAAATCATAATGAACTCCAAGTTGAACATCAACAAAATTTTAGCAATTTTTATCATATGTCTTTTGTTCAAGAATTGTCTACCATGAAGAGTCACAAGGGAGAATCACCATATGGTTTGTTCTCAAGGTTTTTAGATGTCTTTTTGGAGGTCCCCAAAAATTTTAGACTTGGGGATTCAATGTGCATTGATTTGTTTTGTGAAATCTATGAGTCAGGGCTGAGTACCTTGCCAAAGGAATTGAAGCCTCATAGTTTTGACCAAGTACTTGATTGGATAAATATTTTTGAAGGAGCCCAATGTAATTATGCACAAAATGTGATATCTCAAAATGAAGATAGCAGTTGTCCTATTGAGAGAAATCTGCACGTTGTGCACATAATTGAAAAATGTATATCATAAAATGAAGACCCATCTTGTCTAGATGAGGATATTGATTGTAATAATCTCACAAGCAACACATATGCAGATCAATACAACAGGGATGAAGATGAAGATACACAATATGATGAAAAAATAGATGTGCATGAATTTTCTCCTTGTAATATCTTGGATGATGATGAAGAAGAGAGTAGAGCAAAGGTTGAAAATACATACCATAGTGAAGCAAATGAAATTTGTGGTAAGTTCATTGGTTATGTAGATAATGATTATATTCGTCATATTTCAAATGCATGGTCTTGAGAATAGAAGGAGGTATGAAAATTTATCCCTTGTTGCAACTCTACTAATTGGGGAATAGAAATGGGCCCAAGTATTCAACATGGTGAATCAACCCAAGTGATTGGTGATGTTGAAGTAGTGTGTGTAAATAGCCAATCTAAAGAGAAAGAGCCTAAATACATTTTTGGTATGCTCCTAGGTTTCAATTCTTTTAAAGATTCTAGTGCCTATAGTCCTATGGAAGGCATAAGACTGTGCAACTGATTTGAAGAGTCTAAACATAGTTTCAATATGGATGAGTCCCCCTGTTGTAGTAACTATGAAGGCATTGATTATGGTCATTCATTTATTCATTATGATTATCCTCATGAAGTAGAGATAGGATCCTTTGCTTCAAATAAGAGATGTGTTGATAATGATGGGAACGCATGTTTGCTTGAGAAAGAACTACTTTATTCCTGTGAAGAGTTTTCAAAATATAAGTCAAAGATGTTAACTATTGGTGACATGAATGAAGTTGAAAATATATTTGTATACTCTTCTAGTGATTATAATTATTTTGAATAAAATGATGATATGAAATATTGAGAACTTCATGCTAATAAGGAAGAAGTTTTTATGACAATAATGAATGTATGACAAAACCCCTTATTTGATGAGCCTCAATCTTCATCAGTTAATAGAAATGATGATCCTTATTGGTGTAGAGATAATCCACTCTTTGCTGAGAACTCTAACGATGCATTTGACACAAGGTTAGAATGTGGCCTTAAGCAAATAAAGCAACACATTGATGAGCTCCTCAAGAGTATTGCCTATGAATGCTTTAAATTTGATATAGATGTTGTAGGTAAGGTTGAGTATCATGATGCTAGCTACTTGGAAGGGTGTGAACACTTTCAGTTTCCAGTTCAGCTGGGATGTATTTTGATGGAGCATGACAATAAGATGAAGAGTAAGGAATGTTATTTTCAATATGAATATGTTTCATGTGATGAATATAACACATATGTGTCATTTGATGATGAAATTTTTTAGTTTATTCCTAGTTATACAATGTAGAATGATAGAGATTACATTAGCAATGGTATGCTCAAAAAATTTGTGAGAGATGTTAATGGAAATGTTTGTAATTAGAAAATTTTCAATGGAAATCACATATTTATGCTTGTAAGAAGAGGGATATACTTGTTGTGGTGGTATGTTAGAGGTAAATGTGGGTTGAGGGGAATCAGTTCCTTCAACAAGCTGGTGTTTGATAGAGGTAAACATTGGTTCTTTTCATTTGGTGGCCTGGGGCCATCAAATAAGGTTTGAAAAATTGAAATTAAAAGGACTTTGTCTCCTAATGATTCTGACACTCAGTCTGCTCTTCTAGAAGATTCTAAAATCTCACTCTGTTCACTAAGGAAAAGACATCCCAAGAAAGAGCCACTAATGGTGCCATTCAAAACTTTCAAATTTGAAGTGTTTGTATGCTTTCAATATGTGGGCAGAGGTTTGGCGTTGCCAATTAAAATTTTGAAACTCGGAGGTCATCTTGCAAATACATTTAGTGGAATGCTTTTTGGTACATATGGTAACATGCCTACCCAATTTTAGGCCCCCTAGATGCATTATGATGGGTTATTTAATTGCTTTCTGATTGCGACCAGGTCAAAATTGGTGTTTCAAAAAGTTTCAAATTTTGCATTCTAAGAGCAACCCATTTCTCATTTTGGTCTAAAACATCTCCAACACCATTTTCATAAAAAATGGAGGTCATCTAATGCATTATTTTAATGCATTTCAGTTACAAAAAAAGTATCTAACATACTAGTTCATAAAGGAGGTCCTAGAAATCTTTCAGTGATGCAAGTTTTGAGGAAATGGGTTTGTTCTAAATAATTGGTAAGGTCCCTATGAAAATTTCCATAGCCTCTGGATATCCCATGTGCCTGTAGTGAATAGCGTTGTTTGCCTAGGAGGAGAAATTAAAAAATTGTCATTTTCCAAAGTTTGAAATACAATTTTAAAACAAATATTTATTTGCACATTTTTAGTGATTTAAATGAAATATTATATATCAAACATTATAACATTATGTTATAATATATATGGAAAAAAAATTAAAGCATCTCATTGGCTTATGGCATGAGCACACAACCATTTCCTTTTCTCCTTTGCAGTTGTGCGATGGTGTGAAATGGTCTTCTCATGGAAAATTTTGATTTGCAATCTCTATTGCAGTGAGGATTGAAGTGTTTCCTTCTCCATGGAGGTTCCTTGAGGCATTTTGGGTAGCTTCAGACAAGAATTGTTGGATAGTATATTGTTGTTCACGTTTTTGGTTTTCTAGCGAGATTTTAGGGGTGTTTTGGAGCTCAAAATTATTGTTCCATGCTCTGAATTTATCCCCTAACCATTCCTAATTCTTGGCAGAGATTTTAAGCATGTTTGGGTTGAATTGTGGTTGTCAGCAGCTGCAAAAATTCCCTTTCATCTAGAAAAACGACCCAGTAATGATGAACAATTATTGAAGAGCATATTTGGCACCTCCAAATCACATGTTGCATTTTGGTATTACATTGCAATGTGGGTGTTTTCAACTCCAACACTTTTAGGAGAAATTTGAGCTTGCAACCAAGATGTATCAAAATTGTTTGAGGGGACTATTTTTGCATTGCCACCCAAATTTTATTGTGTATGGCTTAAATGCATCATGGCAAGCTTTCCCTGCTAACCCGTGAGGGTAGGTGTTGATGTCAACACAGGATAACAGGGGTGTGGGGAAGAGAAAGGTATGCATGCCAATCCGTGGATTTGATAATGTCATGCAAGAAAAGTAGTAGGGGAGCAGGGAAGGCACCGCATGGGAAGGTGCGCCTGTGGAAATTTTAAAGAGGCAACATTTGAAGTTAATGCTTGATGGTGAAATAAGCAAGTAATTTTTTTTATATAGCCCAATAAATATCTAAAAGCCTTCACTATTTAAAGGAAAAACTTTAAATGTGAAATGTGAAGAAATAATATACATAGGTAAATATTTTATATTGCTTGAGAAATAATTAAATTCTTCACCATGGTGAACGAAAATATTTTAAATATTAAATGAAAAACAAGGGTGCAACCCAATGTAAAAGGGAATTAAGAGCTTTCATGTTTAAAAAGAGAAAAGACTTTAAATGTGAAGTGAGGTAATTTATAGATGCATGGGTAAATATTTTATCCTGATAAAAGAATTATTCCTTCACCATATAAAAGAAAAATCCTTTTGTTGTTGGGTAGTAAAGTTTTAAGGGGCATGGGTAAAATGTTTCCCTACCTAGATTCAAATAATTAAAGTATTCACAATGTGAATACAAAAAACTTTGCTTGGGAAGATAATTAAAAAATAAAAGCTCTAAGTTGCCATGAAATAAATAAAAATGTGAAATGTTAAAGGGAAAAAAACAAAAATAGAGTAAAAATATTTCATGGGAAAAATAAAATTATTTGCAATTGTTGGGAAAAGTGAAAGAGTGAAAGGACTTTCTATAGCTAGTGGAGTGAAAGAGATTTTCATGGTAAAGACAAAGTATTTTCAACTGCAGGGTAAAATGGGTGAAAGTAAAAAGCATATTTTCTATTACTGGGTGAAGAAGGCAAGTGCAGGAGGCATGAATCAAAGTGTAGATTAAAGATTCTTCAAGTGCAAAGGTAGTTACTGATCAACGAAGCTAAGTGATGCCAAGTGTTTGATGAAGATTTCCATTTATGGTTTCTTCTTCCTTAAGGGTAATTTTCTGCTTCATTTTGGGGCTGTTCATTCTTTTTTCTCATGGGAATACCATTTTGTAACAAGGTCTCAAGTGTATAGTGTTGGTTTTAAGGTTTCTGGATTAATTTTAGTCATGCAATGGAGAAATAAATCATGGCATTGTCATTTTTGTATGTAAATGATAAGATAATTTGATCTAGTTGTCTCCACAATGCATATTGTATGGATTTTAAATATGAGTAATCAAAGATTGCAAATACTTTTCTTCTTGTATTTCCTTGAATGTATTTTTAGTGTTATTATTGTCATTCAAACAATGAATTAAACTATATTAACAAAAATAGAGGTTTATACAACTATGTGTTGGGATTATTAAGTATGGCTAGTTGAGGTTTTGGTATCAATGGTGTAATACATCATCTGATAGGCATAATTATGACAGAGTGAATGCAATGATGTACTTTAATTTACATTGTTTAGGTGACTCCACTCTAGAATATGGCACTGGTCTTTTAATGTTGTAACTTCCTAAGATTGATCGTGAGCAACTACAAATTATAATCAAATTTACTTATCTATCTTGTTGTGGATGTGTGTAGAATTTAATGATATACATATCTCATGTTTAAATTAGGGATTATCATGGAGGTCAACGAAACATTTAGGGTAGTATGTCCATTTAACATTTGAAGGAGAATTATCTTTTTAGCAATGTTATGGATACTTTGGCACACAAGTATCTACAAATACACTGTTGGGATCACCCTCCTAGGTTTGTAGAACTTGAAGTGTAGAGGAGAAAGGTTTTATATCAAATCTCTCATTCATTGGCCAAATCTCTCCTTGAATCTGACCATTAGGCCTAGTAGCCCTTTAGGATTCAAGTGGATTGCAAATTTGAGAACCAACAAGAGGTCCGATAATTAAAGGGGTTTTAGGAGGTCCATTAATTAAAGAGTCTTAGGAGATCCAATAACTAGAGGATACCTATTATTCAATTTTGTGTTCATAACCTCAACAAAGTTAACTACTTGTTGATGATCTTCTATTGAGGGGGGATCTAATGTCACCTTAGCATCTTCATCTATGAAATCCATCTTATTGTGTTTTGAAATAAATGTATAAACGGTATCATCCTCTTGTCTAATAATATCTTCCTAAGTAGGAGAAGTAGGGGGAGAGAAACAAATAAGATTCTCATGACGCTCAATGATTGGATCTTCTAACACCAAAATACCTTCTTCCCACGTAGGTGAGGTATAGGGAGAAGAATAAACATAATTTCCATGATTTTCAATGAAACTTGCATTCGATTGCACCAAGCTAACCTCACACATAGGAGAGATAGTGGGAGATGGATAAATGAAAAATAACAAAAGAGGAGAAATAAACTCATTTTCACATGCTCATATAAAAAATTCCTTGAAATTCTTAAGGAGATCTAACAATAGAACATACATTATGACAATAAATTATTTTTACAATGAGGACATGATGTTATGTCCTATGGATCAAGCTATAAAATTTTCTAGCAAAATAGATAATTACATAACTAATACACAAAAATTGATACCGGGTCTAGGTAGAGACCAAAGACAAGGTTATGCACAATAAATTTTAACTTAATTTAGCTGGACAAGGGTACCCAAGGCACCTATGTCCTAAATAGGCTTTTACAAAATTCAAAATTTGACTATTTATGATGTTGTTTAAGGATATCAAGTTAGTTTGTAGATAGGTTGGATAGTGAATGATTTTTCCATAATTTTCTCAATTTATGATAACATAATTCAAAATGCAACTATGCAAGTGTGCAAGAATGTTGAAAATGCTTGAACAATAAATAAAAATTATAAATGCAATTTCTAGATCTAAGATTAAAAATTTAATTGAGTCTAACATGCTAAATCTGAAAATGATGATGTTAATATACTTTTTGAAAGAAAATCACGCAATTTCTCTCTTTTTATCTATATGCAAGTTAATTAAATGCATGCAAATGACACTTTCATTTTAGTTTTTTTAGACTTAAATGATATAATCCATATTTTTCAATGCAATTGGAATGTATATCTGAGCTATAATGAATGAAATTAAACCTATTGAAAATTATGATGCAATATGATATGCATTTAAAAAAAATTATACCTTTATGTGTTGAACACCTGGAATACTAAGAGGGCGGGGGTGAATCAATATTCTTTTAAACTATTTAAACATTAAAACATTCAACAGTCATAGTGTATTCAATTGTAGTAATGAAAGAAAGCATGAAAAAATCCAACATCACATAACACGTGAACACTAGAATTTTTATGTGGAAAACCCGAAATGGGAAAAAATAAGGTAAGGATTAGCTCACAATATATTATAACTAGTTATAGTATATTACAGAAGTTCTCATTATAGGTGGACTCACTACCCACTAAGAAATAAGAGAGATAGAAGAGATTGTGGCTCATGGATAAATTTGAACTATAACAATTGCATCTAACACATACATGAAATACAATTCGAATGAAGCTCAAAATACAGACTCAAAAATCTTCATACTAGTTTGAATTAACACTCTCCAGATGATCCCACAATATTGGTTTACAATTTTTGGCCAAACTAGACATTAAACCAACTTTTTCTAACTAAATCTTCACTTTCGGGCACCTGTAGCGGCTAAACCGTGAGGAATTTGAAGATGATGCAAACTAGTGATTTGTGAAATTTTTCCTGTAGATTCTAAATATATTTTTTTTCAAAATTTTTGGAATCAAATTGCAATTCTTTTTTCATCTCCTTTGAAAACTAGTTTTTTTCAGTAAACACCATTTTTAAGGAGTGATGCTCACTGTATACAACAATTTTTTTTTCCATGAAGGATAAAATTAAATTTTTTCCAAATTTAGATTTGTAACTATGATATCTAGCACTTTCATTTGGTTTCATAGTGTTTTATTAAATATTATTTCCTTAATCAAGTTTCAAAGTCAAACCAATTACAATTCAAACATAGGAAGACTGTATACGACATAACTTTTTTGTATGTATTGAAATTTAATTTTTTTTTGTTGGATCAAGGACTTCAATATTTAGTGCACTAATATTTTTCATTTTTTTTTTTTGATAATATAGTATTTTTCCATATGTGCCTGGAATAGAGAGCTTGATTTTCAGTGAAAAACCTACATTCACAAGAAATGAAAAATAAATATAATAATAAAATTAAATTTATTTAAATTATACTTTTTAGGAAGCTTATAATAAGGACTACATACTTACAAAAAATAAATTTTAAATGAACTCATTTGATCCCCCAAAAGGTAAATCAAAAGTGGTTTTTTATCAACATTTTGACAGGTGTAAAGGAGACTCTGTTATAGGTATGGTTTAAAACTAGTGGGGTTCTATCCAAGGGGGTTTGATCTAAGGTGGTTCAATAAAACCCTCTTCAATTGGAATCATTTAAATGAAAATTTAAAAGTATTAAAACATTATATTTTCTAAAAATATGTGATTTTAGCAAAAATTAGGATCTCCCAGAAATTGTAAACTAGTATTGTGGGATCACCCTTCTACTTTGCATTTGCACTAAATTCACATCCACCAACTCTTATAACATATCGCCATATAAAATTTTGATAATGTTGCTAATGGTTTCAAAAACATATCACCATCATCAAATTATTAAAAAGGGTCTAACTTATATATCTTCACCTATAACATCGATTAGGTTTTCCTAATTAGATGTAATAAAACAAATTTAGCTTGTCGACTCAAGATTTATCCACACACGCTTTGTGCCAATATTAAATCCTTACAATCAATTGAAATAGGTCAACATAGACCTAAAATATATTCATCATAACTCCACAATACTTAATTAATTTTTACATACCTTCAAACCTATTAGGTTGGCACCGCAAAAAACCTAATTTTAAAATTCATCAACTGTACATCCACATTTAGACCCATGGACCTCCAAACACCATTCCAACTAGAATATGCACTCATATGAAATCTTCCAATACCTTAAAAAATTTGTAAAACCAAAAAAAATCTGTGATGAAGTGTAGACTCACCAAAAAATATGCACAAAACTAAAAATGTTTGATACTGCCAAGCCAAACTTCTCTTCTTCATAACTTCAAAGCTAGAAACCAAAACAAGATGAAACTCTACAATTAGGTTCCTCTGACAACCAAAAAAATTATAGTAGGAGCAGAAAGAAAATTCTTAAATAGCAGACCAATATGGACCCAATTACCATATCCCTTATATAAACAAAACCACCTGCATTGACACTTAGTCAATTTCTTCAATAATTGTCTTCACTGGATCAAACTTTCTTGGAATTTTTTTTTTCACAATCATCTTCAACCTTGCTCATGACACCCAAATATATTTGCATCATAGTCTTTGTACCAGGATATAATGTTTACATCAATGATAATATTGCAATGCATAATTGTACCTTGTGCTCATTCCGCATGCTCATGTTGCCAAAAAATGTATCAATGACATCTCTTCATTCTTCCAATAGTTCCCCCCTTTGTTATTGATGCAACATGCCACAATTATCTCCAAAATTACTCCCCACCTTTGATATCAAGGGAAAAGGGTGTATACAATAGTCTTCTTGACATACCAAATCTCCCCCTAACAAAAATGTTCATATATGTAAGCTAAAAATTTGAATTGACTCGCCCTAAGAATGTTATACATCATAACTAGACCAAAAATTTGTACCATAATTCATTGTACATCATCTACATATATACACTAGAGTTTAAAAATAATAAACTAAAAATGCATAAAGAAATAGAAATACTATGTTGAAATGCACAAGACAACTGAGAGGGTGAGGGGTGAATCAATTGTACCTTAAAACTTCAAAACCATCATTAGCATTCAAATCCACATTCCCTCATTAGACCCTTAAATTTGCTATGATGAATTAGCATGAAAAGAAAATAATTGAAACTGAAACAACTCAACACAATATAGAAGAGAACACAATATTTATGTAGAAAACCTAAGAAGGAAGAAAACATGTTGAGGATTAGCTCACAATATAAGTAATAATATCAATGAATACAATAGGGCTCACTACTAGAAGGGATCATTGTAGGAAGGGCTCACTACCCAAAGAAGAAAGGCTCACTACCAAGAGGCTCACTACTAGAATAGAAAAGAAGATAGAAAAAGAATGTTACATAGAGAAAAGCATCTAAATGAAAAAAGGAATCCATCATAATGACTTTTACTCCTTCATAGTCTAATTGAAAAATTGTAGCCACCTTTTTCTCACTACATCTAGTAAACTAACACTTGAAAGTTTGCAATGCACTTCTCAATTTTGCACTCTACAACTCTACACTTCACATCATTTCACATATCTTGCATCTATCAAGTAACATCTCTCAACAACTAAACTCATAATTATACCATCCTCAACCTTGAAACCCTCTCTAAGGTTAGCTATGTACCTTACATGTGCAAATTCAAATTAGATCAGCACCAAAACACTTCCATGGTAGATAGAAGTAAATGTGGGCCACATTAAAACATAATTGGGACTAAAATCAACAACACCAATCAACCATACACTAACACAAACAATATTTATCCTTTGCATGTAGTGTAGACACTAGGTCATCCATTGCCCATGCAAACAACATCAAACTTTGAAGTACATGCTTCATCAAACCCAAAGATGACTTCAAAACCACATAAAATGCTTGAACATTATCTAGAATATTCCCCAAACACCCTAAAATTGAAAAAACTCATTCACAACAACCTCCACCTAAAGAATGTACAAATATGTACACTCAAATGACTTTTCCATACATTGTTTCTTGAAAAACTATCTTCCAAATCCAAAATCCTCAAATCCTCTTGACTAAGGTCAAACAATAATATCATCAACATATATTTAGAATCACAAGACCTAAAGCAAAACTAGAGAGAAACATGGAGCATAAACATTTCTCCCAACACACCTCTACAATGCACAATCACACATCAATGAGCACAACTTCTATTATACCATGATCCATCATACCATATCTTGAATACAACAATTCTAAACACCTCTCACCAACATATCTTAATCACATAGGCAGATCTTCAACCTAGAAGAGATGCAGAGAAAAACTAGAAAACAATTTTGTTACCTAGAATACCACAACAACACACTGTTTCATTTTTTTTTAATCAAATTAACTCAAAAGCTCTTGGAAACCAAGCACTAGAGACACATCCTCATCATCTTCAATACTTTCACAACCATAGAAAGAAGCTTATCAAAGCAACAATATAGGTTGACACCTATAGATTTACTAATGACAACATAATGCAACTAATCAAAGCATCAACTTCACTCTTGCAACCATCTCACTCAACTAAAAACATCAATGAAAACACTAGATTGTTGACATCGATGACAATAAAAACTAATAATTCTTGCAAAAATCTCCCCCTTTTCATTGATGATAACACATGATGTGAAAAACCATCAAATACATAACAGCTCTATACCATACCAATTTCCTTTTCTCTTTTCTCCCCTTGAATAGCTTATCTTTTATGTATTGTTTCTTTTTTCCTTTTACATCACTTCTCATGAATCTTTCTCTCCCTTATTACTTATTCTTTTTCACATGTTTCTCTCTCCCTTTTTATTCATAATTTTTCACATGATTCTCTCCCCCACTTTGACATCAATGAAAAAGAACATAATACTTGTACTATTTTATTCTTTTCCTTTGGAATCAAATAACCTGCTTACAAATGTTGTGCAACACCTTTCCTTTACTAGTCTAAATACTCCACCTTAGGAGCACACATCAACCTACACCACATCAGATACCACTACCTACTCCCTCTAAGAGGTATCTATCAACATCATTCCACAATAAAGAATGAATCTTGAGATCCACTAGATTAGTATATCTCCTTATACATCTAGTTCAAGGAAGGAGAGGCAATAAACCTAAACTTCTCTCAATGATACAAAATTATCCTTAGGAAGAGCCTTAGTGAATATATCATAAATCTAATCCTCTGTAGGCACATATTCAATCTTCACTTCATTCTCTACAACCTTCTCTCTTAGAAATTGATATATGATTGAAATATGTTTTGTCCTTGAATGCATCACTATATTCTTTAAAAAAATTATTGCAATTGTATTGTCACAAAAGATATAAATAGGCTCGCCATACACCACTTTGATATCCTTTAGTTTTTTCCTCATTCATAACACCTATTTGCAACAAGATGTTGTTGTAATGTACTCAGCCTCTGCCGTAAATAAAGAAACTTAATATTTTTTCTTACTTAGCCATGATACCAATCTACATCTAAGAAAGAATGCACCACCACTTGTACTTTTCTTTTCATCCACACAACCAACTCAATCAACATCTGTGTATGCACTCAAAGTGAAATTAGTAACCTTTGGATACCACAATTCATGATCTAGAGTGCCCTTTAAGTATTTGAATCTCCTCTTCACTGCTGCAACATGTGACTCTCTAGGATCTTCTTCAAATATAACCACATGAAAAACTACATGCATCATATCCAATATAGTAGCATTTAGATATTCTAGTCCACAAATCATAGTTTGTACTTTCTCTAATCATCCTTAGGGGATTCATCATTCTTGCTTAGCTTGTAACTAATAACCATAGGAGTATATACCAATTTGGAGTCTTCCATTCCAACCTTCTTCAACATCTCCTTAACATATTTTGATTGTGAAATTAATATACCTTTATTTTTTTGATTGATTTGTATCCCAAGGAAGAAATTAATCTCCCCAAATATAAACATTTCAAACTTTTTTTGCATCTCTTCTACAAACTTCTTGTACATAGCTTCATTGCCTCAAAAACTTATATCATCAATATACACAACTGCAATCAAGATTTGATCTTTTTCAATCTTAAAGTAAAGATTACTATTTTTGTTACCTTTATTAAATCCTTGCAGTATCAAATACTTATCCAACCTTGCATACCGAGCTCTAGGAGCTTTCTTCAATCCATAGAATGCCTTCTTCAATCTATAGACCATATTAGGTTTATCTGATAACTCAAATCCTTCTAGTTGTTCCTTGTAGACTTCTTCCAACTCTCCATTCAAGAAAGTAGATTTCACATCCATCAAATAAAATTTGAAATCCTTATGTGCTACAAAATCTAAACACATCCTGATAGATTCCATTCTTTCCACCAGGGTAAATGTCTCTTCAAAACTATTCCTTCCACTTGTGAATAACCTTTACACATAAGCCTTTGCCTTGTTCCTTACCACTTCTCCATTCTCATTCAATTTTTTTTGGAACACCCACTTAGATCCAATTATATTATTATTTGTAGGTCTTGGGACAATTTCCCAAGTCTAATTCTTCTCAATTTGTAGTAGTTCTTCTTCCATAGCCTTTATCCAATGTTCATTTGTGCATGCCTCAATCACTATCTTAGGTTCAAATTCAGAGAGTAAACAAAAATTTCCCTCTTCTTCAACAACTTTCCTTCTTGTCAATACACCTTTTCTCTAATATCCAATGATCTATTCTTTGGAATGATTTCTCTGCACATACTTAGGGGTTCTAGGATTCTTTTCCAGAGCTTATTTATCTTCTTCAAACTATACTTCCTTTTTCTTAACTTTTTTTTTCTCTACAATTAGGATCATCTAATTCATATCCATTTGTCACTACTAAGTTCTACAAATCTTCATCAACCTTGACAATTACACTCAACAATATTTCTCAATATTTTATTGTAGCACTAGTAGGCTTTGATTTTAGTAGAATATCCAAGGAATATTCCTTCATCAAACCTTTCTCCCTAATTTTATTCATCTCTTCTAATATAAAATTTGCTTCTATGATCGACAGATTAGTATGGGCTGACTACACTTGATCCATGAAGAATAGAAGCATATTCATGCCACTAAACGTCAATCCAATAGAGATCATTTAGGGAAGTTAAGATCATGAAAAAGAGTATATTTATTGCCACATGGAGCAGTGGTAATATGGGCCTTCCAACCACAATACCAACTTGTTCTTCTTTTTCTATGAAATATGTTGTGTTTCTCCACTAGGATGGTGTTTCTTTTGTTTCAAAAGTGAAGCTTCTCAAACTACTAATTATATCAGTTTGTTCTCCTTCAATGAGTTCAAAGTTTTGTTGAATGGTATCATGCGTAAGGTTGGGTTGTTCAACAGGAGTAATCAGTCTCCAAATAATCATGTGGGGTTCAATTTGTCAATTTATCTTTGCTTAAGTGAGTTTCTTTTACCACAAACACTTGTTTTGATTAAGTTCAAACTAAATGTTTGTCAAAAACATCATCAATTCCACAAGGTCCATTTTTTGAAAATCATGAAGTTGAAGCCATAGTTTCCTATGTTAACTTTGGGAAGTATGGATTGAGATATAAACTAAAATACATTAAATTCTCTAAAAATAAATTCTTAAGATGAGCATTAATATCAAGGTTTGAGTATTCATACTTAGACCAAAGGGTTTGAAATTTTGAAAAGACTTTGTTGATGTTTTTTTTCAATTTTTTGGAACCAAGAAAAGTATTTAACTGACTCACAAGCATTTGCAATCCTAGATTCATAAGATACTACTTGCTGAATTATCACTTGGATTTCTCCAAACACTAAGAGAATGGAAATAGCTAGATATTTGGTGATACTAGCTCCCTCTTACATGTCACACACTTCTCAAGACCACAAAATCTCAAATCCTAAAGATCCAAAGATACTAAGGATTTTCCTATTTCAACAATAAATAGTAAAATGTGGGGCAGCTTCGGAATGACCATTCCTACACCAACAAGCATAAAGGTTTTTGGCTTCTAAACAATTGGTTCATACTAAGGACTTTTGTTCAAGGTGGCCATACACTCAACAAGATCAGCTCAAGATTATTTCAACCAAGAGTCATCCCAATCCTTTCCTAAGAAAGGATTTTGATGTTTCATGTGGACACTAGGGGTGGAACTTGTCGATATGATACATCTACACCTATTGCTTATGACTTTCGTCACAAAAATATTTTTTATATAGTGATTTGAAAGAGCTTGGCTTTAGCTTGTTACTGCTTGGATCATTCAAACCTTTCAAAGTGAGGTGGAAATCCCTCTAAAGATATGCAAAAGCAAGGAAGTACACTTGTTATTCAATATCCCAGACCGTATGAAGCAAGGAGAGAGCACACACAACACCTTTTCCTTACATTAGCATGAGGTTAATTCTAATCCAAATCAAAATGTGGGTGATTATACAAAATTTCAAAGCAATGCTTTTGATTCTCAAGATAGTCGAGTGTCATGAGAGAAGAGTATGCACATTCAACGATGAAAATGTAAATCAAAATACATGGAAAAAACTCATTAATTTTAACCCTCAAAGCAAAGGTAAGTTTATTTTAAGAATCAAACAAAGTGTTAAGTTGTATTGTTCAATTTTAAACCCAAATTAGCATAGTAGAGTGAGGGTTCATTTTAATCCTGTATGAGTGTTCATTTTAAAACCCAATTGAAAGCTAGTGTGGTACTAAAGCATAAAATGAAAAAGCATGATAAATGGGTTATAATTTCCTCAAAAGTGTTGAAACAATTGTTATAATTATAAAATTTAAAGGAAAGAATGCTTCTTCACTTCAAATTTTATCATCCAACCTGTAAAACCGAGTTAGCCTAAAAACCAGAACAAAAATTCAAAGGAATGTTAGTGATAAAATGAAGGAAAAACTTAAAGTGCATGCTAAAAATCACACTGTTTTTGCTTACGAGAGAAAAGTGCCACTACTCATGATAGCATTTCCATAAATCAAATGAGCATCACTCTGGTGAAAAATTGTGTCACTCTATAGAAAGGTAGTGACGATGATAGTGTTGCTATTTGGTGGTGTCATCTTTTTCAAATTCTTGATACCTCTAAAAAGTATTAGCATTAGCATTTATTTTAATCAACACCAATGTATTAATTAGGAATCATTGTATCAGATGGAAATAGTGTTTCTATATGGAAACGCTTTACAAAGACATAGTTGAAACCTCCTGGAGTGTCATTGTATCTGCAAAAATCAGAAAAATGAAATTTGAGAGATAAATTTATTAAATGTGATCAGTTATGCCATCCTTCTAGATCCAAAATGTGATCGACGGATTAGTATGGGTTGAATACACTTGATCCATGAAGAATCAAAGCATATTCATGCCACTAAATGTCAATCCAATAGAGATCATTCAATTTATGCAAAGATAAAGAAGCCATTAAAACTACCATATTAAATCATGAAAGCTTGATAAAACCTCTAATCTAAGACATTGAAACTTATCCTATTAGGGGAGTGGTGTCGTGTTGATTTGGAACGACAACCCTTTCCAAATCTCATGGATAAATCAACCTGTTTCAATCATTTTTATTGAAGAAAACTAATAAAACCATTGTGATATGTGTGATGAAACATGATTTAAATGCTAAACTAACATGATGCAATTTATTTTAACATGATTTATGATATGATGATCAAGATATGTGAGTGAAAAGCTAATCTAAATGGATTTTAAGCTAAAAAGGATTGAAACTCTATTTAATAAACAAGCTAAAAGTATACATATATGTTATCATGGAAGCCATTAATGGAAGCTAAGCTAATTAATACAAGTAGTTAACTAAAATGATACTTAAAAAAAGTGCTAAATATGAGTGTGAGTGTGAGTGATTTTAATAGCATAAGTTTGATGTTAAAATATGGATCCATTTGTCTCCAAATAGTGACCTATTTATAAGAGGACAAATGGGAAATGGAAGGTTGATATTGTTGGACTCAAGGAATACTAAGAGGGGGGTTGAATCAGTGTTCAACAAGATTTAAATTACAATCCAGATCTTAAACCATTTATAGTATTTAAACAAAAGAAAATATCCATGCACATGAAGGAAACAACTAAAACACCATAACACCAAGATATTGTGTGGAAACCCTGTTAGGGGAAAAACCACAGTGGAGGTTAATCCACAATTTATACTCTATTAAAAGTATGAAAAAGGGGAATGTGCATGCATTCAAGCACACTACCTAGAGATCACTACTCAAAAATAGGAAGGCTCGCTCCCTTACAATATATTTGGATTAAAACAAAGAGTTGAACTGAGAAAGTAGCATCTACAAATGCCTAGTTTCAGTTTTGGTGAGGCTCATGGATCAAATTCTGGACCTTCAATCTGATTCTACACTTTGCTCTGCTCTGCCTTAATTCACTTCACAAAATCCTCTTATGCTTAATTGGAAATCTCTCAACTACTTTTCTGATATTCGTAGACACATATACACACTACCACCTTCCATCCATACATACAAAATGAATTGAACAATCTCATATTTATATCCACTAGCAAGAATTCAATCGCTATATGTTGGATTCAATAGAATAGAAAATATCTTTCAAATGTCGGCTCAGATCATGAGTAATATTTAATGTGCATCCACAGAAGTCATCCAAACCATAGCTAGGACCCAAAACAAAATTTCCAACACAAGAATACCTTAATTAATTATACCTCAAAAATCTGTGACATGCCATATTTACTAAGTCAGCCACCATGAGCTAATAAACAAAAAATCATCCTATCGAATCTTCTAAATTATACACCGATTAATGTGACATCACAAAACTTAACAATAAGATAATATAGATACTTAACAACTCTCCCCAAGATCCACAACTCAAAATGATAATCCAATGAAGCATATAGATCGACATACTAACCGAATACCCTATTCTTCATTCTCTCTTCCGGTAATACTTTATTCTTTACCCTGCCTATCGGTATGAGAAAATCCTGATCTGTGGACTAGAATAATGAATTAGGTTGCCATCAATGACAACACTAGAAGCCATATGCTAACAATATCCCCCTTTGGCATTGATGGAAACACTTAGTGAAAAATGACCAAGTGTTGGAACCAATATGATTACGCTGCTAGAGTTCAAAATTTCAAAACACAACTCCCCCTTAGAATGATAAGGCATTTTTCATTGCTCTCTCTCCCCTTTTGACATCAATGCAAAACATATTTTGGATCTCCCCCTTTTCTTATTCAAAAATTGGATCAAATTTTGAAGAAATGCAACTGCCACTTGAGTCAAAAAATTATCTTGAATTTATCTTTCATTAACAGAAGAAATTTCCTCCAAGCTTCTACTGAAATCCCAATGATTAAGATCAAGATGTTGTTCTCAGATGCTTGGTTGATAATCTGGATGAGAGATTCTAGAATTGTGATTGCCTCTTCTAATTTCTCTCTTGTCCTCAAAAGCTCAATTAACTGCTCCAGTTTGCATTTGGTTAAATCCTTCACCTTCCAAAAGGTGTCCACAAGGTTGTTTCTGGTGAAATGAAAAATTTCATGCATAGACTACAACTCTTGAATCCTTTTCTTGAATGCACCATCTTGATCCTGAAACATGTTATAGTCCTGACCAATCTTATTCAGCTCAGTTTCAATATTCTCCATCTTATCTTTGTATCTCCCAACTGCATGAGGCCAATGAAGGCAATATTTGCAATATTTATGCATTGCCTCAACACATTCATTTGCATTTTTAGTTTGGTAAGAGATAGCCTAAACTGCTCCTTCAAATGTAGAATCATTTCTTCCTCTTTCCTGTCCTGAGACTCAGAGACCATGGCTTTCTTAATGCATTCAATCATCTCTTCAGGAAATACATTTTTCAAACTCTCTAATCCAATATTATTATGCACAAAATAAGTATTTAGAATGCTCTTGATCAGGTCCTACTCATATGAGGGTCTATCAGACCATATGTTAGCAATTTTCTACATCCCATCTTTCTCTTGAACAAGCTGCGGTATATTTAATTTGGATAAAACACCTTCTTCTTCGCTTCCTTCTACCATTACTATATCTGGTTCAACTAATTTTGGTTCTTCCGTTGGAATGTACTCATCAGATCCCTCATCTGGTATGTCCACAATCACTTGTTCTTTACCTTTTCCTTAAATTTTTGGAGTCTTGTATGCCAGAGGAGTGTAATAACCAATCTCTTGTGCTCTTTTCTTCTTCCTCTCCATCTCACCAGAAGAGATTCCAACTTCAAGTGCTTTTACCAAAATGGAAATTCTAATTTCTCCAAACTTCCCTAGCAATTCTTTAAAGAAATTTACATACTCTTGCTTGCAATTTTCCAAAGTATTAGAATGTTCAAAAATATATTTACAAACTGGTTCATTCTCTTTCCATACAACATTATTGATATGTGGCAAGAAATTCAAAAAATACATCACAAGACATATGACCAAGGTACCAAACCTAAAGGGATAATCTGCCTCCTTTGTTAGTTGCACATTTTCCATCAATTGATCTTTTAGCAATCCGCATAGGTCAAAATCATGATCCTCCATTATCATTTTATGAGAGATGTAAACTGCACCTGTCGAAGTTGCACCTTCTTTGTTTCTAAAAAATATTTTGTATGAGATTCCATGCATAATGTACCTTGTTATTGGATCTTTGATTGTCAAAATTATCAAAGCCCTCTGATCTCCTGTTACTCTGGTTAGGGTTTTTACTTCCTTGTTCTGAATTGACTTCTTTTTTAGTATATCCCCAACATCACATAATCCAGTTAGATTCTTAATCACCTCTTTTGAAATGAGATAGGGTTTATCCAAAGTTAGAATGTCATCATTCAATCTATTTAAGATAAACCTAACAACTTCCATGTTATCAAAATAGGGAAATTCACTCTAAATGTCCAAAATTTTGTGTTTCACACCTTCAAGCCATTTCAATTCATTGGCTGGAAACATATTTCTCACATCCCTAATCTTCTCACTACTATATTCATCTAAATTCACCATTCCTTAGATTTTCTTCATTTTCTTTTTCATACTGAACAAGTTTCTACTGAGTACCAAATTAAGTGAGGATTCTACAAGCAACTGAAATACCTGACGAATTCATTGTTGAATTTACTTTACTCCTTCAAAATTCTACTATAGAGGATCTCCTTCTATTCTTCTTGAATGCAAGGTGACAAATGAGGGTTCCAAATACCCTTTTTATAATTCACACACCTAACCTTTTTACTGCATTAAATGTTACAACCTAGGTGTTTCAGATACTCTGTTTTCTTAGGTAGCAAAAGAAGAATTCATCTGCAAACCTTCTACATCTCAAATTTTTGCACAAGCAATCACCAATACATTTGTAAACTATTAGCATAATTACTAACAATTTCCTACATTCTAGTGCCAACTATCGACAAGGGGACAAAAGATTTTCTTGAAAAACTCCCCCTAGGCCAATGGCCTAAGATCAATTTTTGGAGGAATTTCCAGAAGCTACTTCTAGTGCAGGCTTATTTCCTTCATCAGATTCACTCTTCCTTACCCATGTTTTCTTCATCTAATCTCTTATTTCTTCCACTATCACTTTCCCTTTTCCTTGATCATCTTTTTGTGAAATTTTGTCTTTGTATACTAGACCTCTTATAGCCATGTTTCTATTCCTGCAAAATCTTGCAATGTGACCAAATTTGTTGCAATTGTAACACATAGGATTTCTTTGTCTAGACCATTCATTCCATTGATTTCCTCTTGATCTAATTTGATTAGCAACATGCCCAAATATTCCATGGGTTTAGCATTTAGCATTCCTTACATTGACAGACATACTTTTGCATTCAATTGACTTATGACCAAACTTATTGCAACTAAACACTGACCAGGAAATGATGGACTGCTTGAATTTATTTTACTTCTACACTGAGAAGACATATGACCAAATTTATTACAAGTAAAGCAGTGACCATTAAAATTTTGAGCATTGGATTGTCTTATAGGATACCTTCTGCCTTTGTTCATTTGATTTCTTTGTCTGTAATCCTTATGTTCAAATCCTGAGCTTTCTCCCTTCTCATATCCAAGACCTTGCTTGTCATTTGCATCCTTCTATCCTTTAGTCATCTCATCATGCTTAGCAGAACTGATCCTAAACTTCTCCTTGTATTCATTTGCAGTAGTGAGTTCATTTCTAAGAATAACCATTTGTCTTTTAAGCTCTTGTTCATTATTTTTGGATTGTTGTAGTTCAATCTCCAACTAAATGAATCTACTATTAACTCTATTGCATTTTTTAGATCTTTCTTTTAAGGACTGGGCCAAATTCTCCTCATTCTTTTTCTTTTCTTCAATCTCCTTAGTCATCTTCATTGCCATAGATTCCATCACACACTTTAGAGTAGCATTGTTTCTAGCAATCTTTTTGCATTCTTTAGTTATTTCTTTTAGGGTCTGATTCAAGTGAACATCTTCCAAGCATTTACTTTCTTTTTGCTTCAGCTGATCACATAGTTCCTTCCTCTTTTCTCTTGACTCATTGATTTTATCCTTTAATGATTGAATGAATTTTTTAGCATCCTCAAGATTTTATTTTAATTCTAGGACTTCTGCTGTAGACTGATCAAGGTCATCAAGTTCCACCAAAAGTTGTTGTTGAAGACCAATAGATTCCATTGCATTCCAAGATCCACCTCAAGCTATTAAACTTTTGCAGAGGAACTGCGCTCTAATACCAATTTTTGCACTCAAGGAACACTGAGAGGGGGGGGTGAATCAATGTTCAATGAGATTTAAATTACAATACAAATCTTATACCATTTATAGTATTTAAACAAAAGAAAATATCCAAGCACATGAAGGAAACAATCAAAACACTAGAACACCAAGATTTTTATGTGGAAACCTTGTTAGGGGAAAAACCACGGTGGAGGTTAATCCACAATTTATACTCTATTAAAAGTATGAAAAAGGGGAATGCACGTGCATTCAAGCACACTACCTAGAGCTCACTACTCAAAAATATGAAGGATCACTACCTTACAATATATTTGGATTACAACAAAGAGTTGAACTGAGAAAGCAACATCTACAAATTCCTAGTTTCAGTTCCGGTGAGGCTCATGGATCAAATTCTAGACCTTTAGTCTGATTCTGCACTTCACTCTGCTCTACCTTAATTCACTTCACAAAATCCTCTTTTGCTCAATTGGAAATCTCTCAACTACTTTTTTGATATTCACAGACACATATACATACTACCACCTCACATCCATACATACAAAATTAATTGAACAATCTCATATTTATATCTGCTAGTAAGAATTCAATCACTATATGTCGGCTTCAATAGAATAGAAAATATCTTTCAAATGTTATATTAGATCATGAGTAATCTTTAATGTGCATCCACATAATTCGGCCAAACCATAGCTAAGAGCCAAAACAAAATTTCCAACACAAGAATACCTTAATTAATTATACCTTGAAAATCTGCAACATGCCATATTTACTAAGTCGGCCACCATGAGCTAATAAATAGAAAATTATCCTATTGGATCTTCTATCTTATACACCAATTCATGCGACATCACAAAACTGAACAAATTTCCCTAAGATCCATAACTCCAAATGATAATCTGATGAAGCATATAGATCGGCATACTAACCGGATACCCTATTCTGCATTCTCCCTTCCAGTAATACTTTGTTCTTTACCCTACCTACTAGTATGAACAAATCCTGATCTGTGGACCAAAATAATGACTTAGGTTGCCATCAATGACAACACTAGAAGCCATATGCCAACAAAGATCAAAAAGGTTAATTAATGGTCAAGGATGGAAGATGTTGGAGGCATGGCTCATGGATTCTCATCAACAAATGAGAATCAATGATGAGATTTAATCAAGGGTTCACCTTTGTCCAAAAAAACACACTTTTAACTTGCACAAGAGGTCACAAGTTAACTTGCACAATAAGTCAAGTAAGTTTGTTACAAAAAATGAATATTCTCATTTTTCAAATGAGTGAGGAAAGAGAATATTCTTTGGAATATTCTCATGGGTGAGGAAAATAGACATTTAGCAAATTAAAAAAAAAAATTAAAGTGCAAAAGGGGAAAGAATATTCCATGGGGATATTCCTTTTGGAGGAATGTGCAAAGGAGGAATATTCCCTTCCAAGTGGGGGGAAATTAGATTTAATAGTAATTGCTAATTAAACAAAGGTTTAATTTATGCAATTAAGGGGAATTAGATGATATTCATTAAATAAATGATTTAATGAAAAGGGGAGATAATGATATGATATTTAATTAAATAATTTACGGTTATTTAATTAAATAAGAGGACTTTGGGACTTAAATTAAATAATTAGATTTATTTAATTTAATAGGATAAAGTGTTAGCATGAAAGGGGTGAATTAACCTGATTAAATTATTTAGGTTAGTAGATGAAAATGATCTAATTATTTAAAAATCTAGGCTAATTTAATTAATTAAGTGAAAAGATGATGGTTTTGAGGATGAAGTGGTGTTACTGTACCTGATTCGAGTGCATGATATCATTCAAGACATTTTCAAGTGTCTACATTTTTCCCCTCTTTGAAGCGAGGTACCTACTACTTTGGTTCAAAGATTGACGCTCTTCGGCTTAAAAACTACTACTTAAATAAAAATAAAAGATTTTTTAATTTTTGGATGCCCCACTATTGCCCCAGTGGAAGGAATAAGTTGGTTCCTTTCCCTCTTGAGAAATCGGGTAGAAATTTTGAATTTTTAGTTGATTTCTTGACAAAGGTAAAATGTTGCTTGAGGGATCCAAAAAGGATTTGGGATACAAAACACATGCCAAAAATGTAAAAAACGGTTCAAAATAAGCTTCAGTTTGACAAGATTGGTGGAAATGGTGAAAAACCCTAGCTTCATGATTAAATTAGGGAAAGAAACCCTAATTTGGAGGCATAAATAGGTGAGGAAGGTTCACTTTCAATTCATTTTTGTATTCACACCTTAGAAAATTATTGCATTCTGAGTTATGAACCTCTGACAAAATGGTACAATGAGTGCTCCAACGACACATTTCTAACTGGGTTTGTGAGTACCAAATGCCTCCAGGCGTTAGACCATTGGTATGTGATTCAAAACTTGATTGCATTTTAACTTTTGAGTGCATTTATTGTAATTTGAAATTTTAGTTTAGGTTGTGTTGCTATATAGTGAAGCTTTTTTGAGAATTAGCAATGCTATTTTAATTTTTAGTGATGCTACCATGATTAGTGAAGCATTTCTTGTTTTGGAATTAGGGTCCTAAGTGAAAATAGTGGTGCATGTGTAAATAGTGACACACCCACCCAATTTAGAATTAGGGTTTGCAATGTTCAAATGGTGATGCATGCATCATTAGAGATGCATTTCATGATCTACAATTTGAATGCATATAGCATCACTATTTGGAATTTGAATTATAGAGAAAATTTCATAAATAGTGACACTTTTGTCATTTTAGGGGGATAAAAACTCCAAAATTAGCCAAATTTTGTGAATTTTGATGTTGTGTGCTTCATGGGTGTAGGGGGTTATCTAGCCTTTCATGTCCCATGAGCACCAATAGACTATGTTGTCCAGACTTGATGATTTTTTTGAGCTTCGACAGGAGCACCTGGGAGAGATCGGCTTGTGGTTGTTGGATGTTGTGGACATGGTTGCTGATATGTGGTTGTCATTGATGTCAACACTATTAGCACTTGGCATATTAAAGATTGTATATGTCAAGGATATTGAGAAAATTGTAAAAGAAAGTATTCTAGGTTCCTAGTGGAACTGTGCATGTCATGAACGTGTCTTGTGTTGTACGTTGAAGATTAGCTGGTGTGGATTAAAGGGTTGATTATTGAATGTTTCTAGATCATCTACCAAAAGTTTCAAAGGTCTGCGTGAAGTTTTGATTGTATTGTGGTCTGACAGTGTTTCAATGGTCTCTGTTAGTGTTGTTGAATGAAGATTGTGTGATTATGTTAATATTCGTTGTTGTGGATGCTTCTCTATTGTTTCTTGGTGTTCTATGATGTCTCTAGATCATTCTCCATCTTTGTGGTATGTCCACATTATTTAGAGAGCTCATGGTTGAAGATATTTTCTTGTACATGTTTGGGTTTTTCTTGTTCTTAGCCGACATGTTGGTGATAGCGTGTTGTGGATCTTCATGGTGAAATTAATTAAAGTATCTTTGTGTTGGAGATATTAATTTGGGTCTGCACTATGTTGTGGCCAACCTTGGTGGATTCACATTGCAAATTTATTTGTAAATTTGAGCTGACATTGCAAATATGTTTTATTTTCCTAGCTGACTAAGTTGTGATGAAATCTCATGTAGTGGATATATATGTGAGATTGTTTCATTGGTGTAAAGTGTGGAAAAGGTGCTCAGTGTGCTCCTATGTGCGAATATCTTTTGATTGCAGAGCGGAGTGTGAAGAAGATTGAGTGAAGTTTGAAGAAGGTTTTCTAAGCTTAATTAGAACTATGATCAGGCTTGTGTAGAAGCTATTTTCTCAGTTCGTACCCTTTGGATTTTAATCCTATTTTGTATTGTTGCGTAGTGAGCCCCTTTTGTATTTGAGTAGTGAGCTCTAGGAAATATGCCTAAATGCATGTGCATTCCCCTTACTATTTCTCATTATACTTTTAATAGGGTATAATCTTGTGGACTAACATCCACTATGGATTTTCCCCTAACAGGGATTCCACACAAAAATCTCAGTGTTCTTTGTCTCTTTGATGTGTTAAATTGTTTGTGGTTAATTTCTTATTCATTAGATCTAAGATTAAGTTAAGTAAATTTTGAAAAGTTTAAGTTTTTGTCACAACTGATTCATTCCCCCTCTTAGTTGTGTGTCCCTTTTTTTCCAGCAATTGGTATCAGAGCAGGTTCCTCTTAAGAAGTCTAAAAGCTTGAGGTGATCTGAGATGGCAACATTCAAGAAGAACAGTCCAAGATTTAATGGCACTAACTACTCGCTGTGGAAAGTCAGGATGCAATGTCATCTAAGATGTATTGGTGAAGCTTTCTGGAAGATTACAAAAGATCCATATGTTACTTCTCATAATGATCCCTCCACTGTTGATGAGATCATAGATGCTGAAAATAATATTAGGGCTATTGAAGCTCTAGTGAGTGCTCTGACAGATTTAGAGATGGCTAATGTGATAGGATTGTAGATAGCTCATGAGATTTGGATGAAGCTAGAAACCTTGTATGAATGAGATGCACAGGTGAATATGGCTAAGCTATAGAGTTTCAAAGGAAAGTATGAGAATTTGAAAATGGGTGAAGATGAAAATATTACTTCTTTTATATAAAGAGTAGATGAGATACTGATGGGTATTAGATGTGTCAGTGGTTTTGTGGATGAGGATGAAATTGTGGCTAAGATACTAAGATCCTTTCCTCCCTCCTAAAAAGTGAAATCTCATGCTATTGAAGAGATCAAATCAGTAACAAAGATATCAAGAGACATGCTGGTTGGAAAGCTTGCTACTTTTGAAATAAGTGAATTTGGTGAATCTACACCAAAGAGTGAATCTGCATTCAAAGCTACTGTATCTGAAAGTAACAAGCAAATATATAATCCAGGAGAGTGTTTTGGAAAGGTATCCAAGTATGATGAAGAACTGAAATAGCTTGAAGATAAAGAAAGAGAGGTAGAAGAATTGGAAGCACTGACTGCAAAGTAAGAAGGCAGAGGAAAAGGTAAGTATGAAGATTTATTTCCTATTAAATTTTTTTCTTGCAATAAAATAGGTCATTTTGCATCAAGGTGTCCTAAAAGAGTTCCTAGATCTAATCCTAAAAATTCTAGATTCCAAAAGAGATGTTACTTTTCTAAAGAAGCAGTGACTGATGATGAGTCTGATAAAGATAATGGAAATGAAGATGAATGGGTTTTCATTGCTACCATTGAAGATAATCTTGTGGCTACTAAATCTACTAAAGATGAAAAGGCTCTTGCAGCCAGAGTTAAAGAAAAAGATGAGTGGGTCACTGATAGTGGATGCTCACATCATATGACCGGTGATAAAAGAAAATTTGTAAGTCTAGAGTAGTATGACGTTGGGGTTGTAAGATTTGGAGATAACAATGCTTGTGTGATTTGTGGTAGAGGATCTATTTGTCTTGGTGGTAAGGATAACACTGATGATGTCCTTTATGTTGAAGGCTTGAAATACAACTTGTTGAGTGTTGAACAGATGGTGCACAAGGGATATGCTATTTAGTTCAAAAATGGAAGATGCAAGATATGCGAAAGTTCTTGGAATATGATTGCTACGGGTAAACAGACAAAAGGTAATATCTTTCACCTGACTACTACTAGTGGGAGTTGTTTAATTTCTCAAGTAGATGAAAGCTAGTTGTGGCATAGGAGGTTGTGTCATGTAAATTTTGACAACATTATCAAGATAAGTTCCACTCAAGCAATAAGAGATCTACCTAAGTTAGTGAAGCCTACTAACACAATCTGCAAGGGATGTCAAATGGGTAAACAAACTAGAGTCTCTTTCTAGAGCAAACAGTTTCATTCAAATAATTTGTTGGAGCTGCTACATACTAACCTTTGTGGTCCCTCTAGAGTTAGAAGTATTCATGGAGAAAAGTACTTTATGTTGATTATTGATGATTACTCTAGAATGATATGGGTTTCTTTCCTAAGAGAAAAATGTGAAGCATTGGAAAAGTTCAAAAGTTTTAAGGCTATGGAAAAGAATAAGAAAGGTCTAAAAATCAAGTGCTTGAGATCTGACAGAGGTGGTGAGTTCACCTCCAAGGAGTTCAACCCTTGTTGTGAAGAGAATGGAATTAAAAGACAGTTATCTACTCCTTGAACCCCTCAATAGAATGGAGTTGCAGAGAGAGAATAGAAATTTTTTGGATGCTACCAGAATAATGATGATGGAAGGAAATGTGGCTTAGATGTACTGGAGTGAAGCAGTAGGCACTATTGTATATACCTTGAATCGGGTAAATGTTAATGGTAATTTTGGTAAGACCCCTTTTGAGTTATGGTTTGGTTACAAGCCTACTGTTAAATATTTCAAGATATTTGGAAGCAAGTGTTATATCAAAAGAGATGATGATATTGGAAAGTTTGATGCAAGAAGCGATGAAGGGGTATTCCTAGGTTACTCCACTAAAAGCAAGGCATGCCGATGCTATAACAAAAGACTGAGAAAGATGGTTGAAAGTGCAAATGTCAGAGTTGATGAGGACTCTATCAAATCATCCAGATATTGTGGTTATGATTCAGATGAAGACAATACTAGCAAAGGGAAGAATTCTCAGACACCGAATCTACTTCAGATTATTCCATATGTTTCAGTAAAGCAACCTCAATTTTTTCTGGTAAATCAAGTATGTTAGGAAACATATACAAGTACAAGTGTAGAAGAAAGATCAAAAGAATCAAAAGTTCAAGAATGTCCCAAAACTCTAAGGTATGTAAAGCTAAATCATTCTAACAGTCAAATCATAGGAGATAAGAATAAAGGAGTGCAAACTAGAAGCAGGATTACAGAAGAATATTGTTTGATTTCCAAAATTGAACCTAAAAATGTCACTAAATCCTGCCAAGTTGAACACTGGTTCAAAGCTATGAAGGAAGAGCTGACACGAATTGAAAATAATGACACATGGATACTAGTTCCCAAGCCTAAAGACAAAAATGTGATAGGTACTAAATAGGTGTTTAGGAACAAGCTAAATGAACAAGGTGAATTGGTCCAGAATAAAGCAAGACTGGTATGTAAAGGGTATTCTCAAATGGAAGGTATTGATTTTGAAGAAACCTTTGCCCCTATTGCTCGAATTGAAACTATAAGGTTATTTCTTGCTCATGCTGCATACAAAAACTATAAAGTCTATCAAATGGATGTGAAGTCAACATTTCTAAAATGGAGAACCAGAAGAATAAGTATGCATTGAATAGCTAGATGGATTTCAGCTAATTGATAAGGAATATATGGTATGTCGATTAAAGAAAGCTCTATATGGACTCAAGCAAGCCCCCAGAGCCTAGTATGCTAGATTGGACAAATATTTATTGAAGCTTGGATTCACTAAAGGTACTGCTAATAGAAACTTATACATAAAATTAGATCATGATAAAGAGTTAATTATAGAGGTTTTTGTTGATGACATCATTTTTGGAGGAGATGACAATCTATGTATGAAGTTTGCTGATGAGATGAAGAATGAATTTGAGATGAGTATGATTGGAGAGATGAATTTCTTTCTAGGATTGCAAGTTACTCAGTTATACAAGAGAATTTTCATATCTCAGTCCAAGTATGTGAGATAACTGTTGAAGAATTTTGGAGTGGATGACTCAAAACCTGTTGGTACTCCCATGGTGACTGGATGTAAGTTGACATAGAATGATGATTCTCCTAAGGCAAATCAAACTAGATATAAGTCAATGATTGGTGGATTTCTCTACTTAACTCAGACTAGACCAGACATTATGAATGTTGTTTGTATGGTTCCTAGATTTTAGACTGATCCAAAAGAATCACATGACTGTTGTGAATAGAATCTTTAGGTATCTAAAAGGAACAATTGATTTTGGGCTTTGGTATCCAAAGAATGATGATCTTACTTTGAGTAAATCTATTGATGTGGATTGGGCTAGAGATTTAGATGAAAGGAAAAGCACTAGTAGTGGTCCTTTCTTCCTAGGGAAGAAATTGGTGTCCTGGTTGAGCAAAAAGTAGAATTCCATTTCTCTATCCATTGTTGAAGTAGAATACATTGTTGCTGCCAATAACTATACTCAAGTGACATGGATGAAACAGATGTTGAAAGATATTAGGGTGGTATATGAAGAACCTATTAACATATATTGTGACAATTCAAGTGCAATAAATATTTCAAAGAATCTGGTGTTGCATTCCAAGAATAAAAATATATCAATCAAGTTTCATTTCTTGAGGGAGAAAGTGAATGAGAAAGAAGTCAGATTGGAATATGTTCCTACCAAATAAAAAATTGTAGATATATTTACTAAGCCATTGCTAAAGGATACTTTTGAGTATCTCAGAGGAATGCTAGGGGTAATTACCCCTCTTGATAAGAACTAAAATATGCATTTATTTGCATCAATCTATGAGCTTCATTGCTATATTTTGATCCAGATTGATGTTTTTGTGGCTGCTACTAAGGGGGGGTAGTCAGAAGTGTAGATATGTGGTTCAAAGCGTATATTTGGAAAGGTCATTGTTACCTTTTCCATTGATGTCAAAGGGGGAGAAGTGTATTGTGAAAAAACTTTCTAAGGAGAATAGCCTTGTGGGAAGAAGTGCAATTGAGAAAAAGAAGTCAGTGTGTTGGGTTGATGGTATTTTTCACATCATGTGTTGCCATCAATTCCAAAGGGGGAGATTGTTGGATGTTGTGGATATGGTTGCTGATATGTGGTTGTCATTGATGTCAACACTATTAGCACTTGGCGTACTAAAGGTTGTATATGTCGAGGATATTGAGAAAATTGTAAGAGAAAGTATTCTAGGTTCCCAGTGGAACTATGCATGTCATGAAGGTGTCTTGTTCTGTACATTGAAGATTAGCTGGTGTGGATTAAAGGGTTTATTTTTTAATGCTTCTAGATCATCTACCAGAGGTTTCAAAGGTCCACGTAAAGTTCTAATTATATTGTGGTCTGACAATGTTTCTATGGTCTTTGTCGGTGTTCCTCAATGAAGATTGCATGATTCTATTAATATCAATTGTTGTGGATGCTTCTCTATTGTTTCTTGGTGTTCTCTGATGTCTCTAGATCATTCTTTATCTTTGTGGTATGTCCACATTATTCGGAGAGCTCATGGTTGAAGATATTTTCTTGTGCATGTTTGGGTTTTTCTTGTTCTTGGCCGACATGTTGGTGATAGCGTGTTGTGGATCTTCGTGGTGAAATTAATTAAAGTATTTTTGTGTTGGAGATATTAATTTGGGTCTCTACTATGTTGTGGATGACCTTAGTGGATTCGCATTGCAAATTTATTCGTAAATTTGGGCCGACATTACAAATATGTTTGATTTTCCTAGCTGACTAAGTTGTGATGAAATCTCATGTAGCAGATATATATGTGCGATTGTTTCATTGGTGTAGTGTGTGGAAAAGGTGTTTGGTGTGCTCCTATGTGTGAATATCTTTTGATTGTAGAGTAGAGTGTGAAGAAGATTGAGTGCAATGTGAAGAAGGTTTTCTGAGCTTAATTGGAACTATAATCAGGCTTGTGCAAAAGCTATTTTCTTAGTTTGCACCCTTTGGATTTTAATCCTATTCTATATTGTTGGGCAGTGAGCCACTTTTGTATTTGAGTAGTAAGCTCTAGGTAGTGTGCCTGAATGCATGTGCATTCCCCTTATTATTTCTCATTAAACTTTTAATAGGGTATAATCTTGTGGACTAACATCCACCTTGGTTTTCCCCTAACATGGTTTCCATGCAAAAATATTGGTGTTCTCCATCTCTCTGATGTGTTAAATTGTTTGTGGTTAATTGCTTATTCATCAGATCTGAGATTAAGTTAAGTTAAGTTAGAAAAGTTTAAGTTTCTATCACAACTAATTCACCCCCCTCTTAGTTGTGTGTCCTTGTTTTTCCAACAGTGGTGAGTTGTCTACATGCTTGTCATGTGGACCCATTTAGAAATGATGAAAACACTATGCGAGCAATGGAATAGTGAGACTTCATCGTTCCACTTACCCACCAGTGAGGCAACAATGACACTAGAGGATGTATGGTAGATTTTGTGATTTCCAATACATGGTGAGTGCATAATTTATGATATTGATGTAGGATATGATGCCTGCCATTTGGTTCTTAACCAAGATTCCATTGTACTATTCAACTCCCAGATTAACCTTGAGATGTAAAAATTTCAAGTGTCAACCTTCAAATTGATTATTGTGACAGTGATTTCAGGCTCAGTTGCCCCAAATAGATGGAGCAGGGGATTCAATCCAGGATGGGGGATAGCATGGCACAAGATGATCTTTCAGAGGACTTGGTATGCATGGGGGCTAGTGATTTTGGCCTCCGTTTACCATGATATGCATGAATTCATGTATTGTGATGGGAGATCAATTGGTACAGGGGTTACACTTCTTCACATATGGGCCTAGGAGCACATTACCGTACTCTGACCAATTTTTCATATGGAAGATGTGGAGACAGATAATCAAGTTGTTTGGAGGTATAGAGGCACCATCACTCTTCAACACACATGACAGCTTGGTATACAGTACTAGCAAAGAGTGATTGATGAGATGATAGTATTTAGATGGTGGCCATGGCTCTAGATGCTAGCATGGCACAACAATATACAATAACTATTCTTTGATTGATAGAATGGATTCATGCAAGGTTGAGAGCATATGATGATTGAGAGGTACTTGCTCGATAGGGTTTCCAAATAGTTTGGTGAGAGGTAGGATAGGCCTAGAAATGCTTATATAGCCATTTTTTCTAGATCATCCTGAGAGACTATATGGGGACACATGATCCTATCCCATGAGGTTTTTGAGGGCTTTAGACAGTTGGCTTTGAGGCCATGGGCCTATGATTAGGGATAGGAAGATGTGCATACTACACCTACTTATAATGCATGGGTCATACCCCCTCCATGAGGGAAGCTAAGAGGGAGGGGTGTAGGAAGAGGTTGAGGCCACCCAAAGGATGGGGTAGAGGTCCATATGGTCAGGGTAGAGGACAAGATGGCTAGGATGGGCAACATTAGGATGGCCAAGATGGCCAACATCACGATGGACAGGTCCTAGGTGCACCACCATTGCATCAACAACCACCTCAGTAGCCACTGATACAATAGTAGCCACCACAACAACCATCATTGGGGCCAGATCCTCATGATGCATAGATTTAGTAGTTCCAACAATAGCTATAGGTGGTTACAATTGAGCAAGATTTGGCTTGACAATAGATATTAGCAGTGATAGCTGAGAGAGACCAAGCTCAACAATAGGTATTGGCAGTGATAGTTGAGAGGGACCAAGAGTGTCATATTAGAAAGACCTCATATATGCAGTTGGCATAGCAAGTCAAGCGGTGCTAGCAATTAGAGTCTATGACAGCTACAACTCAAGGATGGATAGTTTCTTCCCATTTATATAGATAGGTTGTGACCAAGGATACATATTATCGTATGCATTATCATTAGGATGTCCATGCACTAATGAGGCAACCAGATTTTTTCCAGAGGAGTGGAGCACATCCATAGGCTGAGGATTAGCCATTAGAGAGACAACCTAGGGATGGGAACAACCATCAGGGATAGCTTGCTTGTATAGACACTTTTTTATTATTGCTCAATTATTTATATAGATATACATCCATGGGCTCCTTTTTCATAGCCTTATGGATATTGTACTTTTTATTGATATACAGACACTGAATCAAATATTGTGTTATGACAATCACCATTTTTTGATATATATGATATGATAACGATTTATGATGTTATGTGTTCTTTCATTTCATGCTTATGAATGTATGGATGCATTTGATGTGATGTGATGTGAATATTTATGCATATTATGATCATGTATGGATGTAATGTGATCGAGGTACTTCTTTTATTGATGTTTATGTGCTATGTGATGATGATTTATGATGCAATGCTATGAGATGCAATGATATGGGATGGATGCAATGTTTATTCCTTTTTAGTATCTTTTATGATATACTATGGGATGAATGACATGATATGATTATTTGATGCTTATGCAAATGATATGGATGCATTTATTTTTATGTACCTTTCTTTGCAATTTATGAGATGATGATTATGCATATAGATGTATGTATGGATAATGCAGATGTTTATGCTTATGATATGATAATGCGATGTATGTTTATAATATTTGTGCAATGATTTAAGATTGTTAGAATAACAAATCTATATTATTCAGCACAACTTAAATGATAATGATGTTGTAGTGTGTCAGCGAATGAAATAAGATTTGATAGATCAATCAAGTAATGACTCTACACCTAGATTGGCACTAACGTAAATCCACTAATAGCTCTGAAAAGCACACAATTTGCGGCTTTTCTCTAAATTGTATTGAGGTACAACTCCCTCACAAAATTTTCAATGAATTTATCTATTCTAAAGAAATGGCATGTGCTTTTAACCAAAAAGAAGAAAAGGTGACTAATGCTAGCTCATAAATATGAAACTAAAGTGAGGGTAGAAAATATAGCCATTTATCATCAATACAAAGATTGAAAATCATGACAATCAAATCAAATCTAATTAATGTAAATAGATCGTACTGCAATAAATAAAGACACATAACTCATTTTTCAAAGAAAACATAGCTATATCATACACATAACACCTAGGTTTGCATACTTCAAATCCTTTAATTTATAACACACCAATTATAAGCTATTACAGTCTGCAATTAATATTATTCCTTGAAAACACTCCCAGATGTATTCGGGAAGATCCAAAAGCCCCTTACATCTATTTTTAACCTCTAATTTATAACATGGCTAAATCCATTCAACAAACACCAAATCCGTTACTAAATTGGTGACTTCTTGTATCCTAGACGTTTATCAGGAAATCAATAAGACAATGGAAATTTTTCCAAGAATAGATATCAACAAAGAAAATTGATCACCACCCAAGAAATAACCACCAAAGGACCAATCATTTCATCAATCTTTAATGCAACGTATGAGGAAGCCAAGTGGTAGTACGTGCGAGCTTTCCTATGAAGGATTGTAATTCAATCGAAAAAAATTGACCATAATGTGAATTTAATTCACATCCTATCAATCTGAATGAATGCACCCATGTCTAACCATAGTTCTATAAATTTAGGTAGTGTCACTTATCTCCCAACATCAATTGCATCCAATATGGCAAGCTCCTAAAGTGATGAATTTTTTTTGAACGATTACATTGTTCTAGAAGAGATTGAGTGCAATCCTCTATTCAGGCACATTTTTTATCAACTGAAAGAGGTCTTCATGGTGCAAAGTGAAGTGGAAGAAGAGGTGCTTTGAAGCATCCTAGGTGAGGCATTTATGATCCAAGCTCATGTGCACAATACCACCATGATAGATGATTCATTTACGTAGTTGTTAGGACTTCTAGCTATCAAGACTAGGGCATGAGAATAATGGAGCATTTGGTGAGACCCGAATTCCATCATCGCATTAGGGTGGCAATAAATGGACTCAACTATTATCCTTGAATTGGACTGGTAGCTGCTACCATCTCCATTGCATATGCTATCTATGATCAGAGTCCGAAGGAGGTCATGGCTCTGTTACACACTAGAGTAGTGAGGAATGACATGGGACTATTCATGTAATTCCTCCAATCACATGAGAACCTACTTTCACCTGCTCAAATTGAATGCCTACAAGTTGTTACTAAGAGCATCCATGTCCTAATGTTTACCTTGTGCACCTAAAATATCTTCTTTTTCCTCTTTTTGTTTCTGCCAACTTGGGTTTTTGTACTCGAACCAAATTATTATAGCTATACCAACATAGTGTAAAAACATTTATATATGAATAAAATATCTCTTTTTGGCATTATTTATGTTTTTACATGTATGGTTTGCTAGTTTCTATTTATATTTTTCTTGGAAAATACTAGCTTTCTTTTGTATAACATCTTAATTAAGTAACTAGACTGGCAATAATTTGGTTTAATTAATATAATTCTTCATAGGCAGAAAAATTGATGGTTCGCATAACTTAGCAAAACCTCGCTCAGGTTCAAAATGGCTTAAAAATTTCCACCCAAGGCATAACTTGCAAAATGAAGTTTCCAAACTTTGACTGATGACTTAATTGGTTTCGTACATGCACTTTGGGAGATAAAGGAAGTTTGGATGTGACAAGAGAAAACCACCTAGTGAAGGAAAAATAAGGTAGGTGGTAAAATAGGAGGTTCGATGAACTTAACAAAACATCACCCGAGTTCGAAATGGATGACAAAAGACGGCCTAGAACTAGATTGCTCCATGACTTAAGCAAAATAGTAAGATAAAATCCCAAATAAAGACTTAAGGAAGATTTATGGGTAACAATGGCTCTAGCTAGGGACAAGGACTGTAAAGGACAAGGTAATGAACCCAAAATTATAAGTGTAGTCCAATCCTTTGCATTGGGCATGGAGTCAAGGAGAAGGAACAACAAAAGCAAGCGAAAAATGGGATAGAACCAAGAAAGAAACATCTAGACTACCGACACAAAAAAATTTCAACTATGTACATGGGAGGAAAGCCCTACCTCAGACAACTCCCAAGATAATCATGCAAATCCATTGATAGGTTGGGAGAAATAGCTTCATGTACGAAACAATGCTAAGTAATTGAAAACTGCATGTACAACCAACTGCTAAATTGCAACCACCATTGTTAAATAAATAAAGTCAGCACCCTGTAAGGACTTCTTAAACAATATCTTATTTTCAAAGAGCCATTCTTGAATATATGCCTCAGTAATCAAATGATTCATATTAGTGATTTTGTGTGTATACTCACTTGAATCTTCCTGCACAACCTTCAAGGATTTCATTGGCAGGCTTGAACCTCTCAAAACTAATTTGTGTGCCAGGAAAGATGATGTCTGAAGATTCAAATACCTTTTGGAGTTGACCTTGATTTTCTTCTTTAATTGGGAGATCCGTAATTTATGATTTTTTTCTCTGGTCATGATTAATTGTAGCTCTGAGTAAGCAATCTTCTTCTTTTGGAATTAATTGATCCTTTGAATTCACAAAAAGAGGATTATCATGTATTTCAAATTCATCAAAATCAAAGAGAGGGTTAGGATGAATTAATCACCATTATTTCTTCTAAAGATCATCCTTCCTAGGTGTTGGATGTTGTGGTTGTGTTGCTAATATGTGGTTGTCTTTGATGTCAACATTATTAGCATTAATTCATTTGAAGTTGTATATGTTGAGGATATTGAGAAAATTGTAATAAATGAGTTGCAGGTTGTTAGTGGTAAAGTGAAGTTTAGTATGTCATTATGTTATGTACATTGATGATCAAAGGTTGTGGATTAAAGGGTTTTTTTTTTAGTGCATCTAGTTTATCCATGTCGAGTTTCAGAGATCTGCATGAAGATTTGATCAAGTTATGAAGATTCTCATTCTGACATTTTTTCCATTGCTTCAGTCAATGTTCCTGATTGAAGATGATTCTATTTTTGTTCGTTTAGTTGTTGTGGATGCTTCTCTTGTGATTTTTAATGCTTGTGGATGTTTCTATATTTTTCTCTATCTTTGTTACACGTCTACATTGATTGTTGTGCTCATGGTTGGCTATTTTCTCTTGTGTGTTCATGTTTTTCTTGTTCTTGGCTGACATGGTGTTTGTAGCATGTTGTGGATCCTTGAGAAGGAATTAATTGAAGTATCTTCATGTTGGAGATGTTGTTTTAAGTCCTCACTAATTTATGACCGAAGTTGGTTGATTCACACTGATAATCTTTAATATTTTTGGGCCGACAGTTATATTCATTTTATTATTTCTTTGTGGTCAACTTGTAGTGATGTAATTTCTTGTTGCAGATATATAAGAGTGATTGTTTATTCAAATTGTAGAGAGTGTAAGAGGGTGTGGTTTTGTATAAGATGTTTGAATAATGTCCTAATCATTCAAAGGTAGAGTAGAGTGTGAAGAAGTGTGTAGAAGAGTGAAGAATTGTTTATGTGCTTAACTGGAATTGTAATCAGGCATTAGTAGATGTTATTTTCTCATTTCAAAATTTGGATGGTTGTAATATGATTCTTTCTGTAAGACAGTGTTTCTTCCTTTAGGTAGTTAGCCTCACTGTAATTGAGAAGTGAGCTCTAGGCAGTGTGCCTAAATGCATGTGCATTCCCCATATTTCATTTTCATTATACTTTTCACAGGGTATAATCTTGTGTATTGACCTCTATTGTGGTTTTTCCCCTAACAGGGTTTTCACATAAAAATATTGGTGGTATGAGTGTTTATGATGTGTTGTTGATTCATGCTTTCATTAATATTGATCATATTTGTTAATAAGGTTAATAATTTGAAGAATTTTTGAATTTATGTGACAATTGATTCACCCCCCCAATTGATTTCCCTTGTGTTGCCAACAATTGGTATTAGAGTAGGTTCTTCAGAAGAAGTTTAATAACTTAAGGTGATCCAGGATGGCAAGTTACAAGAAGGATAATCCAATATTTGATGGAAAAAATTATTCTTTGTGGAAGACTCTAACGGAGTGCCATCTAACATGCATTGGTGAACCCTACTGGAGCATTACAATTAATATGTATACTATTCCACAGAATGTTCCTACTACTTCTACTAAGATCAGATATGTTGAGTATAATATCCTAGATAAGGAAGATTTGTTGAGTGTTGCAACTGACTCTTAGATGGCAAATGTTATGGATTTGAAGAATACTCATGAGATCTAGAAAAAATTGGAAACCTTGTATGAAGGTGATGCTAATGTGAAGATTGCTAAGTTGTAGAGTTTGAAAGGGAAATATGAAAGGTTGAGAATGGGTGATGATGAGAACATTAATACTTTCATGTAAAGAGTGAATGAACTTTTCTGTGATATTAGATGTGTTGGTGGAAAGATAGATGAATCTAAGATTGTTGCTAAAGTGCTTAAATCCCTGCCTGATTCTTACAAATTCAAAGCTAGTGCTATTGAAGAGCTCTGAATTGTAACAAACATAAACATAGATGAATTGGTTGGTAAGTTGACTAATTTTGAGTTGAGTGAATTTGGTGATTCCCTTCGTAAGGTTGAATATGCATTTAAGGCTACTAATTTTGGGAGAGATAGACAAAGATATGATCTAGGTGAAATTTCATCTAGAAAGAAATTCAAGTATGAGGATGAAATCAGACAAATTGAAGAAGAAGAAATAGAGATGGAAGAGTTGGAAGCACTTATTGTCAAAAGAGTACCAAGAGGAAAAGGTAAGTATGAAGTAAAATTTCCTCTTAAATGTTTTTCTTGGAATAAGATAGGTCATTTTGCATCAAGGTGTCTGGAAAGAGCTCCTAAACCAAGACATAATAAACCTAGATTTTAGAAAAAGTGTTACTATGTTGTTGATGAAGGTGTGATAGATGATGAATTTGATAAAGGAAATAAAAGTAGTGAAAAATGGGTATTTATTGCTATCAAGGAAAATAATCTTGTATCTACTGAATCTGCTAGTTGTACAAATGTGGAGAAAGCCCTAGCTGCTCTAGTTGAAGAGAAGGATGAATGGGTGATTGACAGTGGATTTTCACATCATATGACAAGAGATAAAATTAAGTTTGTAAGCTTGGAAAAGTATGATGGTGGTGTTGTGATATTTGGTGATAATATAGTTGGTGTGATCTGTGGAAGAGGATGCATTTCTCTTGATGGTAAGCATAATACTGGTGATGTCCTGTATGTGGAAGGCTTGAAGCATGATCTTTTGAGTTTTGGTCAAATGGTTGATAAGGGTTACAATCTTCAATTCAAGGATGGAAAGTGAAGAATATTGAGTTCTAGAAATGAAATTACATTAGGTACAAAAACAAAAGGTAATATCTTTCACTTGAGTGTTGCAAGTAAAAGTTGTTTGATTGCTCAAGTTGATGAACGTTGGTTGTGGCATAGGAGATTGTGTCATGTTAACTTTGATGATATTGTCAAGATAATTTCCACTAAGGTTGTGAGAGATCTACCTAAGTTGGTGAAACCTACTAATGCAATATGCAAGGAATTTCAATTGGGAAAGAAAACTAGGATTACATTTCAGAGTAAAAAGAATTGTTCAAATAAATTGTTAGAGCTTGTGCATACTGATATACGTGGTCCCTCTAAGGTCAAAAGTTTACGATGTTACAATTATTTCATGTTACTCATTGATGATTATTCTAGAATGGTATGGGTTACTTTCTTAAGGGAGAAATTTGAGGCACTGGAAAAGTTCAAGATCTTTAAAGATATGGTTGAGATAGAGACAAGTTTGAAGATTAAATTTTTGAGATCAGATAGAGGTGGTGAATTCACTTCCAGTGAATTTAATTCTTTTTGTGAAGAACATGGAATAAAGAGACAAATATCTACACCACAAACCCCTCAACATAATGGAGTTGTAGAAAGAAAGAATAGAAAAATTGAAGATGCTACTAGAATAATGATGCTAGAAGGAAATGTTCCTCATATCTATTGGAGAGAAGTTGTGAGTACTACTATGTACACACTCAACCAGGTACAAATCAAAGGTGATACTGGTAAGACCCCTTTTGAGCTATGGACTGGTCAAAAGCCTACTGTTAAGTATTTCAAGATATTTGGAAGTAGATGTTATATTAAGAGAGATGAAGACATAGGAAAGTTTGATGCTAGGAGTGATGAAGGTATCTTTCTAGGTTATTCTACTAAGATCAAGGCCTACTAGTGTTACAATAAAGTATTGAAGAAAATGGTTGAAAGTGCAAATGTTAAGGTTGATGAAGACTTAGGAACACCATCCAGAACCTATGGATATGACTCTGATGATCAAGATGACAATACAATCCAAGGAAAACAAGTTCAGACTACAAATCAAGTGCAAATCAATCAAGAAAATGAAGAAGAAGGAGAAACTAGTGGAAGCACAGAAGAGACAACACAAGAGCCCGAAGTTGACGAACATCCTAAGAAGACTCCGAGGTATGTAAGATTGAATCATTCAAAAGATCAAATTATAGGTGATAGGAACAAATGTGTCCAAACTAGAAGAAAGATTGCATAAGAGTATTGCTTGATTTCAAAGACTGAGCCTACTAGTGTAAATGAAGTGTGTAGAGATGAGCACTGGGTTGAAGAAATGAAAGAAGAGTTAAGACAAATTGAAAATAATGATACAAGGATTATTGTTCCTAGACCTAAGGACAAAAATGTCATTGGAACTAAATGGGTCTTTAGAAACAAACTGAATGAGCAAGGTGAAGTGGTTAGGAAAAAAGCAAGACTGGTATGTAAAGGATATTCACAGATGGAATGAATTGATTTTGAAGAGACTTTTTCCCCTATTGCTAGAATTGAAGTTGTAAGATTATTTATTGCCTATGCTACTCACAAGAAATAAAAATTTTATCAGATGGATGTTAAATTAGCTTTTCTAAATGGCAAATTTTAAGAAGTGTATGTTGAGCAACTTGATGGATTCTAGTTGACTGATAAGGAAGATATGGTGTGTTGGTTGAAGAAGTCATTTTATGGACTCAAGCAAGCCCCTAGAGCATGGTATGCCAGATTGGACAAGTATTTGTTGAAGCTTGGATTTAACAAAGGTATTGTTGATAGTAATCTATATTTCAAGATTGATCATAATAAAGATTTTATTGTTGAAGTCTTTGTTGTTGATATCATTTTTGGAGAAGATGATGGTTTGTGCATGAAGTTTTCTAATGAGATGCAAAATGAATTTGAGATTTCTATGATTGGTGAGATGAAATTCTTTTTGGGAATTGTGAATTAATCAGTTAGATAAAGGGATTTTTATATCTCAGCCCAAGTATGTGAAGGAATTACTAAATAAGTTTGGTATGTAATATTCAAAACCATTTGGTACACCCATGGTGACTAGATGCAAGTTGACAATAAAAGATGATTCTCCAAAAGAAAATTAGACAAGATACATATCAATGATTGGTGGATTGTTGTACTTAACTCAAACTAGGCCTGATATCATGAATTTTGTATGTATTGTTGCAAGATTTCAAGTTGATCCAAAGGAATCTCATGTGACTATTGTGAAGAGAACTTTTAGATACTTGAAAGGAACTATTGATCTTGGCCTATGGTATCCTAAAGATGATGATCTTACCTTGAGTTCCTTTATTGATGTTGATTGGGTAGGAGATGTGAATGATATAAAAAGTAATAGTGGTGGAGAATTTTTCTTGAGTAAGAAGCTAATTTCATGGTTAAGCAAGAAGCAAAATACCATTTCCTTGTCTACTACAGAAGTCAAATACATTGTTGCTGCTAACAATTATACTCAAGTATTATAGATGAAGCAGATGTTGAAGGATATCAGAGTTGTATATAATGAGCCTATTGCTATATTCTATGATAATTCAATTTCTATTAACATTTCCAAGAATCTAGTGTTGCATTAAAAAAGAAAGCATATATGTATCAATTTTCACTTTTTGAGGGAGAAAGTAAATGAAAAAGAAGTAAGATTGAAGTATGTGCCTACTAAGGAGCAGATTGCAGATATCTTTACAAACCCATTGCCTAAGGATACTTTTGAGTATCTCAAAGGGAAGTTAGGGGTGATTACCCCTCCTAATTAGAACTAAGATGCAAAGAAATGAATTGCATCAGTCTGTGCATTTCATAGTCATATCTTGTTTCAGATTGATGTTGTGGTGGCTGCTACTCAGGGGGAGTAGTTAGATGGTTCAAAAATTCAGATATGTGGTTCAAAGCTTAGAGATATTTTTCATTGATACTCAAAGGGGGAGAAGCGTCACGTGAAAAAATGGTGATTATCTGAGGAGAAGATCCTTGAATGGAAAAGATTATGTGAAAGTGTTGACGAGAAAATGAGTCAAATTCTAAGGGGGGGTAAGTGTCAAGAGTTAGTTGCGTTGATGGTGTTTTTCACATCATGTGTTGTCATCAATGCCAAAGGGGGAGATTGGTTGATGTTTTGGTTTTGTTGCTGATATGTGGTTGTCTTTGATGTCAAAACTATTAGCATTAATTCATTTGAAGTTGTATATGTCAAGGATATTGAGAAAATTGTAATAAATGAGTTGTACATTGTCAGTGGTAAAGTGAAGTTCAGTATGTTGGTATGTTCTATACGTTGATGATTATAAGTTATGGAATAAAGGATTTTTTTTATTGTATCTATTTTATCCACGTTGAGTTTCAAAGATCCGCATGAAGATTTGATAAAGTTATGAAGATTCTCATTCTAACAATTTTTCTATTGCTTCAATTGGTGTTCCTAATTGAAGATAATGATATTTCAGTTAGTTCAGTTGTTTTGGATGCTTCTCTTGTGATTTGTAATGCTTGTGGATGTTTCTAGATCATGCTCTATCTTTTCTGCACATCTGCATTGATCGTTGTGCTCATGGTTGGCAATTTTCTCTTGTGTGTTCATGTTTTTCTTATTCTTGGCCGACATGGTGTTTGCAACATGTTTTGGATCCCAAGGAGGAATTGATTGAAGTATCTTCATGTTGGAGATGTTGTTTTAGGTCCTCACTAAGTTGTGACCAACCTTGGTTGATTTGCATTAATAATCTTTAATGTTTTTGGGCCGATGGTTATATTCATTTTATTCTTTCTTTTTGGCCAACTTATAGCGATGTAATTTCTTCTTGTAGATATATAAGAGAAATTGTTTATTTGAATTTTAGAGAGTGTAAGATGGTGTGGTTGTGTATGACATGTGCGAATAATGTCCTAATCATTCAAAGGTAGAGTAGAGTGTGAAGTGTGTAGAAGATTGAATAATTGTTAATGTGCCTAACTGGAACTGTAATCAGGCATTAGCAGATGCTATTTGCTTAGTTCAAAATCTAAATGGTTGCAATCTTATTCTTTCTGTAAGACAATGTGTCTTCCTTTGGGCAGTTATCCTTATTGTAATTAAGTAGTGAGCTCTAGGCAGTGTTCCTAAATGCATGTGCATTCCCCATATTTCATTTTCATTATACTTTTAATAGGGTATAATCTTGTGGATTGACCTTCACCATGGTTTTTTCCCTAACAAGGTTTCCATGTAAAAAATCTTGGTGTTATGAGTGTTTCTGATGTGTTGTTGATTCAATATTTCACTGATATTGATTATATTTGTGAATAAGGTTAATAATTTTAATAAGTTTTGAATTTATGTGACAACTGATTCACCACCCCTCTCATTTGTCTTCCCTTGTGTTTCCAACACTAGGATCATTATCTCTTTCCAAAATTAAGCATATATCCTTATCCTCTACTTATTTGAATAGGAAAGCTTCATATTCTAGAGAAAGAAGAGAAATTGATACAAAACCTTTCAAGCTAGCCTCTGAAGGAGAGAGTCTATCAGGAGGATGAGTTGGAGTCAATGGTGACTTTACTAGTAGCTCCTCATCTTCATCATCACTAGATGAGCTATAATCAATTTAAACTTCATTAAACATGCATAAGTTCAAAGATAAATCTACATAGGAGTGATTATGCCTTTCATTAGGCTGATGTAGATGATCAAGGATTGTTAAATTCATGTTCTCCATAGTAGGGTTGCATTTGACCAGAATTTTGGGAATTTTTTTATAATTGGTTTCAAGCTTCATACTTGAATTTTCTTTCCACTTTCCTACTGCAATGAAATCATCTTCAGCCTTCATTACCTCTTACTGAGCTTGCTTAATTCCTTGAATTTTGTCTCTTTTCATAAGTAATTATATGTCTGGTTCAAGAGCAGAAATAAATATATGGTATCAAATCTCAACACTAGGCTTTTCTAGGGCAAGAATCTTTTGGAGAGAATGGTTGAAGCAGTAAACAAAGTCTCTCATCATTTTAGCTCCATTTTTCATAGTCTAAAAAAAGTTATGCAAGGTAGCTACAACATTAGTTGGGATTTCGTAACACTAGAGAAATTTTATTTTGAGAACATTCCAACTAGTGATGCTTCCCTTTTCGAGTCCTATGAACCATTCAACAACTTTCTCAATCAAACTTTCAATAAAAATCCTTACAAACACATCTTCATCTTGAATTCCTAAAACTACGCTCATAGCCATCATAGCTAGGATATGGTCCTAAGGATCTTGTTCATTCTAAGCTGAGAATTTAGGAAATCCTCTCTGGGATCCTTTAGCTAAATCATGATATTGTGATAAAGCAAGGGGGCCAAATTGGTTGCACTAGAGATTTGAAGCCATAAACAACAAACATAGTCACCAACTCACCTGGAGTAAGGTTAGGAAAAGGAGATTACTGTAGTGGACAAGCCAGAGGTGTATTTTGAGGCCGATAGTAGGTGGGTCCCTTGGTTGACATGGAGGCGAGTCATTGTAATATTTGAATATTAGTCTTGGGGGTGGTTCAATCATAGGTATAGCTAGTTGTTGGACCTATTCCTCTTCTTCTTCCAAGACAAAGTTCACTCACATATAATCTATCGCACTCCTTTTGTATCTCCACGTGAGTGTATTTAATTGTGATAGGATATCCTCTTGTTTAGCTCTAACCCAAACTAAATCTAGCTATAAAATAGGGAATACATCATTATGCAGAAGTACCATCTTGTTGCATGACGTAATGGCGATTATCAGACTTCTGACTAATTTATCCCCAATAGAGTCACCAAAAATCTATTAGTGAATGAAATAAGATTTGATAGATAAATCAAGTAACGACTCTACACCTAGATTGACACTAATATAAATTTGCTAACAGCTTTGAAAAGTGCATAATTACATTTGTGGCTTTTCTCTAAATTTTATCAAGGTACAACTCCCTCACAAAATTTTCAATGAATTTATTTATTCTAAAGAAATGGCATGTGCTTTTAACAAGAAAGCAGAAAAGGTGACTAAATCTAGCTCATAAATATGAAACTAACGTGAGGGTAGAGAATACAACCATTTATGATCAATACAAAGATTGAAAATCATGACTATCCAATCAAATCTAACTAATGTAAATAGATCAGACTACAATAAATAAAGACACATAACTCATTTTTCAAATAAAACACAACTATATTGTACACATAACACCCAGGTTTGCATACTTTAAATCCTTTAATTTATAACACACCGATTATAAGCTATTGTAGTCTACAATTAACATTATTCCTCCTTGGAAACACCCCCAGATGTATTCGGGAAGATCCAAAATCCCTTTACATCTATGTTTAACCACTAATTTATAACATGGCTAAAGCCATTGAATGGACACTAAAGCCATTACTAAATTGGTGACTTCTTGTATCCCAAACATTTATTCAAAAATAAATAAGAAAATGGAGTTTTTTCCAAGAATAGATATTGGTAGAGAAAATCAATCACCACCCAAGAAACAGCTGCCAAAGGACCAATCATTTCATCAATCTTTAATGCAATGTATGAGGAAGCCAAGCAGTAGCACATGCGAGCTGTCTGATGAAGGATTGTAATTCAATTGACAAAAATTGACCATAAATGTGAATTTAATTCACATCCTATCAATCTAAATGAATGTGCCCATGTCTAACCATAGTTATATAAATTTAGGTAGTGCCACTTCTCTCCCAACATCAATTGCATCCAATATGGTGAGCTCCCAAAGTAATGGAAATTCTAAAAATGATTACATTGTTCTAGAAGATATTGAGTACAATCCTTTGTTCAAGAACATTTTTGATCAACTAAAAGAGGTCTTCATGGTGTAGAGTGAAGTGGAAGAAGAGGTGCTCTGAAGCATCCTGGGAAAGGCATTTTTGAGCCAAGGTCATGTGCACAATACCACCTTGTTAGAGTGATTCATTTACACATTTGTTAGGACTTCTAGCTGTCGAGACTGGGGTGTGAGAGCACTAGAGCATTTGGTGAGACCCAAATTCCATCATCATGTTAGGGTGGCGATAAATGGACTCAACTATTATCCTTGAACTAGACTAGTAGCTAATTCCATCTGCATTGCATCTACTATCCAGGATGACACTTTGGAGGAGGCCATGGCTCTATTGTGCACTGGAGTAGTGAGGAATGACATGGGGTTGTTCGTGCAATTCCTCCATTCACATGAGAACCTGCTTTCACCTACTAAAATCGAATGCCTATAGGTTGTTGTTGAGAGTATCTATGTCCTGATGTTTACCTTGTGCACCTAAAATATCTTCTTTTTCCTCTTTTTGTTTCCGCCAATGTAGGTTATTGTACCTGAACCAAGCGATTATAGCTATACCTGCATAGTGTAAAAATTTTTATATATGAATAAAATATCTCTTTTTGGGGTTATTTGAGTTTTTACATTCATGGTTTGCTAGTTTTTGTTTATATTGTGCTTGGAAAATACTAGCTTTCTTTTGTATAACATCTTAATTAACCAGACTAGCAATAATTTGATTTAATCAATATAATTCTTCGTAGGCAGCAAAATTGATGGTTTGTATAAGTTAGTAAAACCCCAATTAGGTTCAAAATGACTTAGAAAATTCTACCAGAGGCATAACTTGCGAATGAAGATTCCAAACTTTGACTGATGACTTAATCGGTTTCGTACATGCACTTTGGGAGATAAAGGAAGTTTGGATGTGATAAGAGAAAAGCACCAAGTGAAGGAAAAATAAGGTAGGTGGTAAAATGGGAGGTTTGACGAACTTAACAAAACACTACCCAAGTTTGAAATGGATGACAAAATACTACCAAAAACTAGATTGGTCCATGGCTTAGGAAAAATAGTAAGATAACATCCTAAATAAAGACTTAAGGAAGATTTATGGGTAACACAGGGAAATATGTTTTTCGTACTATGATATGTTGTGATTATGAGAGATGCATGCATGTTGATGATTTTTGGATGCAGGATGGATGCATTGATGATGTTTTTGTTGACTATCATGATACCAGGTTAGCACAGAGAGAAGATAGAATAAATAAGATTAATGATTTGACCATTGATATTGATGATTGATTCAAAAATTCCAACAAGTTTATGATCCACCGAGACTTTATTAGAGATGATGATGATAAATGCATGATGATGATAATTTCCTCATATTTTGGGATTGGGATTTTAATTCGTTCCTTATTGTTTTATATAACGCATAGATACGATGCATCAAAGTATTGATAACCAAGATGACATTGTATCTAGTGTAATGGACTTTGACTCTGCAAACATATAGGATAGTTCTTGTTCACACTTTGACAGACAAAAACCTTATTAGAATGTAAATTAGAAGCTTAGAATATATTGAACCAAAGCATACACAATAGTCAACAATGTACTCCAAACAACTTCCTTACAAACAAATAAGCAAGTATGTGCAAAGATTATTTTTCAAAAATACCCACAAGCACAATAAATTAAAGATAATGATCGATGCCCCATTCCTTTCTCTCTAAATAATTTTGATAGACATCATCGGGAGGTCCTCATAATGGGTCAATAAGATAAATCAAAAGAAAAGATCAAAGAAAAATAGTCAATGTTATCTATATTTCTTGCCAATTTAACTTAATTAAGGTGATTTCTAATGTCAATGTTCATCACAGGAAGGATGCATCCTAGGACATGTTGATCAGGTGTTTTGATTAGGATGAGGTTTATGATAAGTAATTAATACAAACTTCATTGAATCATTTACCTATGATTTAGACTTTAGATTTTGACACTTAGGTTCTCACTTTACGACTTGTGACACTTGTTTTCGATTTGTTTTTCCAAAGGTTTAAGATGGTCGATTTATTATGGGAAAAGTTTATTACAAGTGAAAGTGAAATGGGATGGGTGATTTTGGGATTTTATAGAATATTTCAATTTTTTTGGTATTTTTCAAATGTTTTGAGGCTATTTTTGGCCATTTCAAAAGTTTATATGAATGTTTTTTTTTTTTTTTAATTATTTGAGGTTGTTTAGGGTTTTATCTAAGATACTTGATGTTTTTTAGGTCTTATGAATGTTTTAGATTTTTTGAGATTTTGAATTTTTATGGGTTTTCTAATATATGAATGTTTATGGCTTTTCAGAGTTTTGACCAAGAACCTAACCTAAAAGACCTATCCTAGGGGCCTCAAGGGTTGATCAAAGATTAGCCTTGCCTATGTTATACACATAAAGACCATGTAGTTCAACTAACTTGACTTACTAAAGATGGAGATAAACAATTAAGGCAATTCCATTTTATCATGGAAGACTCCTAAAGACTAACCTAGGGTGTCTCAGGGGCACATCAATGATGGCCTTTCCTATGTTCAAGCTCAGAGATAACATAGTTCGACAAGGTATTGTTTTTGGATTTTATATGATTGACCTTTTCTAGGGATTTTGATGTGTTTTAGATTTTTTGGATTTTGACTTTACAACTTTTGAATGTTTTTGGATTTTAGCTATATAGGATTTTGATGTTTTTGGATTTTTTGATGAACATTTTATGAATGTTTTTGGGATTTTTGATAACCTTAAGATATACAAAAACCTGATCCATAACAAATTTCCCCCAACATGATATGATAAACTACCTTGATATAGGTAGGACAAACTAACCTTTGGAATACGCCAAGTAGTACTAAATAGGATATGGTACTTCACAATACCAAGCTATGATATGGACACATATGGGTTATGGACTAAATAGGGTGAAATGAAATGATAGGATAAAGAGCCCAGGTAGATGGAGGTGTGTTATTTTCACAAGGCACTTGTTTTCCAGGTTTTCACCAAGGTACTTTCCCAAAGAACCACCAAAGTGGTTTTCACTAGAGGATAATTTTTTTCTTTACTATTGTTAATCCTTTTCTCATTTTTTGGATTTTGTTCATTTTTTGATTATTTTGTATTTTCATATTTACACCCTTCAAGACTAGGCATAAAACTTTTTAAGATGTAAGCTATTGGTTTGTTCCTGCAATGGTTCTCCTTTAGGTGTTGATAATTGATATGCTCTTGATCCATAGCTTGTTGTGATGACAAAGGGACCTAACCAATTAGGCTCAAACTTTCCTTTATTGTCCTAATATGTAAGATTCTTCTGATTCTACTTTAAGACAAGATCCCATACTTGGAAAGACCAACACTTGATCTTCTTATTATAGCTCTGTTTTAGTTAGTTTTAATATACTTGTAAGTGATTGAAGGGCATCAAGATGATGCTCATCCAAGAACTCTAGCTCATTTAGATGAGATACTTTGTATTCTTCATCAATGATTAGGTTCTATAGTGATACTCATAGGGATGGAAGCTCAACCTCGATAGGAAAGATGCCTTTTGATCTATAGACCAAGGAGAAAGGGGTTGCATCTATAGGTGTGTGGATACTAGTTTGATAGACCCATAGGGAAATATTTAACTATAGATGCCAATCACAGCCAACTTCATTGACCATTTTCTTTAGGATTTTCAAAATGGTCTTGTTCATAGCCTTGGTTTGATCATTTCCTTGGGGGTAATACAAGGTAGAAAATCAGTGTTGGATGTTGAATCTTTGACATAGCTCTTTTACATCCTAATTCTTGAATGGTGTTCCATTGTCTGAGATAAAATTTTGTGGAACACTATAATAGTAGATTAGATAATTTAGGATAAACTTAGAAATTTTCTTCCCCATTATGTAGGTAATAGGAATGGCTTCGACCCACTTGGTAAAGTACTTAGTGGCCATTATGATAAACTTGTGGATATTAAATGAGGTTGAGGTAATATTTCCTATGAGGTCAAGTCCCCATTGCGTGAAAGGCCAACGTGTGATAATTGGTTGTAACTCCTGAGCTAGAGCATGAATCAAATCTCCATGTTGTTGACACTGAACACATTTTGTACATATTGATGGGCTTCTCTTTCCATGGTTGGACAATAATTCCCCATCAATAATTTATTAGCTAAATTCATACCAATAGAATGGGAACCGCATATGCCATCATGTACTTCTATTAAAGTTGTCAAGGCTTCCTATTGGTTAAGACATCATAGTAATGTCCCCTCGATACTTTGACAATATAAGGTATCACCTAGGATCATGAATCAGGATGCCTTCTTAACAAAGGTCTTCTTAAGATTAGAGGTGATATAAGATGGGAGGGTTCCTCTACTTAGGTAGGTAAATATTTCATGATACCACGGGGATCCAAGACAATTAATGACACACGCAAATTTAGATTCAACAATTTCAAAAGTTGGTATGAGAAGTTGTTCTACCAAGAATTCACATTGCAGGACATTATGCGACATGTCTAATAATGGAAAGGTCCTTGAGATTTTCTACCATCTTCTTATAATAAGTGATGAGGGAACAGCCCGAGACTTAGAAAATAACCCACAAACAAGAGAATAATTTTATTATTCAGAAAATGGAGCTTCTTACATGTAGAGGATCTCAAATCCCCAAGTTCTACAACACATGCAAGTTAGTGAAAGCTACAAAATAACCCTTTCGCAATATGCGAGCTTGTCCCCAAAAAGTTACCCAAAAATTAGAAACCTGCCCATAAATAGAGCTCCTATTTAGTTTGAAGCCAAAACAACATTCAAATTTGAGTTTAGGTGGTTTGGCACCAAAAATTTACAACATGAAGTTCAAATTTGAAAAGAGCATTTGCAATTGTATCTTCTAGAAAGTGCACCAACTTCTCAGGGCCATAACTTTTGATCCAAGACTCTGATTTGCAAACCATTTGAACCGTTGGAAAGGTCACAAAGTCAAAAATGTGTTCAAAATCAGCTATGCCGATTTTAGAAAGTTTTGGGGCTGATCTGGGAACTCTAAGTGCCTCAAATCTAACTCAAAAGATTTTCAGGTGCAAATCTAGGAAACTAAAACTGTAATATCTTTCTACCCAAGAATAGAAAATAAAAATCGTAAATTGGGAATTTCATTATAATGAAAAGGGTATCCAAAAATGTAAAAACATCTAAAAACTAAGAAACTTGAAATTTAACTATTTTTGGGTGATGGAAGATTGCCCTTACACCACTAGATGCTCCTGCATCAGACACCCAGGGTAATTTGAGAAGTGACCCCATCATGTCTTAGGTGGTGGAGGAAAACCCAAATGGTCGACCTCTACCTTAGGCAACCAAGATGAATCTTCAATAGGCCTTCCTTTCCATTTCACCAGATATTCTTCATACTGCCTATGTTTGGTACTCCTTCCCACATGACTATCCAAGATTTCGTCAATCTCCTCCTTTTTTGAAGTGGGTGCTAGAATCCCACACCGTTCCATTGTTGGTACTTCCTCTGCGCCACCTTCATGATACTCTGTCAAATCTAAAATGTTGAACATAGGGGAAATGTTGAATCCATCTGGCAACTCTAACTCATATGCATTCCCTGAATCATGCCTCTTCAAAATTTTATAGGAACTGAACTTCTTCATCTTCAATTTGTTATATGTTCCCACTGGAAACCTTTCTTTCCTCAAGTGGACCATCACTTCATCACCAATTTGAAACTCCTTATACCTCCTCTTCTGATCTGCCTTAGCCTTATACTGCATATTCATCTTGTTAATATGTTCTCTTACCTTCTCATGTATATCCTTTATGTGTTTTGCAAAATCTTTGGCTTTAGCACTTATTGTCTTCTCTTGGTCCATCTTCCTCAATTCTAGAGCTATTCTAAGGCTACCTCCATACACAATTTGGAATGGTGATCTACCAGTGTTTTTATTGACATAATTATTATAAGAAAATTCTGCCTGGGGTAAGATCAAGTCTCATCCCTTGGGTTTATCTCCTACCAAACATCTGAGTAGGTTACCTAGACTCCTGTTAACAATCTTTGTCTGCCCATCTATTTGTGGATGGTGTGCAAAACTAAACTTCAACTCTGTCTTCAGCTTCTTCCATAAGGTCCTCCAAAATTACCCCACAAATTTGGTGTCACGATCCAAAATAATACTCTTTGGTAGACCATGTAGCCTCACCACCTCTTTGAAGAATAAGTCAGCAATGTGGACTGCATCATGGGTCTTCTGACATGGAATGAAATGTGCCATCTTGGAAAACCTATCAACCACCACAAAAACTGAATCATTCCCTCATGTCCTTGGCAAACCAAGAACAAAGTCCATACTTATATCCTCCCATGGCCTCTCTGGTACAGGTAAGGGCTAATATAAGCCTATATTTTGGCTCACTCCTTTAGCCATCTGACATACCCTGCAGCTTTGTACAAACTTCTTCACATCTTGTGACAATTGAGGCTAATAATAATGCTCACTGATAATGGCAATGGTCTTATCCCAACCAAAATGTCCTGCCATTCCTCCACTATGCTTCTCCTTTATCAGGTTCTCCCTCCTGGAACTCCTTGGGATACACAATTGACTTCTCTTAAATAACATGCCATCTTGGATTATGAAATCCAACCACCTTGTCTTGTCCACTGTAACAGGTTCCTTGCAAGCTTTCCAAGCCTCTGCGAAATTAGGACCTTCTGTGTACAGTGTCTTAAGCTCATTGAACCCAACCACTTCAATCTGCATCTTTGTCATCAATGTATGCCTCCTACTTAAGGCATCTACAACCCTATTTGACTTCCCACTCCTATGTTTCAAAACAAAGGTATAATTCTACAAAAACTCTACCCATTTCATATGCCTATGATTTAATTTTCCCTGACTATTTAGGTACTGCAAGGCCTGATGATCAATATATAGAACAAATTCCTTTGGCAACAAATAATGTCTCCATTTCTTTAATGCTTGAACTACTTCATAAAATTCCTGATCATATACATAATACTTTCTCTTGGCATCATTTAAATTTTCACTGAAATAGGCAATGGGCTTACCTTCTTGGCTCAACACTACTCCAATGGCACAACCACTGGCATCACAATCCACCTAAAACACCTTCTTGAAATCTGGAGGGCTAGAACAGTTGCTCTATCACCTTCTGCTTCAATAGTTCAAAACTTTTTTCCACTCCACTACCTCCACTTGAATTCTTCTATCCCCTCTCATTGTTTCATTTAGGGGTCCACAAATACTACTAAAGTTTCTAATAAAATTTCTATAAAAACTAGCCAAACCATGGAAAGATCTCACCTTGGTAAGTTCTTGGGGTAGGCCATTCAGAATAGCCTTCACCTTCTCTGGGTCCATCTTGAGACCTTCTACTAAACAACAAACCCCAAGTACACTAACTCCCTCTTCACAAAACTACACTTTTTAGATTAATCAACAGTTTCTCTTCTCTTAACTTCTCAAAGGCTCTCTCGATGCTCATCCAATGTCTTACTAAAAATCAAAATATCATCTAAATACAAAATAACAAAACTTCCTAGAAATTCTTTTAGTACCTTGTTCATGAGCCGCATGAATGTCCCTTGCATTAGCAGTTAAAAAATGACTAACCAATCGCAGTGCCCTTTTTGGTCTTGAAGGCGATTCCATTCATCTCCCTCTCGAATCTGGATCGGGTGATATCCACTCTTTAGATCAATCTTTGTGAAGTACTGAGCTCCACTCAAACAGTCCATCAGGTCATCCATCCTTGGCAAGGGAAATCTGTACTTGATTGTTATCTTGTTTATGGCTCAGGAATCTGTACACATCCTCCACTCCCCATCTTTCTTTGGTGTTAGTACTATAGGTACTGCACATGGACTCAAACTTTCCCATATCAAACCCTTTCTCAACAACTCTTGAACTTGTCTATTCAACTCCTCATTTTTTGTTGGAGTCATTCTATGAGCTTCCTTATTTGGAAAACTGGCTCTAGGAATCAAGTCAATTTGATGTCTGATCTTCCTTATTGGTGGTAAACCCTCAGGTACATTATAAAAAACAATATCCTGAAACTCATCCAACATCCCAGAAACTTCTTCCTGAACCTTCTCACTATCCTCCTTACTCACTCTAGGAATCAATGCATAACACACACGCTCATGCTTCATACCTTTTAAAAGTTTTCTTCCATATACATAGCAAATTCTAGCACTACTATATACCTTTTCTTCGGTCTCCTTCAGGGGTTTCAGCTTGTGACGAACCCCATCCTTTGTCAAGGAATAAGTGTTTGCATGGCCATCATGTATAGCTCACCTATCGAACTGCCACGACCTCCCCAACAACATGTGACATGCATCCATGGGGATGATATCATAGAGTACCTCATCATGGTAGCTCCCGATCTTGAACTTTACTAGGCACTGCTCATTGACCAAAACTTTGTGGTCTTTCTGCAACCAGGCAATCTGATACGGATGTGGGTGCCTTTCCCTCTTCAGCTTCAACTTTATGACCATCTCTTTTGACACTAGATTATCGATGCTCCCACCATCAATAATGACATCACAACATTTTCCTTCACACTTGTACCTTTTGCAAAATAGATTCTTCCTCTGTTCTAGTTCGTTTTCCTTAGTCACTAGGGCTCTCCTAATCACTAGGGCTTCTCCCCTTTTAGCATCATCTAAATGTTTAGATTGGGCCTCCTCATCTGCATGCGCAACCCTTCCACAACCTTCTAGCCTTTTGTCTTCCCTTCCTTGGTGTTGTGGACATTCATAGGCTTGATGCCCTTCTTCACCACACTGGGAACATGTTCCTTTGAAACCACTTCTTCTAGATCCTTGTCCATATCTCCCTCATCTTCTACCACTTTGATCACCACTATTTTGATCACAAGGGCAGTAGAAGTTGTCATTCATTTGGCTTCGGCTAGTACCCACATCTTCACTTTTCTTTTCATCATCATTTTGGGTTCCTGAAGGTCTTCCACTTTGACCTCCTCGTCCTTTTTTCTTGCCATCAAATCTTTTGTTCAGCTTCTCTTCCACCTTCAGAGCAAACTAATACACATCCTCAATTGTGGTCATTCTGACTAGGCTTAACTCCTCTTGAATGTTCGGTCGTAACCCATTAAGATATCGGTCTACCTTCTCCTTTTTGGTCTCTTTGTGGCTCATTCTGATGATTATCCTATGAAATTATTTAGTATATTATTTTACAGATCTACTTCCTTGCTTCAACCCTTGCAATTTCTTCAACAGATCTAACTCGTAGTCCACTAGTATGAACTGCTTCTTCAGTTTGTCTACCATGTGATCCCATTTGGTGATATTTCCTTTTTCTCTTCAATTTCTTTCCAACTGGACCTCTTTCCACCAAATACTGGCATGGCCCTTCAGCTTCATTTTTTCAAACTTAACCCAATCTAGTTCCTCTATTTCCTCATACTCAAAATATTTTTCTAGCTCGTTGATCCAGTTGATCAACTCTTCCGGGTTCAAACTTTCAGAATAATTGGGGACTTCTGCTCTAGGTTTTTTTCCCAATCTTTGAAATGGCCCTTATTAGCTACATTTGGTCTTGGTCAATTGCTTCTTCTTCCTCTTCTACATTTAAACCTTCTTCCTCTCCTTCATCCTCACTTTCCTCCCTTAGGTTTAACCCTCTTCTCAACTGCTCTTGTAATGCATCAATCTATCTCTGGAGGGCTACCAGTGCATCTCTTCCACCAGCATTTCTACCACCTCGACCAGCTCTAGCACCACCATGCCTACCAAGCATCACTCCTTGAGGAATATTTCTTGATCTCAATCCACAACCATGGTCCTAGTGTGAACTACCTCATGATTGGCGATCTGTCCACATGCTCAAGAAAACCTTGCTCTGATACCACTTGATGGGGGCACAGCCTAAGACTTAGGAAATAACTCACAAACAAGAGAATAATGTTATTATTCAGAAAATAGAGCTTCTTACATGCAAAATATCTCAAATCCCCAAGTTCTACAACACATGCAAGTTACAGAAAGCTACAGAATAACCCTTTCTCAATATGCAAGTTTGTCCCTAAAAGTTACCCAAAAATTAGAAACCCACCCATAAATAGAGCTCCTCTTAGTTTGGAGCCAAAACAACATTCAAATTTGAGTTTAGGCAATTTGGTGCCAAAAATTTACAACATGAAGTTCAAATTTCAAAAGAGCATTTGCAATTGTATCTTCTAGAAAGTGTTCCAACTTCCCTGGGCCATAACTTTTGATCCGAGACTCCAATTTGTGAACCGTTTGAACCATTGGAAAGGTCACAAAGTCAACAACGTGCTTGAAATTGGATATGCCAATTTTAGAAAGTTCAAGGACAATCCAGAAACTCTAAGTGCCTCAAATCTAACTCAAGATTTTTAGGTGCAAATCTAGGAAACTAAAACTGCAATATCTTTCCACCCAGGAATAGAAAATAAAAACCATAAATTGGGAATTTCATTATGATGAAAAGGGTATCCAAAAAATGTAAAAAGATCTAAAAATTGAGAAACTTGAAATTTAACTATTTTTGGGTGATGCAAGATTGCCCTTACACCACTGGATGCTCCTGCATTAGTAAGCTTGTCATTCTTAGTTTGATAGTCATCATTGACTTGGTTGGTAACTAGCTATGAGTCTCCATAGACTTTCATCTCTTGTATTTTCTACTAAATTGCTATCCTTAGACCTATGATTAGGGCTTTGTACTCAACAATGTTGTTAGTGCATGAAAATGATAGCTTGTATGACTTCAAAATGCAATTGCCTTAAGGGGTGATAAAGAGAATACCTACTCTTGATCCATGTTGGGTGAATGATCCATCAAAGTACATTTTTGACTAATCTATGAGATTGACAAGGAACAATATTCATCGAGGAATTTAAATATCAATAGATTCTCTGCACATATAGGTGCCTCTTCTAGTTGGCTTGTGATCACTTGTCCTTTGATTTCCTTGTTCTCCACATACTCTATGTAAAATTCAGTCAAAATAATTACCCATTTGTTCATTCACCCAATGAAAGTTGCTTTGGATAACAGGTATTTCATTGGATTGATCTTTGCAATGAGTTTGATCTGGTGTGACAACATGTAGTGTCTAAACTTTTGTGAAGCAAAAACCACTTCTAATCATGCTTTCTCATTGGATGAATAGTTCATTTCATATCCTACCAAGGTCGTACTAATGTATTAGATAGCCATTTTGTTTCCATTTTCATCATGTTGTGTGAGAAGAGCACCTAGTGTTGATGATATTGCTAAGATCTATAGGATTAGTGGTTTGTTCGGTATCAATAGTATGAGCACTCATGGTGTCAATAGGTAGTCTTTGATCTGCTAGAATGCTTTGTCACACTTCTCATCCCAATAGTAAGTTATTCCTTTATGGAGAAGATGTGAAAAAGGTGGATTTTATGTGATAGTTGTGCTATGAATCTTTTGATGGACTGTAATCTTCCTTGTAACCCTCTCAGTTGTCCCAATGTTTGCGGTGGTTCCATATTTAGGATGGCTTTTACTTTTTCTAGATAAATTTATATCCCTCTCTATGAGAAGATATAGCCAAGAAGTTTCCCTAATGTAACCCCAAAGACACTTTTTTGGATTCAATTGTACCTTTTACTCTTCTAGTCTATCAAAGATGGGTCCCAAGACTTGTATGTGCTCACTTCTTTTCTTTGATTTTTCCAAAATATCATCCACATAATATTTGACTATTTTTTGGATCATGTCATGAAAGATGAGGGTCATTGCTCTTTGATAGGTTGCTCCTCTATTTTTTAGCCCAAATGGCATCACATTCCAACAATAGGCTCCCCATAGACAAGTGAATGTAGTTTTGTGTTGATCCTCTTTGGTAATCATGATTTGATTGTAGCCTAAAAAACCATCCATGAGTGATAGAATTGCATGCCTCGCTATTAAACCCACAATGAGGTTGATGTTAGGAAGAAGGAAATCATCCTTCAGGAATGCCTTGTTTAAGTCTCTAAAATCCATGCATATTCAGATGCCCCCAATGGGTATTGAGACTGGTAGCAAGTTTGAAACCCACTCAGGATAATCAATCGATCAAGTGAATCCAACATCAAGAAGCTTTTGTAACTCAAGTTTCACCAAAAGTGCTATCTAAGGGTGTATCTTTCTTAATTTCTACTTCACTAGTTTGGCTTTAGGATAGATTGCTAAATGATGCACAACCACTTCTAGATTGATCCCTAGAATATCAGTGTATGACCATGCAAAGTTAGTTCTTTACTCTTTCAGGAATGCTGCTAGGTTTTACTATTCTTCATCCAATAGGGATTTAGCATAGAAAGTGATCTTGGGTGCTTCTTCTATTCCCACATTGACTTGAGTGGCCTTTTCTACTAGAACTGCTAACTTCTCTGTATGCATTTCACAAAGGGGAGATTGAATCCCTCATCTTTGGGTGCTTTAGAGAGGTTTTCACCCTTAGATACGTCCTCTCTTTTTACTATTTTAAGATCAAAGAGTGCCATAGTGTGGTTTTCACTCAAAGATCTGCATGTTAATTGGATTTTTTCAATTTTGTGATTGAAGGATTCAATCATCTCCTCATAGTATGCCCATATGTCTAGATTTATGTCCAAACCTTTCTTGTGATCTGCCCATGGTAAATTATCATGGAGTTCCATGAATTTTGAGAATCAGCGATCCTTGTTGTTCCAAGTCAATGAGCTGCAACTATACTAGGTGTATTTCATTTGGTTAGTTGATTGGGGTAAATGATGATGTAGATATCATGAAGAGGCAGTTAATCTAAAATAGGTTAGCAACATTGAGGGGGAAGTCATCTAGGATAGTATCACATGATGTTGGTAACCAAGAGGAATCCTTAGCCCATTTATCGAAAGTTCCTTTGCCAATAAAGGTAACCTTTCTAGTAGTACAACCTAGGCCAAGATTCTTTGGACGTTTCTCAGGAATGATAGTTTCTAGCAAACCATTGTCATTGTGTCCCATTTTTTAATTCTTGATATACACCATTCCCTTCATTAGCTACAAGCCTTTGTTGTCATCTTCCATGGGAAGGATAGGGATGAGCCACTCATCTTGACATAGCAGTTTAGAGATATCTTCCTCATTGACATATTCTTTGTTTAGGTCCCCCCACTTGGTGAAGGTAGTAGCTTCCATCTTGATATTTTTTAGGACATTGTTGCTAGGTGTGAGATTTCGATGAGATTTGGGAGAAAGAGGTAGCTCTCCCAATGTGAAAGTATCATTCATTAGCTTATAGTTTCCACAACCATCATCTTGGATCACTGCTTTGATGTAAGGAATGTTCTACACAATAGGTATTTTCTATTTCTAAGGTTGATGCAAGGGATGGGGGGTTAACAAATGAGGAGGATTGTGTAGGCCCTTCATCATTCTTGGGTATTTGGGGGATCTTATAGAACTTGGCCTCAAGGTTTTTGCAGTAGTAAAAGGGCTCAAGATCTCCATGGATGGTAATTTCTTTGCCTTCAAAAGGAAACTTTACGCATTGATGATTGGTTGAGACTAAAAATTTTAGGGCATGGATCCATGGTAGGCCAAGTAGGATGTTGTAGGGAAGATCAAGGTCTAATACCTAGCATGTAGTTTCTACAATGATGGGTCCCACTTGGATGGGTAGTGCAATTATTCCTTGTGATACCTGCTCTTGGTTGTCAAATGCTTTGATGGTGGTACTCTTTGCTCTCTCAATGGTATCCTCTAAATAGCCCAGGTTCTTGATCAACTAAAAATGCAAATGTTTAGACTAGCATCTCCATCTACTAAGATTCTTTTAACCTTGTTCTTATGAATGATGACCTCAAGGTGTAAAGTGGGGTTATGAGATGGTTGTGATGGTAGGTCTTGTTTCAAGAAGGTGAGAATATGATTAGCGATATGCCCTACCATAGCTTGAAATTGATCTATATCAATATCCTCAAGGAAAAATAATGAAGATAAAGCATTCTCTAGGATTTCCCTATGTGCAGGGGATAGCCTTAAAAGATCCAAGATTGAGATCTATTAGGGGGTCTTCTTAAGCTGATCTAAGAGATTGTACTTGTTGGGATTTGATGTTGGAAAAGTAGGTTGTGCCCTAGATTGAGATGGAATTCCTTGGATGGTGACTTCGTCATGTCTTGTGGTGAATCCACACTCCATACTAGACCCTTTGATGGTGATGACAGTGATAACACTATCACAAAAAATGACTACATTGGAATAGGTATGTTGCATGTTTGTGTAATCCTTACCTTTTTCGTTGTCATTCCCTTTGCTATGATTTGGCATAGGGTTTTTATATATCTTAAGATCCTAATTTCTAGCTGGTACTTCAACAGATATGGTTTCACTCTCTATAAGGTCTTGGATAATATTTTTTAGCCTCATACAATTTTTCATTTTATGTCCTTTTATTTTATGAAAGTTGCAAAGATCATTCTCATTGTACCAAGATGGTTTATCTTGTGGTTCCTAGTAGTTTTCAAACTTGGGAAGTGTTACCAGGTTTGAATTTACTAATTTATTCATGATGGTCTCGATGGGTTCTAACAACTGTGTGTACTTGTGTTTTAGATAGTTGTTCTTGGTAGGGTTTTTTTTTGTTGCATTTTCGTGTTGTTGATCTGATTGTTCTAAGGAGGTGTTTTTTGTTGCATAGTTGGTTTAGTATTAGCTACTTGATTGTTTTTCGCCCTAGGAGCACTTAGGACTACCTTAGCATCTATCACACCATCATTTGTCACATTCTTTTTCATAGCCCAGACACAATGCTTGTCGCTTGAACTAGTTGATGGGCGATTATCTTTGTAAGCTTGAGTATTTCTATATGAAATTAGATCTCTCTCAATGTTAAGGGCCCTAGGGACAAGCTCATCATAAGATGTGATGTACTAAATTTTCAAGTGGAAGGATAGATCTAGATCTATATTTGTTACAGGTGATCCCACAAAGCTAGTTTACAATTTCTAGGAGGAACTAATTTTTGTTGAAATCACATATTTTTAGAAAATATAACTATTTAAGCCTTAAAAGGTTCCATTTAAAGAATTCTGATTGAAGATGGTTTGATCAAACTACCTTAAATCAAACCCCCTTTGATAGAACCCCAATAGTTTTAAACCATACCTATAATGGAGTCTCCTTTACACCTATCAAAATGCTGATAAAAAACCACTTTTGATTTACCTTTTGGGGGATCAAATGAATTCACATAAAATTTTATTTTTGTAAGTATGTAGTCCTTATTATAAGCTTCCCAAAAAGTATAATTTTAAATAAATTTAATTTAATTATTATATTTATTTTTTATTTCTTGTGAATGTAGGTTTTTCACTAAAAATCAAGCTCTCTATTCTGCACATGTGGAAAAATAGTAGATTATTAAAAAAAAAAATTAAAAATATTAGTGTACTAGATATTGAAGACCTTGATCAAAAAAAGAAAAAAAAATTGAATTTCAATACATACAAAAAAAGTTACACGTTATATAGTTGCGCTATGTCTGAATTATAATTAGTTTGAATTCAAAACTTAATTAAAGAAAAAATATTAAATAAAAAACTATCTAAGCAAGTGGAAGCACTAGATATCAGAGTTACAAATCTAAATTTGAAAGAATTAGAATTTTATCCTTCATGGAAAAAAAAGTTATGCATTATACGGTGAGCATCACTTTTTAAAAATGTTGATTTCTAAAAAAAACTAGTTTTTGAGGGAGATGGAAAAAGAAGTGCAATTTGATTCCAAAAAAATTGAAAAATATATATTTAGAATATATAGACAAAATTTCACGAAACTATAGTTTGCATCATCTTCAAATTCCTCATAGTTTAGCCACTGTAGGTGCCTGAAAGTGAAGATTTAGTTAAAAAAAATTATTTCAATGTCCAATTTGGCCAAAAATTGTAAACCACTATTGTGGGATCACATAATGATGATCCCCACTTGTTCATCGAGAAGGGGCCACTTTCTCTTACTAGCTCTTTGTCTCCACCATTGTAAGAAATTGGTGAAAGATTCTCCTTTGTTTTGTCTGAGAGTATACAACTCTTATAGGCTTATGTCCATGTCAAGATTAAAGGAGAAGTGATCTATGAATTTATCAATTATTTCTTGAAAAAAAATTATACTAGGAGGTAGTTGAGAAAAACAATCCATGGCAAGACCTATTAAACTTCGTGGGAAGAGGTACATAAAATAAGAATTGTTGTAGGAAACCTCCATACACATGATGTTAAAATCTTTGACATGGTCCATAGGACTTCCTCTCCCTTTGTATTTGTAAAATTTGGGGATTTCAAAACTAGGAGGGAATGGTACAATTGTGATGTTTCTATCGAATGGATATGGACATAAGTTATGCGTATGAAGCTTCTTTGTCTTTCCCATCCAAAGATCGTACATTTCTTGTGATAACACCTTAAGTAGTGAGGCTAGATCATCTTGCGAGTTTGGTGGAGGAATATACATTGGGATGGTGGATGGGTTGTATGTGAGATTCTGATATGATAAAGTGTTGTATGGGGTGTATGGTGGTGTATGATTTTGTGAAGGTGATTACGGTGTTGATGTATATGTTCCTAGCATGTTTGGGTTGACGATGTTCTATTGAGGTTTATAATAGGAACTTTTTTGTTGTTATTTTTGTTGGGCATACTATTGAGCTACTAAGGCTTGTTGTTGTTGTTGAGCCGCAATGGCTACTTGTTGGTCTTTTTGTTGTTGTTGCACCATGAGGGCTTGTTGTTGGGCTTGTTGTTGTTTTTGCACCACTAGGGATTGTTCTTAGGATTGCTATTGTTGTTGTGCTACTAAGGCCCCTTGATGTTGTTACTATGCTAAGGTTGCTTTTTGTTTTTGTTGTTGTTGTTGTTGCACTGCTAGGGCTGCTTCTTCTTCTTCTTCTTCTTCTTGGTGTGCTACTTAGGCTGCTTGTTGTGCTGCTAAGGCTACTTGTTATTATTGTTTTTGTTAGACAGATTGTTGATAAGCCTATTGAGCTTGTTTTAAAGATAGGGATTGTGTTTACAATGTAGGATCAATTAATGGTTGGGACATCTAAGATGGGTTTTTGGTGTTGATGTTTTGTGCAGATTGCACATTGTTGATGAGAGGTTGTGGATTCCCTTGGTTCAACATTCCTTGTAAGATAGTGGATTGGGGTGGAGGAATGTAAGTTTGAGGTCCCATTTTATTTTGCATGACTTGGGGGATAAACAACAAATATGAGGATGGAATTGTTAAATATTGCAAGGTTAAGGATTGCATTGTTTTGGAGATTCCCTTATGTTTGGGATGTGGTTAAGGTATTACTTTGGTTGATGGGGTTTGTGAGCAAGGTATTTTTTTGATGTTGGTTGATGATGGATGTAATAGATGTGTTCTGGGCAACCACAAGATTTGATGTATCAACAGGTGGATTGGATGAAGATGTTCCCTATTGTGTTAAAGGTTGATTTTATGTGAGGGTATTCCCTTTCCCTTTTAGTTCTACTTGTGATACTTGGTCCACACTACTCTACGGGATGTTCAGCACACTTGTGGTACTCATGGGTATGGATGAAGATGGGTGTTCTTGATATGTTGAAGTTGTCATGGAGTAATGAAGCATAAGTGGTTTATATGGATGTTGTGGATCCTCGAGAATAGGAGGAGCACCAAATGTTGGTGTCCAAGTGGTTTTTTGGGATGGAGGATTGGTATCAAGGGTGCCCACAAGTGTGCCACTTTTAAATGGAAGAGTATGGCCAAAGTCTTTAGAAAGACTAGCTGCAATACTAGGTGTTGGTTTTTGATTGATGGAGTTGTTTGAATAGTGGATGAAGTCAATCCTTGTGTCAATGATTGTACAACAAAAGATAGGGGTTAGGAACTATGATGCTCCATGATTTACTCCTTAGTATTTTCAAATGGGTTAATCATAATGTCTTCTATCTCATATGGCCCTGATGGTGATGAAGGTTGTTGTGATGGGGTAACATAACTTATTGGATCAAATTCCAAAGGATTTGAATCACTTGGGTAAATGTGACTTTGGTTTTCTACATGATTCTCTTGTGTTGTGATATTGTCTTTACCATAAATTTTGGGTCACCTATGGGAGAGTTATGTTGAGATTTGTAATGCTTGAATTTTCTATTTGACTCAAATCTAGGTAAAAGGGATGCTCTGAGTCTTTTTGGAGCAATTATGATAATGAGAGATGAAAATGTGTATGGTGTGGGAAGTGATCTTTGCAAATGTTTTAGGGAAACACTTTTGATTTAAGTTTGATGTTTTGATGCTTGGATAAGGGATGTTTATGAACTTGGAAATATTTAGGGTAGACTCATGACCTTGAAGATAAAATAGTTCAAAGATGATAACTAACTTAACAAAATGCATGGAAAAGGATTAATTTCACATACAATAGCTAAGTTAGGGTTGGTTTGATAGATGTTGAAGTTAAAAAGTGTTGGTGTATTTGAAATTTTTGCAAATTTTGGTGAAGTGAAGGATGAAATTTGATGAAGGGGTGAATGAAATTATTGACCTTATGTTGACCTAAAGTGAACCTTTTTTTTATAAGAACAAGGTAGTGAGAAAGATGCTAGACCTCTAAAGTTTTTAAATTCTAAAGGCCCAATGATTTAGATAGGTTCAAAAGGCCAAGGTTTTGACTCCAAAATAATGCATACAAGTTTGGATTGTTCCCTGAAGCATGTTTATAGAAGTTGTATGCCAACCTAATTTTATTTTAGTCAAGTGCTAAAAGGTGTCTTTTGATGGATTTTGGACTAAGATGCCTAAGTTTGAAGTGATGACCTATAGAACTTCTCTTGGGGATTCTGATTTTGCGTGAGATCAATTAGGGAAGTTAAGATCATGAAAAAGAGTATATTTATTTCAATGTGGGAAGTGGTAATATGGGCCTTCCAGCCACAATATCAGCTTCTTCATCATCTATGACATATGTTGTGTTTCTCCACGTATTTTTTGTTTCTTTTGTTTCAAAAGTGAAGCTTCTCAAACTACTAATTATATCTATTTGTTCTCCTTCAATGAGTTCAAAGTTTGGTTGAATGATAGCAAGTGTAAGGTTAAGTTGTTCAATAGGACTAATCAGTCTCCAAATGGTCATGTGGGGTTCAATTTTTCAATTTATCTTGCTTAAGTGAGTTTCTTTTACCACAAACACTTGTCTTGATTAATTTCAAATTAAATGTCTATGTCAAAAAAGTCATCAATTCCACAAGGTCCATTTTTTGAAAATCATGAGGTTGAAGCCATAGTTTCCCATGTTAACTTTAGGAAGTCTGGATTGAGATATAAATCAAAATACTTAGAAGTTTCTAAGAATAAATTCTTAGGACAAGCATTAATATCAAGGTTTTGTCAAAGGGTATCCATACTTAGACCAAAGGGTTTGAAATTTTGAAAATACTTTGTTGATGTTTGTTTTCAATGTTTTGGAACTAAGAAAATTATTAAACTAACTCACAAGAATTTACAATCCTAGGTTCAAAAGATACTACTTGTTAAATCCCCACTTGAATTTCTCCAAACACTAAGACAATGTGAACAACTAGAGATTTGGCAACACTGGCTCCCCCATACATAACACACATTTCTCGAGACCACCAAATCTCAAATCTTGAAGATCTAAAGATCCTAAGTATTTTCCTATTTCAACAATGAATAGTATAATGTGGAGTGGCTTTAGAATGACAGTTCCTACACCAGCAAGCATAAAGGTTTTTGGCTTCCAAACAATTGGTTCATAGTAAGGACTTGCTTTCAAGGTGGCCATACACACAACAAGATTAGCTCAAGATTATTTCAACCAACAGGCATCCTAGTCCCTTCCTAAGAAAGGATTTTGATGTTTCAAGTGAACATTAGGGGTGGAACTTGTTGGTATGACACATCCACACTTGTTGGTTATGACTTCTATCACAAACACATTTTTTATATAGCAGCTCAAAAGAGCATGGCTTTAGCTCATTATCGCTTAGGTCATTCCCACCATTTGAAGTAAGGTTTCATTCCCTCTAATGATATACAAAAGAAAGGAAATACATTTGTTTTACATTCCCACCCTTTGAAGTAGTGTGTCAGGCCCTCTAATGATATACAAAAGCAAGGAAGAACATTTTTTTGATCTCCTAGACCACATTAAGCAAGGAGAGAGCACACACAACTCCTTTTCCTTACACTAACATGGGGTTCATTTTAATCCCAATCGAAATATTTGGGTGATTAAACAAAATTTAAAAGGAATTCTTTTGATTCTCAAGATTACCGAGTGACACAAGAGAAGAGCATACACATTCAATGACGAAAATGTAAATCACAAGACATGATAAACACTCATTAATTTTAACCCTTAAAGAAAAGATAAGTTTATTTTAAGCACCGAACAAAGTGTTAAGTTGTATTGTTCAATTTTAAACCCAAATTAGCATGATGGAGTGAGGGTTCATTTTAATCCATTGGAGTGTTCATTTTAAAACCCAATTGAAAGCTAGTGTGGTCCTAAAGCATAAACTAAAAAAGCATGATAAATAGTTTATAATTACCCCAAAAGTGTCGAAACACTTGTTACAATTATAAGATTTAAAGACAAGAATTCTTCTTCACTTCAAATTTTATCATCCAACCTACAAAACCTAGTTAGCCTAAAAACTAGAACAAAAATTCAGAGGCATGTTAGCATAATGGAGTGAGGGTTCATTTTAAAACCCAATTGAAAGCTAGTGTGGTCCTAAAGCATAAAATGAAAAAGCATGATAAATGGTTTATAATTTCCCTAAAAGTGTCGAAACACTTGTTACAATTATAAGATTTAAAGACAAGAATGCTTCTTCACTTCAAATTTTATTGTCCAACCTACAAAACCCAATTAGCCTGAAAACTAGAACAAAAAGTCAGAGGCATGTTAGTGATCAGATGAAGTAAAAAAATTAAAGTGCATGCTAAAAATCACACTATATTTTCTTACCAGGGAAGAATGTTTCTATTCATGATAGTGTCACCATAAATCAAATGAGCATCGCTCTAGTGAAAAATAGCATCACTTTGTAGAAAGGTAGTGATGAATATAACTTCACTATTTGGTGGCATCATTGTTTTCAAATTCTCAATACCTCTAAAAAGTATTATTTTTGCCATTTATTTTAATCAAGACCAATGTATTAATTAGGAATTGTTGTGTCAAATGGAAATAGCGTCACTATATGGTGACACATTACAAAGGCATCGTTAAAATATTTTGGAGCATTGATGTATCTGCAAAAATAAAAAAAATAGACTCTAAGAGATAAATTTGTTAAATGTGATCAATTATGCCCTCCTTCTAGTGCCAAAATGTGACCAACAAATTAGTATGGGCTTCCTACACTAGATCCATGAAGAATAAAAGCATATTCATGCCACTAAACATCAATCTAATAGAGATCATTAAATTTATGCAAAGATAAAGAATCCATTAAATCTACCATATTAAATCATGAAAGCTTGATAAAACCTCTAATCTAAGACATTGAAACTTACCCTATTGGGGGAGTGATGTTGCATTGATGTGGAACAGCAACCCTTTCCCATCCCATGGATAAATGAGCCTATTTCAATAAATTTTATTGAAGAAAATTGATAAAACCAGTGTAATATGTGTGATGAAACATGATTTAAATGCTAAACTAACATGATGCAAACCATTCCAACATGATTTATGATATTATGATCAATATATGTGATTGAAAAGATAATCTAAATGGATTTTGAGTGAAAAGATAATCTAAATGGATTTTAAGCTAAAAAAATTGAAACCCTAATTAATAAACAAGCTAAATGTATGCATCTATCTTGTCATGGAAGCCATTAATAGAAGCTAAGCTAATTAATGCAAGTAATTAACTAAAATGATACTAAAAAAAGTGCTAAATATGAGTGTGAGTGTGATCAATTTTAATAGCATAAGTTCAATGTTAAAAGATGGATCCATTTGTCTCCAAATAGTGACCTATTTATAGGAGGAAAAATGAGAAATAGAGGGTTGAGATCAAAAAAGTTAATCAATGGTCAAGGGTAGAAGAATTTGGAGGCATGGATCATGGATTCTCATCAATGGATGAGAATCAATTATGAGATTTAATCAAGGGTTCACCTTTTTCCAAACAAACACACTTTTAACTTGCACAAGAGGTCACAAGTTAACTTGCACAAGAGGTCATAAGTTAACTTGCACAAGAAGTCAAGTAAGTTTGTTACATAAAAGGAATATTCTCCTTTCTCAAATGAGTGAGGAAAGAGAATATTCTCATGGGTGTGGAAAATAGACATTTAGCAAATTAAAACAAAGTTTTAATGTGAAAAATGGGAAGGAATATTCCATGAGAATATTCTTTTTGGAGGAATGTGCAAAGGAGGAATATTCCCTTGCAAGTGAGGGGAAATTAGATTCAATAGTAATTGCTAATTAAAAAAAGGTTTAATTTATGCAATTAAGGGGAATTAGATGATATTCATTAAATAAATGATTTAATGAAAAGGAGAGATAATGGTATGATATTTAATTAAATAACTTAGGGTTATTTAATTAAATAAGAGAACTTAGGGACTTAAATTAAATAATTAGATTTATTTAATTTAACAGGATGAAGTGTTAGCATGAAAGGGGGTGAATTAACCTGATTAAATTAATTAGATTAATAGATGAAAATTATGTAATTAATTAAATAGCTAGGCTAATTTAATTAATTAAGCCAAAAGAGGATGGTTTTGAGGATGAAGCAGTGTTAATATACCTGATTCAAGTGCATGATATCATTTAGGAAATTTTTAAGTGTCTACAACTTCCAAACACTCTAAAGTATTTAATAGTGGGTATCCTTCCATATGACAACTCATAGGGAGTCCTTGTGATATTTTCTCTTACTTGAACTTTGTTAAGTATGTAAACAACTGTATGAATTATTTCTCTCCAGTAAACTTCCAATGGTTTTGCTTCTTTCATCATAGTCCTTGTAACTTCTTGCATAATTCTATTTTTCCTTTCAGCCACTCCATTTTGCTGAGGATTCCTTGGGGTAGATAATTGCTTCTTTATACCATGATTCTCAGAAAACATGTTAAATTCATTGGAGGTGAACTCTCCACCTATATCAAACCTCAAACATTTTATCTCCATATCCATTTCATTCTCAACAATAAATTTAAATGCCTTGAATATATCTAGAGCTTCAATTTTTTCTCTAAGAAAAATAACCCATGTCATCCTTAAATAATAATCAATAGAAAGGATGAAATGTCTATCACCTTGAAAACTTCTTTTTCTTGTAGGACCACAAAGGTTTGCATGTAGCAATTCTAGTAATCTAGTAGAAGATTGTTCTTTTCCTTTGAAACTTCTTGTTTTCCTTCCAATATGACACTCCTTTCAAAAACATTAATAGACTTTGTAATATTTGGTAGATCTCTCATTGCTTGAGCTAAACAAATTCTTACCAAGTTATCAAAATTAATTTGACATATCCTCTTGTGCCATAACCAAATTTCATTAATCTAATTCATAAAATAATGACCATCAAAACCCTTAAGCTGATAAAAAATTCCATCTATCCTTCTTCCAACAACAATCATAGTTTTGGACCCTTTTCTAATCTCACATCCATCATCCTGAAACATAAGATTGTATCCTTTGCTACACATCTTCCAAGACTCAAGAGGTTATCCCTTAAACCTTTAACATAGTAAAAATATTTAGTATTATGCTTTCCATCAAAACTAATTGAACCTATTCCACATATCTTAGCACCTAAATCACCTCCAAATCTAACAATTCCTCCATCATACTTTTCAAGTTTAACAAAATTAATCTTGTCTCCAATCATATGATTAGAGAAACCACTAAAAATATCTAATAGTTCTTATCATGTCTATCATGAAAAAAAAAGATGCCCAAGTACCAAGTCAATCTTATCCTTTCTCTCTGGGAGCATTCTTAACACATCTTTCAAAGTTAGCAGAGATGAAATCATATTTTAAAGCCATGAACAAGGATTCATCTTCATCATCTCCATAATCAGATTCATCATCAAAAATATTTGCATCTTCTCTAACATAATATATTTTCTTAATCATCTTACCTTTTTTCTCCTTGTTTTTGCAATGCACAACTCTATTTGGACATCTTGAAGCATAGTTCCCTATCTTTCAACAACTGAAACATTTGAAAGGTAATTTACCTCTTTACTTACTAGTAACTCTTCTCATCCTTCTCATAAAGTTATCCTCCACATCATCAATATCTTCCTGATGTGCTTCTTTAGTATTCTTTGTTTTTGTATCTTTAAAAGAAATCTCAACTTTTGCACCATTTTTAGTACCAAACTCTCTAATTTCAAATCTAGTTAAAGATCTGTACAATTGATCTCTAGAATATTGATCTAGATTTTGACACTCCTCAATAGCAGAAACTTTATAAATATAAGCTTTGGTAAGGGTTCTAAGAATTTTCTTTACCACTTTTGGTTCTTTGAATTTTCCTCAAAGACCTCTCATGGAGCTCACCACTTCATCTACCCTATACATTTACCTTGTAATTTTTTCATTTTTTAACATCCAAAAGTTCTCAAATGTGGTTTTCAAGTTCTACATCTTAGCTTGTTTGACCATATCATATTCTTCAAAAATACTTTCCAACTTATCCCAAATTTATTTAGCAGTTTTCACATCCATAACTTTCACTAACTTAGAAGTTGTAAGACTACTCAAGAGAGCATACTTAGCTTTACTATTACTTTCAAGGGCCTTAAGTTCAACTTTAGTGATTAGACCATTTGTAGGAATAATGTATTTAGTCTAAAATGATTCCTAGAAATCATATCCTAGATTCTCTAAAAACCCTTCATCCTTGTCTTCCAAAATGAATAGTTAGTTCCATCAAATATAGGGATCTCCTTATTGTGCACCATCCTAGATCTACCTTAAGTGGTTAAGATTTTCTCCAAGGAAACTTTCTCTGATACCAATTGTTAAAATGCATAAGAAAACTAAGAGAGAGGGGGTCAATCAGTTGTACCTTAAAACTTCAAAACCCTCATTAACATGTAGATCCACATTCATTCAACATACCCTTAAATTTGTTATGATGAATTAGCATGAAAATAAAATGAAATGAAATGAAACAACTCAACACCATACACAAGAGAACACCAAATTTATGTGGAAAAACCAAGGGAAAAACCACAGTGAGGATTATCTCACAATATAAGTAATAACACTAAATACAATAGGGCTCACTACCATAAGGGCCAAGAGGCTTACTGCCAAAATATAAAAGATAGAGAAATAATGTTACATAGAGAAAAGCATCTATATACAACAAGGAATCCACCACAATGAATTTTACTCCTTTGTATTTTGTTTGAAGAATTGTAACCAACTTCTATTCACTGCATCTAGTAAACTAACACTTGAAATTTCACATTGCACTTCTCAATTTTGTACTCAAACTCTGCACTTCACATTATTTTTCATCTCTTGCATCTATCTTAACATATCTCAACAACTCAAATCATACTTGTACCATCCTCAACCTTGAAACCCTCTCCAAGGTCACTATGTACCTCACATGTGCAAATTCAAATTAGGTTGGTGCCAAAACACTTCCATGGAAGATAGAAGTAAATGTGGACCACATCAAAACTTAATTGGGACCCAAATCAACAACACCACTAAACCACATGCTACCAAAAACAATATTTATCCTTCGCATGTAGTGTAAACACTAAGTCAATCGTTAATCATGAAAACACCATTAGAATTTGAAGTACACACTTCCTCAAACCCAAAGATGACTTGTGAACCACATAACATGTTTGAAAATGATCTAGAATATTCCCTTCACAACAACTTCCACCTAAATAATGTACAAATGTGTACACTCAAACAAATCTTACATACACTATTACTTGAAAAACCATCTTCCAAAGCACCAATAATAAAATCCTCTTGACTAAGGTCAACTACCAATATCATCAACATATCTTTAGAATCGAAAGACCTAAAGCACAACTGCAAAGAAACGTAGAGTAGAAACATTTCTCCTAGACACCTTTGCAATGCATAGTCACACACTAGTGAACACAACTTCTACTGTACCATGATCAAAACATAACATATCTTAAATATAAAACCTCTAAACACCTCTCACCAACATATCTAAGTCACATAGGAAGATCTTCAACTTAGAAGAAATGCAAAGAAAAATCAAAACACAACTCTATTACCCAAAATACCACAACAACACTATTTCCTCTTTTTATCAAATTTTCTAAAAAGAACTTACTAGAGACACATCCTCATCATCTTCAATACTTCCAAAACCATAGACAAAATCTTATCAAATCAACAACAAAGGTTGACACCACTAGATTTACTAATGACAACATAATGAAACTAATCAAAGCATCAACTGCACTCTTGAAACCATCTCACTCAAGTACAAACATTAATGACAATAGTGGCTTGTTGACATCAATAAAAAAACCAATTGATCATTCTTGCAACATACTATCAACCAAAGGAGGTTGACTCTTGAAGCTTTGCAACACGGACTTTCCATTCATGTTTATCTTCCTCCCAGATCTTCTTGGCTATGTTGAGCATTCTACATTGGATCTCAAGCTCCATAAGGCATTCTTTACCTCTAGAGTGTTGGATGTCAAATCATTCTTGGTAAATTTATTAAAAATTAAAAGGGAACTAGAAATGGATGTGAACATTGAGTTCACCAAGTCCCTTATGTTTCTGAATCACATAATTATTTTCTCTTTTTGTCCTTCCAGTTGGAATTATTGCTCATGCAAATATTCTATTTTTGATTGTATGCTTACATCTAGGTCTTATGCTAGGTCATATGCACTGGAAGGTCTATCTATTGGGACTCAATTGAGTCCATTTCAACCTTGATGCTCTTTGTGGCTCTGGTCCACTTCATACAAAACTAGAATAAGGCTTTAGCCTTAGCCACACAAGCCTATGCATCCTTGATACTTTCTTGAAATTTATTATGTACTTGTGCACACTTCTCTATAATCTATAGTAGTCACTTCTCTTCCACATTCTTGTCTATTTATTTCTCAAGTTTTTCTTTCAAATTAGAGGCATACTCTTTGAAATAATCAATCAAAACATTCATTATTTCCATACAAAAAAGTGAACTATCTATTTTTGCACTGGGTATGGCCTTATACAAGGTATTCACAAATTCTTCAATACGATCACTATTTTGATGAGTTCCTATAATTTCATTCCATGCAAATGCATGAAAGGCATATTATAGCTATAGCTTGTGGAGTGGTGAAATCTTAGCAAGATTAAAAATTCCTTCTTGGATGGGTAGTTATAGTAATTGAGTGAACACAACTAGTTGGAAATTCAACTGCATGTTCAATAGTTTTTGTATAGAATCTCCAAAGGTTCTAGAGGGTTCACCTATTGCCTTTACCTCTTCCTTTGCACTCTTATCTTTTAGCTTCTTCTCCTTCTCAATATTACCAATATTGATTGGTGTCTCTTCTTCTTTCTTTTCCTCATCTCTAGAGGCATTATCATTCTTTTGCACATCTTCTTTCCTTGAATCTCCTTTACCAGTAAACTTGTTTGTAATGTATAGAGGAGGGATAGTCTTTGGTTGGTCTTGTGTGCTCTCACCATGTGTGCCAATTACCAAAGGAGGAGTAAGATTATCCTCCTTAGTAGCATCTTCTCTAGTAGCTACAACATTCTTCTCAACAATTTCTTCTACTATGCCTTCTACTTCTAGAGGAACATTATCTTGTGAATTTCCTTCATTTTCATCATCCTCATGTTGTGCATCATCCATGTGCACACCATCTTAAAAAATTTCTTCTATAAGCATCTCTTTCTTATTCTCAAGAGTTATACCCAACTTTTCTGCTAGCTTAGCTATCTTTTCAATACTTTCCTTCTTGAGCCTTTTGAGCTCATTTTGATCTCTACCCATAGGGATTTTCACCCTTTGTTTTCTCCTAAGTTATTTGTTGAATAATATGGCCAATTGGGTCTTACTCTCCTTAGACAAGGGAGCACTTATCTTCTCTAATGCATAGGCCTTCAATTTGGCCTCTTGTTCTATTGCTTCCTCTCTCCTTTCAATAAAAACATTCCACAACTTTTCATGTAGTTGTTTCTCTATATTTTTCATTACAACTTTAAGAACAATGATATTTTTTACAATAGCTTATACTATGGTGGCCTTATCCACCTCATCAACCTCATTATAAAAAGTTGTAGTTTCTTCTAACATATCATTTTGTACAATGTTGTTAAAGAGTGCATCAAATTTGATTGGACTATGTACATCTTACCAAATTATTTTGATTTTGCTTCTTCTTTCCTTCTAGTGTCCTCTTTTTTCTTCCTTTTTCTTTCTTTTCTTGCATATGAACAACAAATTATTTCTTAGCCTTATTGTTGATAGTGTTTTTTGCACAACAACTCAGACAGAACAAAAGTATCCTATCTCTCTTGAAAGGTAACTCTCTATCAGCAAGCCTCAATAGATAACCTGAAGGTCTCTAATGTCAGGTCTTGACAATGCATAAACAACTCAGATAATATGTGAAAATTTTGGTAATCACAAAGGGGCCTTACAAACCAATACTGGAATTTGGAACTTATTAGATTTTGTAATGTAATGATACTTGAAATCCTAAATCTAACTTAGATAATAAAGAAATAACAAAAGAAAAGGGTTTAGCGAGATTCCAAGACTAAAATTACTCCTAAGACAAATAATGCAAATGAGAAAAACTCAAAATGGACCAATCCCTCAAAACCAATTCCTGCTTAACCTAGATTTAATCGGAAAACTCACAGAAATAGTGCAATCTTCTAAGGAGTTAAAGATTTTTAGATCATGAGACATTCATCCAAATCAACCCTATTTTGCAATTGAAATGAATAAATACCCACAATTGAACTTAGTAAATAAATTTTAAGGTCCAGGCTAACTTTACACAACTTACAATTAGCAAGCCGCTAAAAGTATAGACTAGGGATTGCTCAAAGACTTAAAGTATTAAATTATAAACACCATTGCATCAAATCTATCTCTAAATCTAATATATATCTAATGATCTCAAAGCAAGCTCAAAAGATTGAATAACATGAACCTTGCAAGATAAATCAACACAAGAAAGAGCACCAAAAAATAATGTCTTTACTTATATTGAATCACCTAATGTTGCAACAATTCCAGTATTCAGTGTTACAAGACTTTCTCTCAGAAAATACTAACTCCTAGCTCTAGCTCTTGCACTACCACTTAGCCTTCTCTATTTTCTAACCCATAAAAATAAGGAAAAATGCTGAATTTATAGAAATCTAATACTAGGTGGGCCCAATTAGGGTTACAAAAATGGCCGGCCAAAAACAGGTCAGCCTAGAAGCTTCTTTTAATAAAATAATATTCTTTGCATTTAATATTTGGGCTTCTTCTAGGTCGGCCTGGATTCTCCAATAGCATCTTTATGTGGCACAAAATTCAAGGTCATTTATCTTGGCTGGATGGGGTCACATGTGTGGCACAGAAAACTATGCAACCATTTGTTGATTATCTTCTCTTTCTCCTTCTTGATTGGATCCCAATTTGTCAAATAATTCTTTTGATTTCTCCAATATTTCTCTCATATCTTCAAGATCTAAAACTAGAATAAATTTAACTTTGGTTTTATGATTCTTCAATTCCTCTAGATATTGTTGCATAAATTTATTCCATTCTATTTGCAACTCATGATACTTATCTAATTTTGAAATGTAAATTGCAGCATCTTTCAGAGTATCTTTAGCAATTGGAGCACCTTCTAATGGAGAATAAACTTCATGCCACCATCCCTGTAACCTGCCAACATTCATATTTTTTTGTCCAAACTTCTTTCTACCAGTGACTATCTCCAAGAAAGTGATGTAACTATTATATATTTCCTTCATTTTACCATGAAGCTTCATTGTTTTCCTCAATGCTTTAGGGAGGAGCTCCTTTATGTAGTTCCAAACTTTTATCCATTCCTTTATCTTGCCAATCTCATCCCAGGATTAGATATCCAACTTGGCCATGTCTTCTTTTGGTACATGTAGAATTTTTCTCAATTCATTGGCAGTAGACTCATCAATCTTGTTACAATCAACAACAAACTAAGAAGTGTGTTCAAGGAAATCAGAGGCATTAGTGCATATTTTCAGAATTTGTTCAATTGTCTCACCTCCTCTACTACTCACATCCATAAGCCAACTATGTGTAGAGTGCATAGAAGGCTTCCATCTTTCAATCTCATTAACTACCTCCTTAGGCAACAATCCCTCAGGCACAACTCCCTCACTACCCATATTTTGCAACCTTCTCAAAATGGCCTGGGAGGACTCCTAGAATTCTTCCTTCTCTTGATCTTTGCTTGTAGGTCCTAGGTTGATTGTATATACCTTATAGTTAGAGGACCCAACCTCATCTCCAAACTTATCTGATGGAGGGACTGCTACATGAACCATCCTATTGTTAGATTCATCTCTTGTGATCCTGGAAATAGTTCTAGCTCTTTTCCTATCCTTGGGTTATCTAAACTGTTCCAATAGTTTATCCCAACTTGGTGTTTCTTCTTGCAAAATGGTTGGATTTTTACTCAATCTATTTTCCAACCAATAAGGGGTTGTGGATGCTTTAGTTGCTACCTCCCTTTTAGGACTGTAAACCACATTCACTTCTACCTCCTTTTTAGCCTCCAATTGATCCTCTTGTCCTTCTTTGTCCTAATTAGGACTATCCACAACATCCTCTTCTTTATCAATTTCTTCCTTTGGATTACTTTGTGGCTCATCCACTAGCACTCTCTCAAGAGATTTTCTCACTTTTCCTTATACAACCTCTGATTCTATATTTTTTCTTTCAGCACTAGAGGTTGATTTCTTCATTTCTTGCACAAATTTCCTCCATTCTCCACTATCAGGTGTAGAGATGTTGTCATCTTCCTCATTTAATTGTTCAAGATTATTTGATATGTTTCCTTCCTCTAGAAGTTCCTCTTCATCAATTTGCACATCTTGATGTGAATGTGGAGAAGGAATGGGAGAATTGTTTCTTGTAGCTACTCTATTCTCAGCATCATCTGTAGGTGTCTCTTCATCATGCTGCTCTTCTTCTACTATCTTTTCCTATTCTACATGAGTAGCCTTCTACTTGGAAGAATTCCTTCTAACATAAAATTGGGGTTTCTCCCCTAAACTCTCCAAATCTATCACCTTTGCAGCTAAAGGAGCATCTGTGGCAACTTCATTCTTCATAGTTTTTGCAACCTTCTACCTCTCAATAATTATATTTCTCTTCCTCACTGGTTGTGATGTCTCTATTGCTTTAGTATGAGTACTATACTAAGGAGATTTCTTTGCTTTCCCTTGGCTCCTATTTCTTCTTTTGAATGGCACTGCTTCTTGAGGGACCTCCTCCTCATTGGGTTCAGTAGCTTCAACTTCTTCTTCATCACAAGACTCCATGTCTCGCATTAGATCATAGGTGAATTTAACACCATCAGCCTCCAATTCTAGAACTTGATGCTTGACCCACAACTTGGAATATTTCTTGACTAGTTCAGTGATTTGATTTAAATAAGTTATATCCTCCTCAAAAAAATTTATTGGAGGTAGTGGCTTGTTTCTAAATGGATCAAAATCATGATGTTGGAGAAGGTATGCTTCATCATCCTCCACTTGATTTGGCACTTCTACAACTATGTATAATCTGATCAATCTCAAAGGTAGTCTAGAAAACCTTCTTCTAATGACCTCCCACTCATCTCTACAATTATCCCAATAATCTTCAATATGATCTTTATGCCTAAAAGTTCTATTTTCTTTCTTGGCATCCTTCCCATAAGGATCAAAATTTCCTCTATTAGTATGGGAGTATATCTCAAATTGAGTCATCTCCTTCTCTGAATGTTGGGCACTTTGAATAGAAGGACAAGCTTCCAATACTCCTACTCTCAATGGGAATTATGATCCCAGTCCCTTCTTTATGTTACCCCTCTGTAAAACTTTCTCGAAGCCAACTATCTATTTTGTCAGTTCCAATAGGAGGAGCTTGTTGGTGGGATATCTTCACAATCTAAGGGGAACAACTAGTGATCCATGTACCCTGATATATGTAAACCTTTGAAATTGGATAAACCATTGACCATAGTTCTTTATCAAATCCATTGCATCTACAGAGATTCTCATGTGAAGGGCATCTCGTAACAATCTAGGAATGTACATGAAGAAAGCATCATTGGCCCTCTTATAATTTGATGTATTATATTGCAACTGAGGATATACCTCCCATATTCTATCTTGCCCCAAGTCTCCTTTACAACTAAGACCTTTGTATTTGTTCTTGTGTGCCAGCATATACACAAAATATGAAGTCATAGTGAACTAGTTGGTCTCTTGTACACTCCTCATTTGGGCATCTATGTTGTTGCTAATGATTCTTTCCCAATGATAGTGCTTATTGGCCACAATCTGAGTAATGGGGTGGAACATCCAAGGTTGGAATATGTGTGCTTCCTCCACTCCCATGACTTTTCCTAGGAGAGTTATGATATCATTGTATTATTGCTTGAAATCACTCCTATGCAGCTACTTGGGAAACTTTGAATAATGTGGTTTTGGCTTTAGGATCCAAGCATTGTTCATTATCTCCAGGGCTTGATTAGGATCTTACTCATAAAATTTAGTAAACTCCCCAATGTTTATCTCTTCAATCAACTTGTGATAGAAGGAAATGTTGAAGACCTCTATAATTGATTCCTCTTTCAAAATTTCCATCACCCTTCTTTGGGGCCCAACGATGATCCTTGTCTTTGAATCATAGTGCCTTGTACACTCCAAAACAAGCTCTAGGCATAGTTATGTGGGTGGAAATCCTGTTGCTTGTGCTAATCCTATGTGGGTGATCTTTTGTGCAAGCTCAATAGGTGCCTTTCCAAACATCCTTTGGTGGTGTGTGGTTGATTTTTAATGCATGTTAAATATGTAAAAACAAATGAATCAAATACACCAATAAGACATTATATCAAAAACAAAATATTAAAATAATAGAGATGCAAACTCAATATCCTGTTATCGATGTTGACCTATCGTCCTCTATCTCTAGTGTTTTTATTGATTCCAGCTGGCTCTTAGATTGTGTGCTAGGCTCAACAAAAGGTATTCATAGAGAATGAGATTGAACATGAATGCATGTAATGCTAAGATATGATTATTCTAATGCTAAACATGATTGCTAAAATGAAAGATAATGATAATGCTAGAATGTAATTAATCTCAAATTCATTTGTTGTGTGTTGTAACCATTGCTTGGATTTGCAGTGCAATTTATAGAGTTTTCGAAAGCTTCTGATTGGCTGATATGATCAATTATTGTAAAAATTCCTGGCAAATCGAACAGTTGAAGATGGACAAGATTGAAGAAAAATAAAAGCAAACAGAAAATAAGATTTGTTTTCTTTTCAGAAAAAGAGGTAAGATAAGATGATAAAGATGAATTGTAAAAAATCATCTTTTTGTGAGATTATGGAAAGATTTTGAAGATAAATAATGAATTATTAAATTCAATTATTCATTTATAGGTGACATGGAGATTTTTCTTAAAATAGAATATTTACCCCAGATTTGAAGAATAATGGAAGATTTCATAATTAAATAAAATATTTAATTATGATTTAAAAAGATATGGAAGATATTTAATTAAATAAAGATATTTAATTAAAAATTTTAAGAAATGGCATGTAAATGAAATTAATTAAATAAGATATTTAATTAACTAGAAGAAGAATTTGAAAAGAAATATCTAAATTTAATTAAATCAAAAAGACTTAATTAAATTCAAAAAGTGATAATTAATTAAAATAAATAAAGTGTATTTATTTAATTAATCAAGTGTACATATGAATGTGAAATAATTAAATAAAAATTGATTTATTTAATTATGATAGAAGAATAAATTGAATGAACAATATAATTAAATTTAATCATATGCAGAAGACTTTAGAGAAATTAATTAAATAATAAATATTTAATTAAATGTGAGGATTAATTAGACATGACCAATTTTATGCATATACATTTTACCCCTCTTTGAAGTAATGTGTGAAACACATTGCTTCAAAGAAAATATTCCCATTTTTAAAAGAAATTTTGCCCCTGATCGGAAAAATGTGACTGATATGCCCCTTATTTGAACCTGATATGTTTATGATTCGAAGATGTTATTGGTGTTAATGATGCCCCCTCAGGAGGTAAATCATTGATGATGATATGAGTTGTTGATAATGTTTGAAAATTTTGATTTGATGATAATATTTTGATTTTGATGTGAATTAAGTGATTTAGCTCTCAAAAAATGATGTATAAGGATGCCCCAATGTGAAAATAAGGTCAAAGTGAGATAAAAAGATAAAAATAAAATAACATGCCACTAAAACTCACCTTTGTTTGACCTTTAAAAGGTAAAAGGGAAGAAAAGGACAAGTCATTTGCACCTTTTGACTTTGAGAAACCTTGTGCTCTGATAGTGATGTGGTGAGATGAAGATTTTGTACCACAGATATAGATTTGAGCGGGCCCACCGGTACTAGAGACCAGCTGCCGATACCACAGGGCGCTTGTAGGAAGTGTTTTAGCACTTTCGATGTTTGTTTGAGTGCATATAGATTTTCATTTGTGTTTGCAATTTCATTGTAAAAGCTATTTTAGCACATTTGATAGATAGAATAGTGCTTATAGGATGTCATAGAAGAATTAGTACTTTAGTGCATCTAGGAAACAGTTTAGTGCTTTTAGGGTTGTGGCACATCCAATGAATAAAATGATGCTTTCAATTAGAGTTTAAGCACTTTTAGGGAAATAACACATAGAGGAAATGAATGAGGGCATCTAGGGCACAGAATGGCGTATTTGAGTTTGAACACATCTGGGGGAAACTTCAATGCATATAGGATTTTTTATGCATATGGGGAAGACTTTGGCGCATATAGAGTTTTAGCGCATAGAGGCCGTAGATTAGCACTTTTAGGAAATGTGTCTATTTGATAAAAATGATGATGTTTATTGCTTCTTTGGTCAATAGATATAAAAATGGGCTTGTCATCATGTTGATATGGGTAGAAAATCTAATAAAGAATGGATAACTTTGTTTCCCAAAATAGAAATCAAAGAGTAGATAGCTGATAACTTTGTCTCCACTGAATGAAAAACAAAGAGTAGATGATTGATATATCTCTTGATAAATTTGCTTTATGCAATAGAAAAAAAATAGTAGATGATTTATTAAAAACATATTTGCATTGGTGATGAAAATACAAATAGAATGATGTTTTGATTGTTGATAAATTTGTATTCTTGAAAAAGAAAACAAATAGTAATTGATGATAGAGCAGATTGATGTGATATTCAGATAGATAGATTGTGCATTGATTGCATGATATGACTCACCTAGATAGGACACTTGATATGGGTCACTGATATGGGTAATTGATACATAGACATGAGTTGGATTTGATGTGCTTGATTGAGATTGAATCATTGACATGATGCTAATTGATTGTCTTTGTGATAACTAAAAATAGGAGGTTTTCAAAAACCTCCAAATTAGGGAGTGTCACTCGACGGGGTGGGATCGGATACTAGAGCTGACACCAAATGATATAGCATTGATAGAGGTATGTGGATTGGGATATTTTTTGTCCATGCCTCTGATTTGGATCAACAAGGGACTATTGACTGCACTAGCAAAGAGGTGGCATTCAGAGTATAACACCTTTCATTTGCTGACGGGTGAGTTGACTATTACAACTAAGGATGTTTACAAGATTTTGGGGATTCCAATGGTAGGCACCCTTGTTTTCTATGATCACAAGGAGCTAGGTGGTACAGATGCACTGAGGAGAGTATATGGTGATGTAGATATAACAGCATATTGGGTGCCATGGGTATATTTTAGGGGGTATCTGACCTTACCTGCAATTTTGGGTGCATTTATTGGAGGTCTCCTTTGCCCGGATCATCGCTCAAAGGGACTATTAGTGGGATGGGGGAGGATCCTTGAGCAGATGCTGATACAGCCATGGAGATATGCTTGGGGGAGCTGCATGTTGGCTCACCTATATTATGACCTACATCAAGTGGTTTATAGAGGTTCATCCAGTTTGTCATGTGGTGTTACACTACTCTAGATCTAGGCATGGGAGAATATTGTGTGATGAGACCAGCTTGTCCCAGAGTGAGGCCACCAGGCAGACCATATGTGTATGCATATTTTATGTTCCTTGTCTAGCCTAAGCTAGGAAAGTTAGATTACTGGATACGGTGCCTTGATGATATGGATGCAGTGATATGGCAACCATACATAGATTGTGAGCCATGGGATACAAATCATTTAGAGATGTCATTTGTAGGTATACCCCAGTTTTTGATAGGGAGGACCCCATTCATCATAGAGAGATTCTTGGCATTGCAGGTGTAGGGACAATTCAAATTTATGCAGAGGATGCCTCAGGGTGTTGCTCACTATGTGTGGAGCAAGGATGAGGCGAGATGGGAACCTTGAATTTTATATCAAATAGCATATACAAAGTATGTGGCTTTAGCACCCGAGGCAGGGGATGATAGATGGGATATTATTGATGCTGGTATGTCTAATGAGTAATTGATTTATTATTATACACATCCATTTCCACGGTTGACATGTCTAGATGAGCCAACGCCCATTTTGGTGGCACCACCAGGGGGTAGGAGATAGGAGGATGCAGTAGGAGGTGAGCAGGTAGTTGGTGGAGGAGAGGAGGGAGATAGTGGAGAGGAGGAGGAGAGCTCAAATGGGGATGATAGGGATGATGGTGGAGATGAGGGGCGGGTGCCAGTGAGACCGAGGCCAGACTTTTTGGGCAGTATTCAAATCATGCGGAGGCCGAGGACTAGGATTGGACAGAGAATAGTGATCAGGGTTGCCTCCACATCACATCAAGGACAAATAGATAGTCTCCAAGCCCAAGTACAGACATTGCAGGGACAACAAGCATAGTTGTAGAGCTAGTTGGCTCAAGCACAAAGTATTGCAATGTAGTTACAGGCACAGGCATAGGTACCTCGGCCTACCCCAGACCCATAGGTATCCCAGTTGATAGCAAAGAGGGATTCCCTTAGACAGAGGGCGTCAGAGGAAAAGGGTGTTGCGTAGAGACTCATGGGAACTATGGAGAGTGCATTGTTGTGAGAGGCCATTGCAAAGGGCTTTGAGATGGCTAGAGAGGCTGAGTACTATTGAGTTTGATATGAGGATTTGTGTCCTCCTGAGCACAATGATCCTTTCCCACAGTCCCACAATAGGGCTAGGAACAAGACACAAACAATCACAGAGCCTAGGGGTTACTGGGCCTCGATAGGATCCAAATGCAGGGACTAGTGGTGGGCCACCATCCTCAAGACCAGCTCCATCAGGGGTTCCACCAACCAGCCTTGATTGATGGATTATGGATTATTGATGTACATCATATTCTTGGAGCATGTATATTGATTTTGATCATATTTCATATATCTGTCTAGAATTTTTAGTTTCATTGGACTTTTGGATATTCTATATGTATTTTTTATGAGCGATGATATACAATGGCGATGAGTTTGAATGATGTGTTGCATTTTTTATATGATGGTTTGATATGGTTATGAATTTATTTCTTTATTATGTGATGGATGTATGCAAATGATTTGATGACTGATCACAATATGCAAGAGGAGTTATGATACTATATGATATGCTAATGATGATGATTTTATGCTATGCTTATGATTTTATGATGTGAACTATGATGTCATGTAGGTAGACGAGGATGAAAGAAATGCTACATGTTGAAATCATATGATAGATGATATGAATATATGTTTTGTTAATGATGTGGAGATGTAATGTTTGTATGAAATTATTGTGTTTTGATTTTTAAAATGCCACAAATGATGATGATGTGATGGATGTTGTATTTATGAAATGCATCATGAATTTGTAGTATCATTTGTGATATGAATCAAATGTTATATGAAAAATGACAAATGAAATAATATGGACAATGAGAAATGATAAATGATATGATAAGATGATAATAAATGATATGAAATTTAACGAAATGAATAAGAAATTAATGATGAGATGATAAAATGAAATGAAACATAATTATGAAATGTAGTGGTACAATAAAGTATGAAATGAAATGAGGAAAAGAAATGATATAATATGATGAAACGATGATAAATGATAAATGATAATGGTATGAATAAAATGATAATGATGATAAAATGATATGATGCAAATGAGTAAATAATATGATAAAATATTTAATGATATGAAACATAATGAAATTTAATGATGAAATGTGATGAAATGAAATGAAATGAGATAATAAAATGAAAATTTAGTAATATGATAAGATGAAAATGGAATACAACTATGTAAAATGAAAACGTCGTGGATATAAAAATGATGGATACGATGATAATAAAAGTGATATGAAAATGGCTAATGAATGTTATGAAATGATAAAGTATCTAAATTATATGAAAATGAAGGACGATGAAATGATAATGAAATGAGGATGAAACAAATGTCTGAGTGTCCACAAATAGTCCAAAGAGACATGACAACTGTTGATGTGTCTGTTCAGCCTTTCAAAAACTCTAATGTGAATCCAATATGTAGATATGTACATTGATCTAAATGAAATGCAACTAAATAAAACCAAATTTTTGTTGAGCCTTTAGGTATCTTTCTTGAATCATCATAGAGCCTTATAAAATGTTGAAAGTATGTACAAGCATCAGAGGGGAAATTAGCACCAATGATGACCTGAGTACAACTTTCATGAGTTTTGATATAGCAAGCAAACACAAGCATTGAGGTATAATTGAACTGAGATGACCTAATCATTTCTTGCATAAACAGACAAAGACTAACTACTTTCTAATGCAAATGTGGAACTTTCATCAATGATATGCTTTTTGGAATTCATATCTCACAACATATTTGCACCAAATTGATAGTTAACTAATGAGCTCAAAATATGCTCATAATTTGAATATTATGATGTATTTTTAATACCTTTAGTCTTATTGCTAATGGTTATTTTAACTCTTTGATTAAAGACTTTTTATCTAAAATTGGGTAGTATCCTGTAGCAATACATTCCTATATTCCTGTAGCTTAACATCTCTATGTGTCTATATTAATTACCCTATTTGACCTCCTGAATGACTGATATAGTGCATGTGGTTTTTGGATAATGAAATGGATTTAATATGTGATTAATGAATGTGTATCATGTTATTTTCCATACATGCTTTCTTTCGCTTCTGTCACCATGTGCATCAGAGGTTGTTGAAGTGAGCATGGATGAGTCAAAGCGCAGCGAATCTCGGCCCTATAGTAAAGCCCATTTCTAGCACGACATCGAGGAAGTTGTTCCAGAAAAGACTCTCTGACTGAGTCATTGGGAGGAAATCTAAATGATCATTAATCTACGAAGAGTGGAATACTAAATTCTCTCTGAATCGTGTTGAACAGATATGCCTTCATTTATGAGAAGTCTATTCCTCGGTTTCAGGAAGCACTTATGTCCATATCTTTCTCTGTTAGAGTTACATAGTTAGTTGCTTTTCTAATATAAATAAGTTCTCCTCCTGCGCGAGTGAGAACTAGTGTGTGTAAAAGTTAGTATTATAATAAGAGATAATATTTTTTGTTAGTTTTCTTATAAGTAGAACAATCAATGTATATGATTCCAAGTTTATGAATAAAAGCTGATGAGGTTTTGAGTTCAAATATTGCATAAACTAGTTGATACTTGCTAAGGGGGGCCACTTAGTAAGTATTTGTAGTTAGTTATTTATATCCTGTTGATTATAAGTCAGATTTCATTCTTGAAAGTTTCAGCACAAACTCAGTCTTATATTGTTCCTGCAACATCGGGAATCCATCCCTGTGTTTGTTCCTACAACATAAGGTCAGTTCATAGTTTGTTTCTTAGTAATAGTTGTCATGATTTATGCTTTGATTAAGTTATGCTTAAGTTAAGAATACTTTGCATTACATTCCTACAGTATAAGTAGAATTCCTTCCACGCATTTATTTTTGGTAAATTATGACTGAAATTGGTTCTTAGTGCACATATAGTGTCGCTCCATTTCAAGTATACATTCCCTGGTTTGACAATGTAAATGAATGACCATAAGAAGATGTTAGTCACCTGCTAGAATGTCCAATTCTCAGGTTAGGATTTTCCATGTCTTTTATATCCTTTTGTGGAATCGATCATTTTTGGTGTTATTGCTGGGGATGGTGTCAAGCTAAGAACCTGTCATAGTCATTGTTAGCAGTAGCTTAGTGTGTTTATTCAAGCATTTTCAAATTCCTTCAATTGCATGCATAGAAGAAGAGACACTATGGGAAGATTCCTCCCTAACCTTCCATTCATTGATAACAATTTTGAACTAGCTTATAATCTATTTGAAGGAGGAGACCAAGATATCAATCCATTTACTGAAAACCTATTTGCTAAATTGCTATTTGCCCCAGCTGATGAAGAACATCAAGAAAATCTATTTTCTTTGATACTCAATCAAGAAAATATGGCACGTAATCCACGTAATCAACCTCCTACTTTTGACTTCCCCATCATTACTCAACAAGATAATGACAACCTTAAAAATATTTCTTCTTCATTACTTCCCAAGTTCTATGGACTAGTTACAGAGGACCCAGAAACTTTCTTGTTTGAGTTTGACATCTTCTGTCACAGCTATGATTATACTTCAGATGCTCACAGGCTAAAGTTGTTTCCTGCTACTTTGAAGGAGGGAGCTCTTAGATGGTTTAAGAGTTTGGGAATTGGTGTTGTTGATAGTTGGGTAGCCATGCAAACAAAATTTCCTGAGAAATACAAGGAATATTGTAAGAGTGGTAGTCAGAGTGATGATATATTCAGAATTCAACAAAAAAATGATGAAAGCATGGAAGACTATATCTCAAGATTCTTGTTTTCCCTAAAAAAGAATTCAAATCATACTCTCAATGAAGAATCTCATAAACTAATTTTCCTAAAGGGAATCAATGACACTTGTATAGATGCCCTAGTCTTAATGGGAGGAGGAGATATAACCCAAGTGTCTTGGGATGATATCAAGAAAATATGTTTCAACTACTCTTGAGCAATTGTTAAGAAGGGTAGAGGTCACCAAGCCACAATGGGAAAGTCTTCTACTAATGGAGTTTCACAGATGGAGATCACAAATTTTTTGTCTTATTTCAAGAAGGATATCATAAACAACATGGATACATAGTTGGATACTATGCAAGCTCAAAAGAAGCATGAGGAAGCTGAAGCAATTTTGGCTGAGTTTTGTCCACATTGTAAACAGAAGAAACATGATTGCAAATGTAAGATGGTGGCTAACCTGGAGGCTAAGCAGTTACCTACTAATTTTAAGATAGTAGAGGGTGATGATGACCAAGTATTATTCGTTGCATAAAGGCAACCATAGGCTCAAATACAAGGTATGCCTCAAGACCCTTTGACTTTTCATATTCTTTATTCTAATTAAAATAACCAATAGCAACCTACATATGGCCCATCACCACCTTGGAATACTTCTCAACCACATTGGCCTAACTATCAAAGTCCTCAATTACAATCTCCTCAAGGAGGTTGGCAACAACCACAAGGAAAATGGACTCCACCCCCAGGTAACTGGCAGCATAATCCTCAATGGAGAGGTTCTTAGCAATGACAGAACCAATCCCCTAGATCCTTGCAGCTTCAACAGCCATAATCTTCGGCTCTTATGCCACCTCCTACAGTACTTGCAGCAAATACTAGCCCTCCAAAACAAACATCTATGCCTGTTGAACCATTGCCAAATCCTAATAATAAGTAGCAACAACAACAACAACCTATGTATCTTGCAGAATCCAATTAGTATCTAGCCTATGCCCTGAATATTCATGATATCCATCTTAGGTTTGGAACCACTCTCCCTACTCCACAACCACCTGTAATTACTGAGATTCTAGATTTTGCCTCTGAATAACCTACTGATCCTGCAGAACATATACCTATATCAGATACAGTCTCTAGGAAGTTTGTCCTATAGCATCAAGACAAACCACATTTTCCTTAAAAATTGCAAATTACTACATCCAAGTCTATGGAAGAACCTACCTTTGATATTTTGGATCAACTAAAGAATGTACACATTCAAATTCCCCTTTTTCAAGCCATTAAAGATGTCCCAATTTATGGAAAAGCCATTAAGGAGGTATGTTTAAAGAAACTAGGAAGAAAGAAAAAGGATCCCAAAACTATCCATGTTCTAGTATAGTTGGCAGATATTATGTTAGGGAAGGTAGTCATTCTAAAATATACTGACCTTGGAAGTCCTGTGGTATAAATAAATATTAATGGCCATATAGTAAAGAAGTTTTGATTGACCTTGGTGCAACCATCAATGTAATGACTAAGCATACTATGAAGTATTTGAATATATTAAACATTCGATCTACACCTACCGTCATGTAGCTTGCTGATAGTTCCACATTAACACCTGATGGAGTGGTAGAAGATGTCATTATCATCCTTGAATCTTGGGAATACTCAGCAGATTTCACCATATTGTCCACTAAAGAAACTTTGGGAGGATATCCTATCATCCTAGGTAGACCATAGTTAGCCATAGCCGATGTTTTTATAAGATGTCATTCAGGAGACATGACGATTTTTGATGGTTAGTCAAGAAATAAATTGGCTTTATACCCACCTGTCTAGCCTCAGCCAGACTTGTCTCAACCAATTTGGCCAAATTTAGGAGAAGAAACTAAAGAATCTAATTCATTGGCTCAACTAATGATTCTATAAACTATTTTTTTTTCACAGCTTCAAAGTGAGGATAATCTGCTTTTACACATTTTGTAGTCTAGCTTTGATCTGGGTAGCCAATTTGTTCCAGATAGCTATCCTCAACAACGTTTCCTATAGCAACTGAATTCTGAGTGACTGCCACCTAAATCTCCTACAGTTTATCACAATTTACTTCCATATGAAATACAGACACCACATTTATCAACAGCCTCCATAAATGATCTTACCAAGCAAGTAGAAATGCCTCCAAGCTATTGTCTAAACATCAATAATAAGCTGCCTCAATCTCAACAAGCTATTTTAGTCACAATGTTGCAAGATCAACACAAAACTTTTGCATGGGAATATGGGGATATGAAGGGAATAGATCCTCAACTCTGTACTCATAGGATCTACATTAAGGAAGACTCTTCACCTGTTAGGCAACCTCAAAGAAGGATAAACCTAGCACTCAAAGAAATAGTTAAAAAAGAGCTCCAAAAATTATTTGATGTTGGTTTTATCTATCCCATTTCAGACAGTCAATGGGTATCTTCATTGGTGATTGTTCCTAAAAAAGGAGGAAAATGACGAGTTTGTGTAGACTATAGGGAGCTGAGCACAACAACTAAAAAAGATCACTTTCCACTACCATTTGTTGACCAAGTGCTAGACTCATTATCTGGTAAAAAGTATTTCTCCTTTTTGGATGGATATAGTGGGTATAATCAAATTAGAATTGCCCCTGAGGATCAAGACAAAATAACTTTTACCAATCCATGGGGTACTTTTGCCTACTTTGTCTTACCTTTTGGCCTATTATAATGCACCTGCAACATTTCAAAGGGTAGTGATCAGTATTTTTTCTGACATTTCTCATGATTCTATAGAGATCTATATGGATGACTTCACCACTTATGGAGCTACTTATGAAGAAGTATTAAAAATTTTGGAGAAAGTGTTGAAAAGATGTAAGGTGCACAATTTGTCTTTGAATAGTGAGAAGTGTTTTATGATGATAAAAGAGGGAATTGTTTTAGGACATCATATCTCTCAAGCAGGAATTCAAGTTGATCCTGCAAAAATAGAAGTTATTCTAACTTTGCAAACACCTATGAAACAAAAGGATGTTAGAAGCTTCCTAGGACATGCTAGATATTATATAAGATTTATCAAATATTTTAGCAAAATAGCTAGTCCATTATATGCCTTATTGACTAAGGATTCTGAATTTAACTAGACTGAGGCCTGTGAAAAATCTTTCCTGCAGCTTAAGAACTTATTACTCAAGCACCTATTCTTCAAGGATCGAAGTGGAGTCTATCTTTTCATATACACATAAATGCTTTTGATTATGCCATAGGGGAAGTTTTAGAACAAAAAGAGAATTCCATAGAGCATGCCATATATTTCATTAGCAAAAACCTTCAAGGCCCTGAATTAAACTATACTGTCACAAAGAAATAATTGCTAGCGGTTGTGTATGCACTGAACAAGTTTCGACATTATGTCACTGGTTACCAAATATTTGTCCATACAGATTATGCAACAATAAGGTACCTCATGAATAAGCCTGCCATATTTGATAGATTAGCAAGATGGCTCCTATTGTTGTAGGAATTTGATATCATAGTTATTGATAAGCTAGGTCGGGCTAATGTGGTGGTTGATTTCTTGTCAAGACTTCAAACAACTACACCTACCACCCCTGAGGTACTTGATAATAGCTTTCTTGATGAACATCTATTTTCTATAGCTGCTCAAACTCCATGGTATGCAGATATTGCAAATTATTTAGTAGCCAATAAGATCTCAGCCCACTTCTCACCAAAGGAAAGGTAATTGTTAGTAGAGAAAAATTTTAATTTTTATGGATTGCAGACTTTTTATTTTACACAAACCTAACCAAGTCATGAGAAGGTGTGTTAGGGAAGATGAAACCTATAACTTTTTTCATGCCTATCATGATGAGTCATGTGGTGGGAACTTTGCAGCTAAGAGAACATCTATGAAAGTGCTTGCTACAGGATATTATTGGCCCATATTACACAAAGATGTTGTAGCCTCTACCAAAAAATGTGACAGATGTCAGCGCATGGGGAGACCAACAAGGTCTAATGAAATGCCCCTATATCCTCAAGTGGTAGTCAGTCCCTTTGAAAAATGGGGCATAGATTTTGTTGGGCCTATTGATCCTCTGTCTAATGGGAAATCATATATTTTCATTTACACTAATTATGTAACCAAGTGGGTAGAAGTGAAAGCAATGACACATGCCCATGACAATAAAGATGTTGAGTTCCTATATGAACAGATTTTTGCTCGGTTTGAAGTCCCAAGGGAACTTGTTACTGATCAAGGAGCTTAGTTTACATCAAACTTAATCACTGCATTGATGAATGATTACAAGATCAAGCACAAAAATTCTAGCCCCTATCACCCTCAAGCCAATGGTCAGGCAGAGGTTACCAATAGAGAAATTGAGGTAATCCTTACTAAGATAGTACAATTACACAAGAAGGATTGGAGCAATCACCTTCTTGAAGTAGTCTAGGCCTATAGGACAACATGGAAAACAACTATAGGGCTTACTCCTTTTGAGTTATTCTATGGCAAGACTTTCATATTGTTAATTGAGTTTGAACATAAGACCTTAAGGACTGCTCTTCAACTTAACATTGATATTTTAGAAGTCCAAAAGGAATGCCTCCTGCAGTTGAATGCATTGGATGAGATAAGGAAAGTTTCCCTGCAGCATACTAAATCTATCCAACAACAAAGAAAAAAATGGCATGACCACCATATCAAAACTAAACAATTCTCTGTCGGTGATTGGGCACTGCTCTATGACTCTAGGTACAAGGAAAATCAAGGTAAAGTCACCACAAGATATCTTAGTCCTTATGAAATAGAAAATGTGTTTAATAATGGTTTAGTTCAGTTAGCTACAATATATCCTATCTAATTCAAGCTACTGGTTAATAGACACCATCTTAGGTTGTATCATAAACCAGCGTCCAAAGAGGAATTTATGAAGTAGTTTGTTTTGGATGCGGCCATTGATCCTCCTGCAGCATCTCTTTAAAATTCTATGTTGCATGCCAATAATAAAGGTTTCCTTTTTTTAAAGGAATCCACTTTCTCCATTTTTCATTCATTACCACCATTCATTTCCTCTTCTTCCACATTGCCCATCCATGTCATCTATTCTACTGTACCACCCTCATTTATGGTTTCACTTCTAGCCATCATCTCATGCTGAGCTGTGATCTTTCCCAGCATGTATGAGCACTTATTATAAGGTACACGATATCTTTTACTATCACATCATTTATTTATTTCATTTATTCATTAGTTGCTATGTACATATCAGTCATTATTGCCTATTCTTTGCCTATCATTTTGCACATGTGTGGACACATGCCACATTTTTAGTAGGGGGTAGGGATAATCCATTTCAAACTTTTTCTTATGCCACTATCACAACTATTAAGATATTTTTATTTTCTTGTACGTTCTAAATATGACTGTGTGTTTTCATCCTAAACAAAAATTAACTGCTTGATTTGGGTAGTTCTTAACAATCATTTCATGCTATTATCCTTTGAGTCATTCTTGGAAAAGTAAAGAAAAGTGATGGCAGGGTAGAAAGAAGCAAAGCAAAAAAAAAATTTCAAATTTTCAGAAGCATTTTGAGTTTCAAGAATCTCAGCTAGGATAATTTGTGAATATGGGTGGCCAGTTAGTAAGACATGAGCTTGTAGCTCATGAACTCTTGACGTAAAATCCTCAAACGGTTCAGGAATTCAATAATTGCAATTGGCTGAATTATTTTCTGAGGTTAGATTCCTTTAATGAGGAAGCTCCAGGTGAGTTTTTGAGAACTCTTTCAGAGGGAGAAGCTACAGTGTGGGGTTTGACAGTAGTTGTTACAAAAGAGTGGATTGCAGAAGTAACTGGGCTTCCAGTGGTAGGAGAAATTTTTTCTTCAGATGCTATCTCTGCTAGGGTAGAATTCACAATACTAACAGATGGACCCTTGGAGGTTTCCAAACAAGGATGAAAATGAGTGTCACTGCCTCCTCCATACTTAGAATATTTTGCCTTCATAATCAGGTACTTGACTTGTGAGGGACATTTTTCCTATTTGCATTCCTATCATTTTAAATTATTGAGTCATATGAGGCATGATTTAGCTATTAATGTTCCAAATTTTTTGTCAAACCTTTTGAAACAATGTTCCCATGAAACCCAAAGGGGTAGGGACAACTCTATCACCCATCATGCCCTTATTAAATTCTTGATCGAGCATTCCCTGAGGGATGTATCACCTCTTTCTTGGCAAGAATTTGTTGCCCAAAAGGGTCTGCAACCTCCAAAGCCTCCTAGAGCACTCCCTGTGCAGTGCAAGAAAAAGAAAAAGAGAGTAGAATCTACAAGTAGGGAAGCAGAGCAAGAATCATCTGCTCCTGCAACACTTAGTTTTACAGCCTCCACACCAGAGCCCTCTACCCAAGTACAAAACAGGTCTACTGTTAGAAAAGAAAAAGGGAAGCAAAGGTAGGAGAGTCATCTAAGGTAGAACAAACCCCAGAATCTGACCCTTATTCTCAAAAGTGAAAATGTTCTACTCCACTCTTTCCTGCAACATCTTCCCCTGTAGCAGTTTCTCCTGCAACAACACCTATTGCCACTATAGTATCACTGTCATCTTCTCCTATTGAGTCTGAACCCTCTAGGTAGGTTAGAAAGATGAAGGCTATGAAAGTGTCTCCTACAACTGTTACTCGTGAAACATTGCCAAAAAGTGCTTCATCAAGGAAACCGTGTAAAGTTACCTCAACCCTCACTCAACCTGAAATTATAGTAATTTCTGAGGAATCTAAAGAATTCAGTCTGATGTTTCTCATAATGTATCTGAGAATGTTCCACAAATTCCATCTGTTATTCCTAGGGAAGTGCAAACTGAGATAGTGGAAGTTGAAGAAGCACAACATGGTAGTGGTAATGGAAGGGGGATGCCAAGTCTTGATGACTTGGCTGAAGTAGCTAGGCAAGTTTTAGAAGAAGCATAATTTCCTCATGTGCTACAACAAGAATCCATCCTACAGCAAGAGGAAGAATAGCTTGGGTAGTCTGAAGTATCCAATGAAACTCCATTACCCCTTAAAACTTGTCGAGCATTGGTTCTTTATAAAAGGACATTGTTGATTGAATATTTGGAATATCTTAGGACTACATGGAGGCCAGTTACATTTCAAACTTTGAGTTTCTGCCATTTAGCTAAAACTAAAATTCAACAAAGTCTTTGGGAGGAAGAAAAGAAGAAATTGAAAAACAAAAATAGGAAATTCAAGAAATGAAAGAGAAAATGAATGAAATGATGAAGATAAGTGGTAAAATTATGGAATGTAGACCACTGCCTAGGGTATATGCTATGTTCCTTAAAGAGAAATTTATTTGGTTTCAATTGATGAGAATTTCAAGAAATTTAGACCCTGTCATTCATACAGCTAAGGAATTTTATGATGCATATCAAGTAGCACCAAGTTGGCTGAAAAATTCCTTATGTGAGTTTTATTTGCATGGTTTGATAATTCCCTTTGAAAAAAAGTGGAATCCACTTCTCTATATTGGTGATATTCATCTAAGGTCACTCATGTCTTGGACGACCAATGAAGCTAACTATGGAAGACAATTAGAGGCTTATGAAGAGGCTAAAAGGAATGAACCTATTCCACTGCAACCTAAAAGCTCAGATCCCCATACAATTCTGAGAATTTGGCTTACTGTTGCGTATGGATTCAATGATCAAATAGAAAGAATGAAAATATTTGATATCAGGAAGCAAGTGTATGATGAGTTCAAAGACCAACCATACCTATTTTGGAAGCTTTCATCTTCCATAATTGAAACAATATGGAAAAAATTGACTGTTGGTTTGAATAATTTTGAGCCTCATAGCCCTCTGAACTTTAAAGCAGCCATCAAAAGGACAAAGAAGTACATGCAGCTTGGTCTCTAGAAGAGGTTTGAGTTATGGTTACCATTAATATTTTGACCTCCAGTTTTGATGTGGCCACTTTATCCTCATTGGGCTACAGATGTTAATGAGAATACAGAAACCCACAGGTATGAGAGATGGTAGAGTTTCAGAGGTTGCTACTACAAATTTGGAACTTCATTGTAGGGCCATACTACTCCTACTGATTTCAGATAAACAACTAGAAAGCTTAATGTTGGAGGACCATCATTAGGATAAGTAGGGGGCAAATGATGAGCTCAAAATATGCTCATAATTTGAATATTATGATGTATTTTTAATACCCTTACTCTCATTGCTAATGGTTGTTTTAACTCTTTGATTAAAGACTTTTTATCTAAAATTGAGTAGTATCCTATAGCAATACATTCCTATATTCCTGCAGCTTAACATCTCTGTGTCTGTATTAATTACCCTATTTGACCTCCCGAATGACTGATATAGTGCATTTATTTTTTGTATAATGAAATGGATTTAATATGTGATTAATGAATGTGAATCATGTTATTTTCCATGCATGCTTTCTTTTGATTCTACCGCCATGTGCATTGCAGGTTGTTGAAGGGAGCATGAACGAGTCAAAGCATAGCGGATCTCGACCCTGTAGTAAAGCCCATTTCCAGCATGACATTGAGGAAGTTTTTCCAGCAAAGACTCTCTGACTGGGTTGTTGGGAGGAAATCTATATGATCATTAATCTATGAAGAGTGGAATACTAAATTCTTTCTTAATCGTGTTGAACAGATATGCCTTCATTTATGAGAATTCTTTTCGTTGGTTTTAGGATGCACTTATGTCCACATCTTTCTCTGTTAGAGTTAGGTAGTTAGTTGCTTTTCTAATATAAATAAGTTCTCCTATGCGAGTGAGCAACAATGTGTGTAAAAGTTAGTATTATAATAAGAGAGTGTTTTGTGTTAGTTTTCTTCTAAATAGAACAATCAATGTATATGATTCCAAGTTTATGAATAAAAACTGATGAGGTTTTGAGTTCAAATCTTGCATAAACTAGTTGATGCTTGCTAAAGGGGCCCACTTAGTGAGTATCTGTAGTTAGTTAGTTATTTATATCCTGTTGATTATAAGTTAGATTTCATTCTTGAAATTTTTAGTGCAAACTTAGTCTTATATTGTTCCTGCAACATCGGGAATCCATCCTTGTGTTTGTTCCTACAGTATAAGGCCAGTTCATAGTTTGTTATTAATAGTTGTCATGATTTCTGCTTTGATTAAGTTATGCTTAAGTTAAAAAGACTTTACATTACATTCCTGCAGCATAAGTAGAATTCCTTCCACGCATTTATTTCTAGTAAATTATGACTGAAACTGGTTCTTAGTGCACATAGAGTGTCATTCCATTTCAAGTATACGTTCCCTAGTTTGACAATGTAAATGAATGACCATAAGAAGATGTTAGTCACCTATTGGAATGTCCAATTCTCAAGTTAGGATTTTCCATCACTTTATATCCTTTTGTGGAATCGATCATTAACCTCAAGACAACAAACAAAGAAAAATCATCTTCTTTCCTTGCCACTCTAGTTCAGTACATCATTGAGTGTGCTCCAGAGAGATGGTATCAAAAAATCAAACAACCATTGTTCAAAATGTAAAACTGATATTCTAATCATTTTTTTATATTTTAGATCATCCAGATATGAGTTATGATATGGTATTTTTCTAAAAAATCATTTTGATATGGATTAGTGGTTGGATAGTTGTTCATAGGATTTGATTATTTGTTCACATGATTGCGTTCTATATTGTTGTCTACCTATTTTGGTAGAATTTGAAAGTTGATTGCCCCAAAGTATGTCAATGTTTTCCCTTAGTATTGACACAACTTTTTGAAAGGAATATGTATGATGATCAAGCCATAGTAAGACGTTATCGCCCTAGGAAAATGGTGGCAACATGATGCGGGTATGACCCTAAAATGATAAAAAGATGCACACAAAAATAAAGTATGAAAAGCTAAGTGCAAAACATGAACTAATAGATGGAGAGCTACAAATAGTGTCTATTTGCTAGATTTTCACTAATTGTTTTTATTGCATTTTCCTGATTTTTTTTTTTTTTGTATTTCTTCAGGACGTTTTATGCTTTTTTTTGTATTTCTTCAAAAAAAATTCTGCTATTTTTTTGTATTTCTTTAGGACTTTTTCAGATGATGATAACTGCTTCAGACGTAATACTTTTTCAAGTGCATGTTGTTGATGGGTTCGTCAAATAGGTTCTCTTCTAGCATTGACAGCTTGTATGCTCCTAAACCATTTACTGCTATGACCACATAAGGACCCAGCCAATTTGGTTCAAACTTTCCTTTCTTCTCTCTGTCTTGCTAATTGTGTGGGTTCTCTTTTAGAACAAGATCACCAATCTAAAAAGTAAGTGGTTTGACTCTATGATTATAGCTGCAAAACATTATTTGTTGGTATGCTTTCAAATGATCAACTATTCATTGTCTCTTTTCATCAAGAAGTTCTAGTTCTTGCAGTCGGGAAACTTTGTATTCATCATCTATGATTAGACCTTTTAGAGATACTCTGAGTGATGGAATCTCAACCTCTAAAGGTAGGATGGCTTCTACTCCATAGACAAGAGAAAATGGTGTTGCTCCTGTTGGTGTTCAGATGCTAATTCTATAGGTCCATAATGCGGGATTAAGTTGAATGTGCCAATCTTTCCCTACATCATTCACAATCTTCAATATTTTTAGTATTGTTTTTTTCAAGGCCTTTTCTTGGTCATTCCCTTGTGGATAGTAAGGTGTTGAATATGGAATCTCTCACAAAGTTCATCAATGTCCTAATTTTTGAATGGTCATCCATTATCTATAATGATGGAGTTGGGAATGCCATACCGACAAATGAGATAGTTGAGTATGAATGATGAGATTTGTTTTCTGGTGACTTTAGTGAGAGGTACTACCTCAATCCACTTAGTAAAATACTTTATCACTATGATGATGAACTTGTGTCCATTTGATGATGAAGGATGAATCTTTCCAACTAGATCCAACTCCCATTGAGAGAATGGTCGGGTTGGTATGAATGGTTGTAGTTCCTGTACTGGTGCATGGATAAGATTTCCATGTATCTGACAAGTGAATGATTCCCTTTCCATTGCCGACTAGTAATAACCCATTCTAATCAATTTCTTGGATAAGGTCAGTCCACTTGAATGAGTACCACAAATACCACCATGAACTTCTTGTAAAGCCTTGTCAGATTCGTCATGTTCAAGACATCAAAGTAAAGTACCATCAAGACCGCAGTGATAGAGGGTGTCAGTGATGAGGGTAGAGTGAGAGGATTTGTGGATAAAATTATGCTTTTGGTTATAGGATAATTCAATTGGTAAGATGCCATCTTTTAGGTAGGCATAAGTCTTGTCATACCAAGGTGAATCAGATCCTACTAAGTGGCAAATGGTTTGGCTTTCAGGTGTGTCATAGGCAGGCATAAATGATTGTTCCACCAGAAATTCATAATGAGCCTAATTTTCTAGGAATTGTAACAATGAAGCGATTGTAGCCATAGCATCGACTGCCTTGTTATCAAGCCTTGGAATTTTTATGAACTAGATGTCTACAAAGTACTTGAAATCGTCAACCATTTTCTTATATGGCAACAGTTTGTAGTCTTTAGTCTGATAATCATCATTGATCTTGTTAATGACTAACTGTGAGTCGTCATAGACTTGTAATTTAGTGATTCTCCATTCCAATGCTATTTTAAGTCCAGTGATTAGAGCTTCATATTTAGCTATGTTATCAGTGCATGGAAACTTTAGTCGATATGATCGAGGAATGGTATTTCCTTGAGGGGTGAAAAAGAGTATGCCTTCCTTCGATCCATGTTTGGTAAATGAACCATCAAAATATAATAACCAAGGTTTCTTTGATTTTGTAGTGAAGACATCAACATCTAGAAATTCAATGTGCATGGGATGCTCTACTTGTAGTGGTACTTCAGCTATTTGATCAGCGATAACTTGTCCTTTGATTGCTTTGCAATAAATATAATGGATATCAAACTCACTTAGGATCATGACCCATTTTTCTATCCTTCCTATCAAGGTAGCTTTGCTTAATAGATACTTGAGTGGATCAATTTTTGCAACAAGATTCATTGTATGAGTTAACATGTAGTGTTGAAACTTCTGTGAGGCAAAGACCACTTCTAAGAAATCCTTCTTGATGAAAGTGTAGTTGAGTTCATGACCTTTTAATGTTCGACTGATGTAATAAATTGCATGTTCCTTTCCTGTAGAGTCCTCTTGTGCTAACAATGCCCCAAAAGATGTCTATGTTGCAGCAATGTATAAGATGAGTGGTTTGTCTAGATTTGGTGGTACTAGAACTGGTGGGTTCATTAGATACTACTTGATTTGTTGAAAGGCCATTTCACACTTATCATCCCATTTGAAAGGAACATTCTTATGCAATATATGTGTGAAGGGTAGGCATTTATCTATGAGTTGTGCAATGAACCTTCGTATAGATTGGAGTCATCCTTGTAGTGACCTCAACTGACTGATATTCCTTGGTGGAGGCATTTCCATGATTGCTTGTACTTTGGTGGGATCTACCTCAATCCCTCTTGCTAAAACTATGTATCCCAAGAGCTTTCCTGATGTGATTCCAAAAACACATTTCTTAGGGTTGAGGAAAATTTTGAAATTTTCCAACCTTGCAAATATTTTGGATAATATCTTGAGATGTCCTTCTCTTGTATATGATTTTTCCAATATGTCATCGACATAATCTTCCATGAATGTGTGCACCATGTCATGAAAAAATGTAGTAATAGCTATTTGATATGTAGCCCCAACATTCTTTAAACCAAAAGGCATGACGTTCCAATAGTAAGTCCCCCATGGACATGTGAAAGTTGTTTTGTCTTGGTCTTTAGGTGCAATCATGATTTGGTTATAACTAGAAAAACCATCCATTAGTGAATACATAGAATGGCCAGCCATCAAATCCACTATGGTATCAATGCTTGGAAGAGGGAAGTCATCCTTAGGACATGCCTTATTAAGATCTCTAGAATTTTTGCATACTCCAACACTTCTGTCAAGCTTGGATACAAGAACAATGTTGGAGATCCATTCTATATAGTCAATTGATCTTATAAATCCCACATCAAGGAGTTTCTTAAGTTCTTCCTTAACTAGTAAGGCAACATGAGGATGCATCTTTCTAAGTTTTTATTTCACAGGTTTTACACCTAGTTTAATGGACAAGTGATGCATTATAAGATCAAGATCAAGACCTGGCATGTATGCATAAGACTAGGCAAAGTTAACTTGATTTGTTCTGAGAAATTCCATGAACTCAGGTACTTCTTTATCTTTCATTGATGCAACTAGCTGTAGAATTCTTGGTTTTTCTATAGTTTAAAGATTGACTATTTTTGTAGGCTCAATCAAGACAGGCGATCGCTCATGATAGTGCTCCGAGAGAGTGTCAAGTGTCCCATCATCTGGTGCCTTAAAAAAATTTTCACCATCTGATACACTCTTTGTTTTATCTTTTGCTTGATCTAACATGGCCATATTCTAGTTTTCACCATTTGATCATTCTTTTTTATTTTTTATTTTTATAGCTAGGAGACTTGACACTCTCCTAATGAAGGATCTTATGCTGAAAAACGCTAGTGGAACAATCATTTACATCATTTTCAGAAAGGAAGTTTATGATAGATTTGTCGGTTGGAAACATAGGTATATCAAGAGGTTCAGATAGATCCCAATCAATGAGATCGGGATGTATTAGTTGTAGCGGGTCATTAAGTTGCATGAAATTGGCTATGGTTATGGTCATAACTGGGGTTTCTATAGAATTTGAGGTATGAGGTAGGTCAATGAGGGTATTTTCCTCACGATATTCTTGTTCAATTAAATATGACTCGGTATCACTAGAATCATAGTTGTGTTGTATTTTAGATTTGTGTGGTTGGGTCCCTGAGCCTTCTCGTTTGATTAAAGTTTGGATATACTTATGTATCACATCAACCTGTTTGTCCCTCCAAAATTCATCATTATGGATGGTATCCCATTTGTATTCCCTGGAGTCTGTGTTAGAGTTATTATCGATGAAATTCTGAATTGTTTTCAAGCATGCTTCTCTTGGATCAGAACTTTCTTGTAATGTGAGTACAATATCATTCAATTGTTTGGATGTTCTTTCTTTCAAGCTAGTATCATAGTCTAGTCCTGTTTTAGCTTTTGCAACAAGTCCTAGCAGGTGAATAGGCCCAACTACTCCTTTTCTCTTTCCAATAGGACCATTACCATCATAACCCATCTTTTGCATGATTGAGTATCCTTTACCATATTGATCTATTGGTAGCTTGACATTTAGAACTGCTTCATCTTCATCTTCATCTCTATAGATCCATTTTAGCATTTTGTTATCCTCAAGATCTTCCATTGGAAATTTCTCCTTGATAAATTTTCCATTAAACTTTGTGATTGGTTCTATCAGTGATTGTGTTGATGTTGATGCTACAGATATATGATGTTGCATGATAGAATGTTGTCCATGTGATCAAGGTGACGTAGGAAGAATAGCCAGACATATAGAATATTCTCCTACTCCATTATCCTTGAACTGTAGTTTCTTGTCAAAGCTTTTGGTTAGCTGACTGATTTGTGTATCAACTTTTGGAGAAGTACTAGCAGAAGCTTCTCAATTGTTGGGAACCAAAGTGTCTTGACTAGCTTTGATGTTGGCACAAGTTTGACTATGAGAATTATCAGCTGGTATCATGATCTCTTGTCTTTCATAAGGAAACTTAAGACATTGATGATATGTGGACGGTACAACTTGCATTTTTTGGATCCAAGGATGACCCAACAAGATGTATGTGAGATCATAGTCTAACACTTGACAGAAAGTATTTTTGATAACTGGTCCCACTCTGATTGGTAACATGATTAAACCCTTGGATGCTCTTTCCTCATCATCATAGGCTTTAATAGTAATCTTTCTTCTAGGATCAATGGAATCCTCAGAAAATCCTAAAACCTAAATTAATTTCATGGTACATATGTTCAAACCAGCACCTTCATCTATTAGTACAGGTCTGACATGAAACTTGTGGATCATGACCTCTAAGTATAGTGATGAGTTATGGGGGTGAGTCATGGAAATTTCATCCTTTTTAGAAAATGAGAGGCATGTGGCTGAGGACAAGTGTCCCACCATGGCTTGAAATTGATCCACATCCAGATCAGTAGATATAGTTGTTTTAATGGACTGTCTAGAATTTCCTTATGTAGTGGGGAAATCTTTAGGAGTTCTAAGATGGAAATCTGAGTAGGAGTTTTTCAAAGTTGATTGACTAAGTCATACTGATGTTGAAGCAAGGGAACAATGGATTTTGAAGGAGTACCCTTTAGGACAACTTTGGCTTGTGCCCTTGTTGTTAGTTAACTTCTCCATATTCTATTTTCTCTTTGACTTTTATGACATTAACCCACTCATCATCATTGTAGATATGATTGATTATATGCTCATTGATATGATTCACATTTTTCCTAGAAGACTCACCCTTTTGATAGTTGGGAAAAGGGTTTCAAAATGATTGATGGTCTTCATTTGATTGTTGGTGTCCTTCTACCTTAATGGTAAAATTTTCTATCAAGTCTTGGATTACATTCTTCAAGGCTTGGCAACTATTCATGTGATGGCCCTTGCATCGATGATAATCACAATACTATGTGTCATTCCATGATGGTGGCTTCACACTAGGTTTGAAATTACATTGAGGTGGTAGGGTAATAACGTTCTTTTCCATCAAGTCTTTAAGGGTGGATTCCAAATATTGCCCCAATGGAGTAAAAGTTCTATTGGAGAAAAATGAAGATCGTTGTGGATTCATGTTGGATGTATTTCCTAGGGCTTTTTTTTTTCCACGGTACCCTTGATTGTTGGTATTACTTTGATTTGGAACAAAAGCTAGATTTTGGTTATTCCTCAGAGGAGGAGGATTATTTCCTTGATTCGTAACTGAGTTGACATTGTTATAGTTGTTTTCATGAGCAATACTAAGAACAACTATCTTAGGTGAAACATGATGTGCATCTACAACCCCATCATTCACCACATTTTTGTTGTGAGTCCAAAACTTAGATTTGTCATTGTGGTGATTAGAAGAGGTAGGATTGTCTCTATCAAGTTTGATTATCCCCCTCTGGACTAATGCATTTTCAATCAATTTCTGAAAAAGAGGGAGAACAATGAAGATTTAGATGATAACTCATCTCTTGATCCAAGTTGTTTATGAAGGTAGTGATCTTTTCCTTTTTAGGAACATGATGTGGATATCTAGCAAACAATCTTCTCCATCTCTGAAGAAATGTGATGAATGGTTCACCTGGTTGTTTCCTATCCTTGCATAGATCAATCATGGTTATTTGGTGTTGTATGTTGTAGGAATATTGTGATATGAACTCGATAATCAATTCCTCAAATGTCTTAACAAGCAATGTGTTTTTTGATAACCATTCCATAGATTGGCCTCCAAGACTTCTAGGAAACAAGCGCATTAAGTATGTATCCTCATGAGCAAACTCTAGAGTCATGTTTCAGAAGTCTCTAATATGGTCAATTGGATCTGATTTCCCATTATAACGATCAAAATTTGGGATTTCACAATGTTTAGGAAATGGCATCATGTTGAGATGTCAATCAAAGGGATATGGACAAATGTCATCAAGAGCATATTTCTTTGTTGTGGTTCTCCCTTGTAAGTCTTTAACTTTCCCTTGAAGTGTCTTAACTTGTTGGGATAAAGTACTAACATTAGACAAGGGTTTCTCATCAAGATTCTATTTTAAGTCCTTAGTATTGAAATTGTTAGCTCTCAAAAATGCAGGTTTGAACAAAAGGTTGACAAGCTTTCACAATGTTTTAGGGTAACAGAACAAGGTTTGAAACAATTAAACCTTCTACTCTTCAGGTGCTGCTAGACCTAGGCGGGTGTACCTATAACAAATAAAGTAGACTTGACTACTGATCTTCTCTTCATGCCATGATTTTTCCATGATGGAAAATTGGAATGGACAAAATAAAAAAAAATTGGTATATATTGTATACCAGCATTCAAAACTAAACCCTAATATGCTCAATTAACAAATATAAAAAAGTATAAATAAAACTAAATGATTCGAAATAGTGAGACCAGTGCCTTATATAATGTATGAAGTCAAATGAAATCTTAAACAATTGACTTCTTTCTAGATTCATTCAAATTGTTTGGCATGTTTTATTTATAACCAATATAAAAATGCAAGGTTCTGATTATTAAGTTCTTCTTAATGATCTAGATAAAATTCCTTGATTACTGTGATTAATTAAAAGGATTTAATCCTTCCTTGAAAGAACCTATCAACCAATCACATAGATACAACAAATACGTATTGATAAACCAAACATAAACTTGTTATGTTGATCTAAATAACCAAGCAACATCAATCTTAGAGACAACTCAAATAATTCTTTCAATAGGTACAACACAACAATTGACACCAAAATACGCCAGCAAATCAGATGATTTTCATTTATATCTCCATGGCTTCAAAAAACATACATTAGAGTCTTAGCCCTGTGAAACATGGTGTTCCACTATATTTTCTATTCTCTATCCTATTCTGCCTATATCACATATTTTTTTCAAAATGGATATTTATACATTGAGAATATGAAAGGACACATCCTTTTGGAAATAGAAAATACATATTATAAAACAAAAGATAGAGAATAACTAAGCTTTATTTAGCCATAAGTGAGTCTTGTTGAGGTGGTCCAAATAATCCTGGCACTCATATGTGTCCACATCTCCAACAACATTTTGGACCGTAACTTCCATTTTGACCATTTCCTCATTTTGCTCACTCACTTCTTCCAATGTTTTATCCTCTGTAGAAGCTATCTTCATGATTTCACTCAGCATTGACTCACATTCATTTTTCCATTTGGTGGCCTCTTTCAAATCCCCATTATCATCAGAAAATGGAATTACAATTTTCTCAGCAGCTGCAATTAACCCCTGTTCATCCCCTTGCAATTCATCATAGAAATTTTGATGGCGATTAATTATATGATTTGCAGCTTCAAGTGTAGAACTACTAGCGTCATCACGTTGAGCCAACTCATGAAATTTCTCCATGATTTTTCCATCCATCCTTGTGTGCTCCTTCAATGTAGCAAGAGCATGAGAGTATTTTCCCCACAATTTATTCAACCAAGATGTCAAATGATCCTACCTCTTCTTGACAATTGCAACAATAGCATCATGCTTTCCTTGAGAATAAGCACTTGACCCTACCCAGTGGTCTTTTTCCTGATAGCTTTCTCCTTGAGTGATCATTTTGGTTGTTCCCATTGAAACACCAACCAAATCTTTGAGTCTATCATTTTCTCTCAGCAATTTCTCATTATTTACTTTATACATTTCTCTTTCTTTTATCAACAGCTGAATTTGTGCTTTATTCAACTTTGCAATATTTACCCCAATATCTGTAGTAGCTACAGGATCAGCTTCTCCAGCTTTTAGAGTCAAGACATGGCAAAATTCCTTCTTTGTATCATGTACCACTAATTTCCTATGGGATTCGTACAAAGCCAATATCAACATTGATCCCTCATCAATATTATACTTGGAGCCCATATACACTTCTGTCACCTTTTCCTTATCAAGCTTATGAGCAGCATTACTTCCCTTCAAGAAACTATCAAAGACCAATGTAGAATTCAAATCAAGACTAGGAAATATCATGACACCAACATCCTCAAACATTTTCCTCCCCACTTCAGGAGTCATGTTTATTATTTCATCATCCACACATCTTCTCAATTGAGCTAGCAATTGTTCCTCATTTCCTGAAGTAACATCATCAACATTCTCCCTTATTTCCTTCCCCTTCTTCTTGTACAAGAATTCCTTGAACTCTGGGGAATGTATAAACTCATCATCAGAGACAAATGACCTATACTCCATGTGCCTTGTATCAACATCACCACTTTCAATACTTTGTTCTCTGACTGGGCAGACATACTACTAAGTCCTCATTCTAGATACCTTTTCTATTTTACCCTGTGGCACATTAGCTCTTGGTGCTTCTTCATCTCTAGAAGACAATAACTCAGTATCTTGTAGCCCTTGGTTATACCTTTCAACTACCCTTTCTACTTCATCTTCATCCAGATTCCTGATCATGTCGTCAAAAGGATAGGGTACATGTCGATACCCTCCAAAGTTAATCCTTTCTTTAGCTGAATTGATATATCCTTCAGGGTCAAAGTTTGTCCTGGTTGGTCATCTTTTCATATTATAATGTAGCAATCTGTCAAGGATTGAATTATATCCCTCCTTAGCCAATACAGTGAAATCACCAAAGCATAAAGTACTAGGCATAAAAGCTCGCTTCCCAAAAGAACTAAAATGCATCACACTACAGTAATCCATCTGTCTGAAAATTTCCAAATATGCAACCCTATTTGGAACTGTCCTTGGCAGAATGAGAGAAGCATCTTCAAATCCATACACTTTGATTATAGTAGCTCCCTCTAAACAATATCAGTCTCCCCAGTTATGATCAATAGGCACATTGAAGTCTTTAGGCTAAAGGAACCTTTTGATCTCATTAGTCAATGACTAGTTACAAGGATAATGATATAACTTATACAATTGCTTTACAAAAAATTCTTCAAAATGAATAAAACTAGAACTAGCAAACCTGCTGTCCCAAATGGTAGTCCACAATTGAACAGGAAATGCTTCACCCTCCTTACCAATTTGAGAAATTATCATTTTAGGAGGCCATACCCCTAACTCCTATCCAAAATATAACACCATGTGCATCAACAATGAATAATTTCTAAGATGAACAATAGAGGCTTCACTCTTTATAGCCATCAACCCTAAATCAAGCTCCATAGAGATATACGAAGCATAATCAAAGGGCCTAGAATTGTGATATTGAATATCTGTTGTGATAACCATTGGCACCATTGACATGAATTTAGGGGCATCCATCCCTAATACCTGACATATTAAAAAATATGTGTACTTCATGTAGGGTTCAAAAAAATATACATGATAGGGAGGCCCCTCACCATCTTCCAAAGGTTCCAGCTTGTTACCCTATTTGACCTTGTGAATTTGTAGCCTCCAACCCTTGTAACTTGTATCCATTCTTGAAAATTCATTATGCAACTCCTCACAATTAATTTCCTTGTTGCAAAACCCTTCTAGTTTGAAAACCTCACCAATTGCTTCTTTTGACACATATATCTGTGGTTTTCCAGAAGGATCACATATTGCTTTATACTTTGGATCATAATGAGCAGCAAGCAATTTTACCAATTCAACATTAACAAATACATTAGGGCATACTAATTTCCCTACATTCAACTTCCATGGATTACAAACTGGCTCAAAATAGTTCCTCCTATGGTAGTGGAAATTGAAAAGCTCATACCCTCTTATAGTAGTCCAGACATCACCTATGAACTTGCATTTATCATCTAGCTTATCAACCTTTGCCCTAAGTTGTGCAGACCTTCTAGCTTTAGGACCTGAACCAGGTAGTTGATCAATGAGGTCTTGGTTCAACCTCCTTTTAGTACCTCCATGTTCCGTATCAATCTTTTGTTTCTTTCCCTTCAACTGACTACTCTCACCAAGATTTCTACCCTTACCCTTTTCAGAACTAGAAGACTCCATTTTCAAACTTACAAAATCAAAATGTGAAAAATAAATAAGCAATTACTTACAATATTCTACTTGAGCTAAATTGAAAAAATGTCTTGGTTCTCTATTCAGCATGCCAATTCGCCAGCAATCAATTCAGAAATGAAGAATTGATTAAAACACTAATTTCATTACTGTTTTATCCCATCGTGCCTTTAATGAAGCACGAATGAAGCCTCCTTTGAAACTGGCATTGTCGCATCAAATTTCCTATCAATGAGAAAATTTCAAATCTAGGGAAAAATCCCTTTTCAACATTTATTTCACCATTGGCCAAGACACTCTGCAGTCTTACCGACACCTGATATCAACTTGATGGCTATTGCTTCTATTTTTCACGTCGTAGTAACAACTTCAAATCGGGGAGATATTACATGGACTTCATGGTGCCATACCGATATGCATTCTTCAAAGCATTGTCCAGTCACTGAGACATTAATGTTCTCACACTGACCATAATCCTTTATCTTTATACTCTTCGCCGTAACCTGCAAATGTCAGGGAGACATCTCACAGACTTCATCCTATTTCTCCGAAATTCTTCATTTTCCTTGGGTCACCAAGACGAATTTTTACTCTTGCTAATGTAATCATCATTTCACCCACTTCACTGTGACTTTCAAAGTTAGGGAGATGTTATGTAGATACCTTTGCGTCTTACCGATATGTACTCTTCAATGTATTTTCCAATCATTAAAACAAAATTACCCTTGCACCGATGAATTCTCATTTCGGTGTGTCCACCAAGTTTTCTCACCAAAGAAATAAACTCAACCATTGAAACAATACTTTCGGCAAGACAATGAACCTTCGGGAAGACTTATACCGACACCAAATGTCCTACCGAAATCACTCCTCCAAATTACTCCTATTCAGAAAAACTCACCCCAAATTACCTATTAGTATGATATTCGTACTTTGGTGAAACTTATACCAAAAAATTTCTCTCCTGACAATGTAAATCTCTATTAGAATAAGTTCTAACTCGGCATGACTCTATAACTTATCATCGATAGCTTTTGAATATCCTTGAACTTGGTTTGGTGAAACAATAGCCACTTTGCTAATACCTTCCCCGATGCACACAAGTCTTACCGAGACAATTTCTTGTAAGCTAGTTGGTAAGACAAAATGACTTTGTTATGAGTTCACGCCGATACCAATCAGTCTGGCCGAAATGACCCCTTTATGCATTAGTTGGTATGACATATTATCTTTTCCTTGACATTACACCAATGCCCCAACATATGTGGATATATTTTTTATAGATGCCTATCGGCAAGAAAAAATAGTTCGCCAACACATCCTCCCGAATAATTTTAGCTTGACCGATATACTTTTACATGCACCAGTCAGCAAAACACAATGTATTCACTATGACTTCACTCTGAAAATGATTCCCTTCACTGAAATAACTCCTTTTGTAGCCAAAACAAGAAAACTGTCCTACCGATAGTCTGCAACAAACATATATTAGTGAAAAATCAGGTCGGGGAGACTTTTACAATGTCTTGTCGATTCAGATCTTTTAATGAAAAATGAAGGACTTAATGGACTCAATGAATTTTATGATAGAAAATAAGAAAAACAATACAAAGAGGGAATTTTATGCTTATGATGAGGACTCAATGCTACAACTCTTGGCTGCATTAGACTGTAAAAATTTCAAAATTTTACAGTTCTAATAGAAATCATGAGGTAACTTAGCTCCTTTGTCATCCAGATATAGGAAATATTTTTCTTTGTCGCATTCTAAGATCTTTTCTACTGCTCTGAGAAATTTTGGATCTTGCTCGGCTTCTCTAAGGTGACACTCTTCTTCTTGTTCATCATCACTATCTTCAAGGGTCTTTCTTGGATCTCTATCAAAGGTAAATAGGTCCTTTGCTCCTTTGGCCAAGTTGTCTTCAAAAAGGGGATTTCAACTCACACTATAAAGAGGGTCACTATTTTCACCTTCTTCTTGAGTTCTTGAGGTATGATATTCTTGTTGAATATCTTCCTTTGGCTTATTATATTGTGATCTTGTAAAAACAGGCATATGATTTCAAGATGTTCTTCTAAACCTAGATCATAGTTTGATGAGTGCCACCAATGATGATGTTTTAATCTGATAAGATGAAAATCTTATGATATGACCAAAACTATGTTCCTAATTTGTGGTTGTGGCTTCCAATGATAAAGGATGTCAGAATCCTGTTGGGAAAATTTGAACCAAGAATTTAGAAGTTTGTGATGAAAGGTGCAATTGTAAGATTTGATCCTTGTTTTCAAAGAATGATTAGTATAGCCTATTTTGACTCACTAAAGTATTTGACTAGGATGTGTCAGATATTCAATAGAAGGTTGTGGTATATAGTTGAAATCAAGAGGTTTATTGTGATTGTGTCATTGTGAGAGGGATCTTCTTTGAAAATAGGCTCATGAATCTAGTGGGTCTACAGTGTATTCGTCAGTAAATCCTCTGACAAAATCTTGGTACCTATGGAGAAATTTGTGATAATGGAGCAAGACATTTTGACTCTTGTATAAAAACTTCCTTCGTTGTAAGGTTTTCTTATATCCTAGAGGTCTCTTGGGTTTCTTGATTTTATTGGGAATTGACTTCTTGACAAACTTGGTAGATTTCCACTCCCTAAGCATGAGAGAAAATGTTGATATGTTACTGGGTTGAGAATGCTATAAACTCAGATCTGTCAAAAATAATGATTCAGGAAGAGTGATAGATGCACCATTTTGTCCCCTATATGCACTTTAGAAATAGGGATATGCACTAGAGAAATGGTCAAATGCGCTACAATATGTCCTAGATGCACTACTCTGTGTCCTATATGTGCTGCAAAAAAAATGTTGTGGAAATGACCGAAAAGTTTATTTTTAGAATAGCCAGCATATGCGCCAAAACACTTAATGCACTAAAACAGATCCTAAAAGTGCTAAATTAACCAGTGAATGCATTAGAACAGATCTCATATGCACTAGAATATACCCTATATGCGCTAAAATATTTTTTTCCAAGGTAATTTTTTGAATATTTTGTGAGCAGTTTCAACTAAAATTTGACATGTTCATTTCGGATGATCTTTTATCTGAATTAGTGTGATTGAAAACACAACAAACACTCTGAAAATAATTTTTTTTAAGTCCTATACTAAACATCAAGTGTATGTTTCAAAAAAAAAAATCAAAAAGTGTTTTCATAGGTTTTATACATGAAAAAAAGTTCAAGTAGACTCACTCTTAGTACTCAGGTAGGTCATCATAATAATCAACAACCAACATCTTAGAACTGTGTCGACTCACACAGCCGTGTCACCCCCAAAAAGGCACCTGTGTTTTTGTATTTTCCAAGCACGTGCTTAGAGTGATGGAAGTGGATATCGGATCCCCTGAGCAAACGGTCCTTGGTAGTTATATGGTGAGTATCTTAGGGGCAGATTCTTCCCTCCCCTTGCATTGTGATTATTATGATGTTCAAAAACTAACTTCGGCTAGCTACTACACTAGGTTCATAGTAAGGGTTTCCATTTGGTGTGGCAATAATAAGCTCCCTCAGAAGACCTCCCAACCTTTAGAACAAATTCTTTGAGGATGGTTATCTTGCACACTACCGGAAAAAGAGGGTTTCCCCTGATTTTCTTTAAATTTTATAATGGGGCAGAATAGCCTATCTTTGGCTTGAACCCACTTGAGTCATTCCTCTTGGGTGAGTACTTTTTACCACAAGAGCATGCCCTCTATAGGATGTAATAAAGCAGTAAAATTGCATGAATGTAAAAAAAAAATTTGGTATTTTGGTCACCCAGTTAAGGGGAGAGGATAGACCTATTGCCACAAACACAGTAGACACTATTCTTTTTAAAACCCAAATCACAATGATCTAAACTATGTGAAGATATTGCTTCACAAAAAGCATGGGATTCATTTTAACTGAAAAATAAATGTGTGGTGACTATCCTAGATTGCTTCATTTTAAATACATGTTTATCCTAGGGTTGCTTCTTTTTAAAACCAGCTGTGACTATCCTAGATTGGTTCTTTTTAAGCTAGAAGAGGTTTTGTCTGTAGAAGGTGTCAAACTCAGAAACCTATTTAGTTACAACTTGTATGCACTAAAAGATCACTTATATGAGCAACAATAACAAGTAAATGCACTACAACAGATCCCATATGCGCTACAGAAAGTTCCAAATGTGCTACAAAAACTCCTAAATGCACTAAAACAAAATGTAACTAATTTTGTTTTTTTTGTTTGTCAAAAAAATATTTAATAAACTGAGCTAGGTATATGCGGCATTTTGTCCCGTAGATGCATCATTTTGTTCCTTAAATGCATTGAAATAGTTTTTGGATGCATCGAATTACCTGCAAGAGCACTGAAATAAATCACGAATGCACTTTAGAAAGATGTGTATGCGCTTCATAAATCCTCGTATGCGCCAAAACGGAATTTTTTTCCGAAAATCTAAATTCTAGAATGCAAAATCCTATCAAAAAACATGCAGATAAATGTTAAAAATGGGTCAAGAGCCCCATGGTGGGTGCCAGAAATGTGTGGTCTATTTTTAATTCGTGTTAAATATGTAAAAAAAAATGAATCAAACACACCGATAAGACATTATATCAAAAATAGAATATTAAAATAATAGAGATGCAAACTCAATATCTTGTTATCGATGTCAACCTACCGTCTTCTATCTCCATTGTTCTCATTGATTCCAGCTGGCTCTTAGATTATGTGCTAGGCTCAACAAAAGGTCTTCCTAAAGAACAAGATTGAACATGAATGCGTGTAATGCTAAGATATGATTATTCTAATGCTAAACATGATTGCTAAAATGAAAGATAATGATAATGCTAGAATGTAATTAATCTCAAATTCATCTGTTGTGTGTTGCAACCATTGTTTGTATTTGTAGTGCTATTTATAGAGTTTTCAAAAGCTTCTGATTGGCTGATATGATCAATTATTGTGAAAATTCCTAGCAGATTGAACGGTTGAAGATGGACAAGACTGAAGAAAAACAAAAGAAAACAAAAAGCAAGATTTTCTTCTAAAAAGAAAAGGTAAGATAAGATGATAAAGATGAATTGTAAAAAATCATCTTTTTGTGAGATTATGGAAAGATTTTGAAGAAGATAAATAATGAATTATTAAATTCAATTATTCATTTATAGGTGACATGGATATTTTTCTTAAAATAGAATATTTACCCCAGATTTGAAGAATAATGGAAGATTTCATATTTAATTATGATTTTGAAAAGATATGGAAGATATTTAATTAAACTGTTTAAGAAATGGCATGTAAATGAAATTAATTAAATAAGATATTTAATTAACTAGAAGAAGAATTTGAAAAGAAATATCTAAATTTAATTAAATAAAAAAGACTTAATTAAATTCAAAAAGTGATAATTAATTAAAATAAATAAAGTGTATTTATTTAATTAATCAAGTGGACATATGAATGTGAAATAATTAAATAAAAATTAATTTATTTAATTATGATAGAAGAATAAATTGAATGAACAATATAATTAAATTAATTAAATTTAATCATATGTAGAAGACTTTAGAGAAATTAATTAAATAATAAATATTTAATTAAATACCAGATTAATTAGACATGACCAATTTTATGCATCTATAGGTGGAAGCCATCATAATCAATATGGCCCATGTTGGTGTCTATGATCCTTGACCATGCAGAGGCAATCTTTGTCTCAGCCCAGATGCCCTTGAAATCATACTTCATTCTCTCTTTCCTCTTTCTAAATTCCTCTTGTTCCAGAGCAGCCTTGTTCTTGGTTGTCTTATCTAGACTTTCTTCTGCCTACATATGTTAACACAAAATCACAATTACCAGAAGGAAAGCATTATCATAACTCATTTAAACTCGACCAAGTAATCACTCTTAACATGCTGATTTCATTATTAAAGTATATAAATCATCACTAGCAATCATCATGATCAAGTACCAATCTTGTAAATTGAATTTTGAGACCAAAACAAGAAATTCGGAGAATCTGAGCTTGCTCAGATTTTCCAACCAGATGATGATTTGGTCAATCTGACCAAGCTAGGATTAATCAAATTCAACCCTTCAAAGTTAAACTGATCACCTCAAACTTGTGAGTTGAAATCTGTGGGATGTAAAACATTAAATCATTGATGCACAAGTTCATTTCAAGCCTTAAAATCAACATGAAATCTAGATGTGAACATTAAGCATGAAATTTGGAGGAGATTGAAAATTCCAGCCACCCTTGAATTCCCCAAAATTCAAAAAAATCCTAGGTACTCTAAAATTTCAAAACCTAGGTTGAAATCACTATTTATTGCATGCAAGTATGAAACTTTCAGCTAATCTGGGCCACCTCAGATTATCCGAGCGGATTAAGGCTCGGCTAATCCAAGCCAACTTGGATGCACCAAGATTTTTTTGGGGCATTGAAATTCACTAAGTTTCAATAAAATTCTAGTTAAATTCATGGGATTCGATAAATTTCTATGAAAAATAAATCATTCAACACCTTTTATGCTATATCCTGAAATAATTTCTTCCAATGTCCCAAGGATTCGAGTCTTATTGTTCATGTTTAACTTCTCAGGTGGGAATTTCTTCCTAGGGCTTGAGCAAGATGGAATGAATAAAGAGGATTCACTACAAATTCAACTTTCAAAGCTCAAAATGGAACAATCCTTAATTATGCATTCTTTGAAACCACTAAAATAAGAACCCTAACATGCCCATCTATCGAGCCCTAGAAAATGTATGATGCAACAATAAACAATAATCACACCATGTAGGCAATAATCAATGCAAAATATAGACCGTTGTGACCCCAAAATGACTCAACTTCACTCATTACTTATGGATGCAAAGGCATAATCAGAATGAGACCAAAGAAAGTAGATGAATGAAAGGATATACCTTTAAATGTGAAACCCTAAAAGAAATATCAGGCAAACTGATGAGAGGGTAATAAAATATAATGACAACCACACTCTGAGTGAGAAATCCTCTAAGAGAATGCCAAATTGATGCATAATGAAGGATGTCTGGTTTCTCTTCAACTATCTTTGAATGCAAATAAGAAAAATAAATGGCCAAATCAAATATAATGTTGATTTAGTGCCATTAATGACCCTCATTAATGAATGACAAGACATTTTGCAATTTTTCAGAAATGCAATTGGAGGGAGGATTTCGGGTAATCCGAGGTACCTTGGATTGACCGAATAGACTAAGGTTCAGATAATCTGAGCCTACTCAGATTCTCTAAAAATTCCCAATACTTAATCAATTTTTCCTAGTTTTCACAAATTTTGACCTAAAGGTGGTTTCTAAGGGTTAGGCCATAACTTCAAATTGCAAGAGAGCATCTCAAATGCAAGTTTATCAATGTGCACATGGGTGAATCAAGACTATGATCGAGGAACTTATCCCATAAGGGGATGAAGTTGAGACCCTATGAAAGGAAAATGTGAAAGTGCAACAAAAAGAAAAAGAGGGTCCCTACTTTCAGCGGGGCACTTGTACGAAAACTATACAACAAATGGCGACTCCTACTGGGAAAATGATCCATAGCATTTCGATGACAAACTGGAATCAAGAACCTAGAATCATTGGTTTTAGTCCTTGCATCAGGTCACCTACAAATAGAGCTTCAAAGGCCATAGACAAGTAAACCTTTCCTATGTCGAAGTCTAAGTGTGTGCACATGTATTCATTCCCTTTCCTTAATTGTAGTAGGGACCAAACTCAGTCTAATCAAGCTACATAAAGATTCTAACTCCAAAAGCATCCTGGATAGAGCCTCGTTGCTAACCAGGTGTCCATAGCCCCAATGAGGTTATCATTGTGGTCCTCCCAATCATAGCTCTACTACCAGCCAAGCGCCCATAGCCCTGGTAGAGATACTTGGAAACTCCTGATGAGGTGAATATTCTCTTTTGATTTTTTCATATTTTCTTTTCTTTTCTTTTAATATTATTTTAAGATCTTTTAAACTTTCATTTTCACCTTGTAAGAAATGAAGCTCACATTCAAGGTTGAGAACCACAATAGTGCTAAAGCAGAAATAATATTTTTCACTTGACCAAACCTTGTAAGGACTACTAAAAATCTTGGAATTATTTAAGGTATGTGTCTAAGTGTAAGACCAAAGCACATTCCAGATTTAACTTAATCCAATGACTTATCTACTTTCAGTTACTAGCACATGTGACACCAAATAAAGGACCTTCACCAATTGATTATGGAAGAATGATTAGAGTTTGTAAAGGAAACATTTTGAATAGTCCCATGTAATATAATGATTGTTGTGCAGGGACAACAAGCCTAGAAGAAAATAGGAAAACCAAAAAAGAAAAAGTAAAATAGGAAGCAAACCTACCCTAAACCCAAGAAAACCTACTTTCACCAAAGGAAAAAGAAACCTAATCTAACTATGTAGAAGGAAAGAGCTATGAACAACTCAGGATTGGAAGTAATGCTTCAAATACTACCCATTAATAGGCAGTGGGATATCCTCTCCAATGAGACTTTTCAGGTGAAAAGCATTGTCTCCCAATATGTTTGAAATCTGGTAGGGGTTGAGCCAAAGTTTGTCAAATTTTCCATGCTCCTCTTTTTGATCATGTGCTTTATCCCAGTAAAGAACCAAATCAGAGATTCTAAAGGCTTTTTCATTGGATCTTCTATCAAACCACCTCTTAACTACACCCTGGTGTTTAGCAATTTTTTCTAAAGCTTAATCTCTTTTCTCTTCAAGGTGTAAAAGTTCAGCCAAATGGGCTTCACGTTTATCCCCTTCATCATAATATTCATTAATGAACTACAAAGTGGGGATCTTCAATTGGATGGGAAATATAGGTTCCAAACCATACACAAGGTGATAGGGAGAAGTTCCTAGAGAGGCCTTATGTCTAGTACAATCTTCCCAAAGATAAAATCTAAGCTGAGTATGAGAATCTTTGGGATTCCTCTCTAACAACTTAAGGATGACTGTTAAAAGGTTCTTATTTGAGGACTCAACTAAACCATTTCCTTGTGGGTAGTAATTGGATGCAAACTTAATAATGATTCATGATCAAAGGCCCAACTATAAAACTTTAATGATGCAAATGCAGGACCATTATCATAGACTAAAGCTAATGGGAAACCAAAGCGATTGATAATACCTTATTCTAGAAAATTGATTACCACAACAAAAGTGCATTGTTTTCAAGCAAGAGCTTAAGTCCATCTAGTAAATTAATTAGTTACAGTGATAATATACCTGTGGCCTATAGAAGAAGGTGGATTGATTGGACCAATGAAGTATAATCCCCACTGTGCAAATGGTTTTACATCTCTGACTATTTGGAGTGGAAGAGTTGCATACTTCTCTCTGCTTGCTGCAATTTGACACACATGGTAGGTCCTTACATGGTTGTGTGCATCTTTAAACAATGTGGGCCAATGTAGCCAGCCCTCATAATGTGATTTATAGTGGAGGGTGCAGATCCATGGCCTATGCCATACCTGTCATGAAACTTTGCCATTACTCTTTCAGCTTCTTCTTTTCCTAGGCACCTCAAATAGGCACCCTCATGATTTTTCTTGTATAGGAAAGCTCCTTTCATCATAAAACTATCACTCTTCAAACACAAATCTCTCCTTTTACTATATTAAGATGTACATGGAATTGTTGATTCAAGAGATAATAAATAATATCATCATACCAATCACCTGGAGACACATCTTGGAAATGGTAGTGTTGGGTTGTAAGGTTAGGACCCATTTCTACCATTGTATTGGTTAACCCTTGTCCTCTCACCAACTTCATGGGTTGAATTTCAATATCATATCCCTGTAACATGGTCACCCACTTCACTTTGCATTCTCCCAATTCATTTTGCATCAATAGAAGTCTAACTACATGATCTAGGACTATTGCAAAGACTTTATTCCTCATAATATAATTTTTGAATTTCTTTATAGCTCTAACCAAGGCATATGTTTGCTTCTCCACACTAGGATATCTTAATTTTTCATCTTTTAGAGGAGCACTCATGAAGGCTATGGGATGCTCATTCCCTTGATCATACTTTTATGTTAACATCCCAACACAAGAATGATCTAAGGAAAACAAATATATGTAAAAGGGTTTGGCATAATCAGGACTCACCAACACTAGAGCTTCAACAATAGCTCTCTTAATTTCTACAAATGCTTTTTTTTCCTATGTACTCCATTCAACCTTGGCTTCCTACTTTAGCATTGCATTCAACAGCTTGACTATTTCTACAAATCTGGTGATAAACTTCCTAACAAATTTTATTTTTCCAAAGAATTATTTTATTTCCTTCTTACTTGCAAGTGGTTGAATCTTGAGTATGGCTTCCACTCATTTAGGATCAATAGAAAAACCCTTCTCCAAAATGAAATGTCCTAGTAGTTTTCCTTTAGTACCTCCAAGGATACACTTCTTTGGATTAAGTGAAATGCCAAATTCCCTACACTTTTGAAACACTTTACATAAGTCTGCTATATGATCACCTCACTTCTTGGAAAGGACTGTTAAATCATCCATATAAATAATTATGCACTTACCAATGATGTCCTTGAAGGCAATATCCATAGCTCTCTTGAATGTTGCTACAACATTGATTAGCCTAAAAGGCATTCTCATGTAATCGAAAGTACCCCATTTTGTAGTGAAGGTGGTTTTATGCCTATCCTCATATTGCACCATAACCCAGTTATATCTAGAATATCCATCAAGAAAGGACATCATTTGAGATCCATTAACAATCTACAACACTTCATCCAATGAAGGGACTAGATAATTGTCCTTTTCTAATGCCTGATTGAGATTTCTAAAATCAACACAAATTTTGATCTCTCCATTCTTCTTTCTCACTGGCACCAAATTTGTAACCCAGGTTGAGTGTCTTAGCAGAAATATGATACCGACAAATAATAATTTATGTACCTCCTTTTGAATGACAAGCTCCAATAGGGCATTAATTGTTCTTTGTCTCTGTCTGAAAGGCTTTGCCCTTGGTTTGAGAGGAATGGTATGAGTAATATTTGAGGTTTCATATGTCTTCAAGTCTTCATAACTCCATGCTATCACATCTTGATACGTATGCAATGCATCAACAATTCCTCTCCTTTCTTCTGGAGTGCATATCTTGCCAATAAAGACATTCTTGATATTTTCTAGAGTTCCCATATTATATGTATCACACTGACTACTGATGGACTCCTTCTTAGCTTCTTGATCTTGATCTCTTACCCTATCAAGATCAAAAATCATTTCTAGCTATACCATTCCTCTTGGAATAGTATTGGTCTTCAAATTAATGACCCCTTCTAGGTCCATCTCTACTTCTTAAGGCTTAGCTTTGTCAATAATTTGAGAGGTAAACACATCAGAGCTCATGAGAAAATCCAAGATGTTCTTGTCATCTTAAAATACTTGAAATTTAGTCACATTTTCAGGCACTAAAGGTATTGGAGTTATCTCTACAGTAAATTACTTCAAGCTAGAAAGGGACAAGGTTTGCAAAGTGCTAGCTTCTTGGGCTAGGGAGTTTGCAGCTTGGTTCTTACTATGAGGTATCAATTGAATGTTAAAGGAATCAAATCCCTCAATGAGGTCCCATACTCTATGCCTATAATTGGTCATCCTCCTATCGTGACATGAGTATTGCTTCCTAACCTACCTAACCACTAACTCAGAACCTCCAAACACTTGTAGAATCTTAACCTTCTTTCTTAGTGCCATAAGCAATTCATGAATCAAAGCCTCATATTCAGTTACATTATTAGTATAGTGAAATTGGAGTCTATGAGCAGCAAAAAAGTCTTACCTTTGGGACTAATCAACTCAAATCCTACTCTAGCACCTTGCTTTGATTTGGATCCATCAAATCTTAGTGTCCAACAACCAGCAGCTCCAGATCTTCTTGATTTGTCTTTGGTGTGGCCACTGCTAGAAGGTTCTTCGGAAGGCACTAATATTTTTCCCTTGGGATCATCTTGAGTATTTTGTACATTAATTATAACTATTGGGGTGGGATTAATGGACCTTTGTATCTATTCTACTGTTGTTTGACACAAGCAACATTCCAACTTCGAATGAGAAGCATTGTGGACTCTACACCAACTTGGTAAAACCAACTCTTCAAAATTCATGTCTCTGCCCAAGTGGATTTGATCTTCTATACACTTTTGAATGAATTCTGGAAAGTTGTCTAATAAGCTGAGTTGGTTATCTTCAGGATCATCATTTTCTTCAACTAATTTCACCAAGGCTCCAGTATTGCTAGATTCTGAGGTGAACTCAATGAGTGTGGTATGCAACATGAGGATTTCTTCTGCATTTGATTCCTCAATAGGGGCTGCCAAAACATAATTCCCCATACTTTTGATACCAATATCTCATTTTGATTATTCTAATATTTTGTGACTACATACTTCATTCAAGGTTCTCTCTCAATCCTGATTTGATTTGGCACCCCTTTGAAGGGAAGCCACGTGTGAATGATCATTTGATACGTACTAATTCAATTCCTTAGTAAAGTCTCTTCCCAGAATCAAACCATAGGAATCAGGGATATCTGCTACTTGTATATTAATGACTTGTTGGATTCTAAGGTTTGAGGCAATCTACATGGGAATCATGTTTAGTTCTCAAACTACATTCACTTCCATTATGTCTAGCTGAGTAACCTTCTTTTGAGAGACAACAGGGGTAATACCTAGAGCTCTATAGATAGCAAAAGACATCACATTTGTGGAGGCACTGAAATCTATTAGGAAATTGTGTAGATTCTTTCCAAAGATGCAGACAGAAATCAAAAATGGAGGGGTTTTTGTTCTACCTTATAATAAAGTTAACTTAGTATCAACCTAAGCAACTTGTTTTTTATCCTTTTCTTTCCCTCTATCCTTAGGTTGTGTTTGAACTTGACTTTGATCTTTCAACACTTGGGAACTAGGTACTTTACTAATGGCTCCACTAACTGCTATATCTTGTGATACTATATTTGCATTGTAAGCTCCTAAGACTATATTTCTAATAGCAGGCACTCTCAATAATTCAAATGCAAAAAGACTTACCTTGAGCTTCTTAAGCTCTTCAACCACATATTCACCTAATTGCTCTATGCTCATGTCAACAGGAGCTTCTCCGAGATATTCCACCATCTTGTCCTTGCTTGCGTCAACATTCTTTCCTTTTGATGAATTAGCTTGTCTTTTCCCTTCTTTGGATAAGTATTGTATCAATGGGTAAAATTTCTAAGGTTTGAGGTTAGCAATGATTAGATCAATAATATAAACCCAAAGAAGTTATGAAGCACAAAGAAAGCAAATAATAATGAAATTATTATATCATATATTCACAAAGCTTCCATGAATCACCTCCATAACACCTCCTAGCTTGCAGCATATGATTGACGCCCTCAGATCGAGTGTGTGAGCATTACGATTATGACATTATCTTATGCAAGTTTTCAAGGATTTAAAAAAAATTATTCCTATGCCTATGATAAATGACTATAACAATTGATAAATGACTATAATGCCTATAATCATGTCCCCAAATTATGAACAAAATTGACATTTTATAGAAAACACAATTTTGAATGGATGGACGAGATTGACCTTTGACAAAAACCTAAAATTAGAGAACAAGATTCAATCTGATAATCCCTAATCAGGGTTAGGGAAAAATCCTTAAGTGAGTGGTCAAGATGTCATCTGAGAAAATCAGATCGGTGGTGGAGAAAAGATGAGATAATTAATTTCAAAAATAAAGATTTTCAAAATTAAGAAGATAAAGATAGCCTGCTTTGTGAGATTCCAAAAATCAAAAAGATAAAAGGTGGACTAAAAAGCAGCTTTGAAAAGACAAGAATTTGCTTTCTTTTTTTTTTTTTGGAAGAAAGCTACCAATTTGAATTAAATTAACTCAAAATATGGATTTTGTGAGATAATAAATAATCTTTTTCAAATTATTTACTAAAATGGACTAACAGTGAAGAAAGTGAAATCATTTTAAATTTACTTAAAATGATGAATATGTTAAATTGAGTAATTAAATAATCAAAGATAATTATTTAATTTTAGAGGATTATGACTAATAATTAAATAAATTCATAAATTCATTTAATTATGGAAATTAGTGACATATTCAATAAATAAATAAAATTTATTTATTTAATAATCAAGAAGAATAAATGGATAAAGGTAATTAAAAAAATTAACAAATTTATTTAATTAAAGACGTATTGAATAAATAAATTAAAATTTATTTATTTAATAATCATGAAGAATAAAAAGACATGAATTAATTAAATAATTATGAATTATTTAATTAATAGTCGAATGTGGACCAAGGACATAATTAAATGTCATAATTATGTTAGGATGAAAGTGATTAAAATAGAGCTTGCAGGCCTAGGTCATTTTTATGTGTCAACATTTTGCCCCTCTTTGTCATAATGTAGCATGTTGCATTGTGACAAAGAAAATAAGTCAAAAATATGCCCCAATGCAAAATAAGATGAGGAAGAAGGATGAGGAGGGTAGCAGTATGCCCCCTCGAGAGGACAGACGGGTTCCAAGAACATGGGTGTGCTCTCGAAATTAATGAGAAGACTAGAATATGAAGAGACAAAGAAATTTTAGTGCAAAAGATATGGATGATGATATGGATGCAATGCCTATATGAGATGGGTGAGAGAAGATGATAAGATAGAAGGAAATGCATGTTAGTTCCTAGACCAAATCCTTCAAAACATTACCATAGGACTTTAATATTTATTGTTCTTAATCATCATTGGGCGGATTATTGTAAAGGCCAACAAACACCATGATATGACATAGATCAAGGTGTGCAAGGTCGTACCATCACATAAGACAAGCAGTCACAAACAAGGATGATCATGACTCATACTAAGAGCGTGATTGCCCCAGTATTTTTGTCATAACCAACCACAAGCAGTTAAAGACAAGAAGGACAATTCATGAAACATCATTACTTCTCTAAATCCTATTTCCAAGACATCCTTGAGAAACTAGCAAAATAAAAGCCCTTATCATGATACATTACTATTTTTCTGAATCCCTAAATCAGGACCTCGCTGAGAAACTAGTAATCATGCATGTCAAAAGTCAAGACAAACATCATGATACATTGCTACTTCTCTAAATCCTGTTGTCGAGATCTCACTGAAAAACTAGTAACATGATAAAAGATCCAAATACAAGATAAGACAATCATGATACATCGCTGCTTTTCTAAATCTTGTTGTCAAGATCTCACTGGAAAGCTAGTAACATGATGAAAGCCAAAAGACAAGATAAGACAATCATGATACGTCGCTACTTTTCTAAATCCTATTGTCAGGATCTCACTGAAAAGCTAGTAACATGATGAAAGCCAAAATACAAGATAATACAATCATGATATGTCACTACTTTTCTAAATCCTATTGTCAAGATCTCGCTAAAAAACTAGTAACATGATGCATGTCAAAAGTCAAGAAAAATGTCATGATACGCCATTGTTTCTCTAAATCATGTTCTTGGGATCTCACTGAAAAACTAGTAACATGATAAAAAGACAAAAAACAAGTGCCAAGTGTTTTCCAAGTGCGTCTAGATACCCATTGTTCCGATGCCAAGATGTCAGGTTTGATGATGATGAGATGTCGGGATGCCAAAGTTTTGATGATGCCAGGATGACGAAATGTTAAAGATTGCCAAATTTAGGAAGGACACATCCTGAATCATGTTGATGTCAAGAGGATTTGATCCCTAAATGTCAAAAGGGATCCCTCGAAATGCCAATTGATAGTGATGATGACGATGCCTAGGAAGGACACATCCTAAGGCATAAATGATAGAGTTTGTTCTTCAGAAGGACACATCTGAAGAATACTGATGTCAAGATGAGTGATCCTTAGATGTCAAGAGGACCCCTCAAAATGTTGAATGATAGTGATGATGCCTAGGAAGGACACATCCTAAGGCATAAATGACAAGGGTTATCTTTCAGAAGGACACATCTGAAAGTGAACCAAGAGTTGACAATTTGATTGGTTATGCTAATGTAACTTGTTTTGACCAAGTTTGACCAAAGTTTGACTGAGTTTGACTTATGTTGACTATATCTCAATTTTTTTGATATGCTGATGTGATTTTACTGTTGAATAATTTATGGCCTTACTTTGTTTTAGGAGTTTTCTCATTTGGAAAATGATTCTGTCTTGACATTAAGACATTTGACATGTATGCTAGTGTAATGCCATGAACCCTAATGGACTAACCTAGTGTGGCCTCAGGGGCTCATCAACAAATGGCCTTTCCTACGTCATGCACTTAGAGACCTCATAGTTTGACATGACCATTGACTTTGTCTTGTTGACCAAAGCTTAAGTCATGATTTTATTTTGACAAACCTAAAAGGACTAACCTAATGTCTCGGGGACTCAAAAATGAGTCTTGCCTACGTAGCAAATGCACAGAGACAACGTACTTTAGACAAATGACAAAGACTAATTGACTGACATAACATATTTGACAAAAGATGACTTTGCGTTTGCGTTCTTTGAGTAGTTTGACGTATGTTGTGATTTTCTTCAGGACATTTTTCAATTTTTAGGTCTTTCTTTAGGACATTTTTGTGATGTTTTTGGTCTTTCTTCAGGAATTTTCGTGATGTTTTTGTATTTTTTAGGACTTTTTGCAATGTTTTTATCTTTTTTCAAGACTTTTTGCAATGTTTTTATCTTTTTTTAGGACTTTTTGCAATGTTTTTGTCCCTTTTTAGGACTTTTCGTTATGTTTTTTTCTTTTTTCAGGACTTTTTACAATTGCCTGGGCAGTGCATGATATCCACTATAGTTACATGGTAAAAATTTTCCCCTAGTCAAGTCCAAGACTTAGCCGCTTTTAAAGGACATGAAAGAAGGGATATGCATGCAATACCAAATGGTCAATATAAAGGGCATGATGTCAACCATTTATCAACCATGAGAGGAAAGGTATGGTGTCATGGCAGATGTCGTGGTGGTGATGAAAAATGTATTTCATCCTAAGCCTTGCTAGATGAAGTAACAGTAGATGACCGAGTAATGATTGACTACGCATGGTGCCTATTTGCTAGGTTTTCACCATGGTCTTATCCAAAGCACTTGTTTGCCAGGTTTTTGCTATTGGACGAATCATTTTTCTCTTTACTATTTTTGTCATTTTTTTATTTTTATTTTATTTTATTTTATTTTACTTTATTTTTGTATTTTTAAAGTTTTTTGCTCGATCTTCTGATGCTATGCATAGAACTTTCGGAGATGTAAACTATTGATAGGCTCTATCAGTTGTTCACCATCTAGAGTAGCTAGTTGATACACTCCAGAACCAAAAGAAGATAAGATGATATAAGGACCCAACCAGTTTGGTTCAAACTTTCCTGGCTTTTCTTTGTCAGCCTGGTTCTTAGGGTTCTGCATGAGAACTAAGTCACCAATGTCAAACTTCCTGACCATGGCTTTCTTATTGTAACTGGGACAAAGATGATTTTGATACGCTTGAAGATGGTTTAGGGAATTTTGTCTTCTTTCCTCTAACATTTCCAACTCATGCAGGCGTGACTGTCTATATTCTTCATCATCTGTTAGACCCTTCAAGGAGACTCATAAAGAAGGAATTTCAACCTCAATGGGAAAGATGTCCTCAGCTCCAAAGACCAGGGAAAATGGAGTGGCTCCTGTAGGCATACGAATGCTAGTGTCGTAAGCCCATAGAGCAAGGTTGAGTTGGATGTGCCAGTCATGGCCAGTGTTATTGACAATCTTTTTGAGGATTTTAACAATGGTTTTATTTGATGCCTCAACTTGACTGTTTCCTTGTGGGTAATATGGAGATGATAAATGATGTTGGATATGGAATCACTCACATAACTCACGAATGTCTTGGTTTTTAAATGGACATCCATTGTCAATGATGATGGATTGCGGAAGGCCATATTGGAAAATGATGTAGTTAAGAATGATTTTGGATATTTTTTTGCCAGTTATATATGTCAGTGGGATGGCTTCGATCCATTTTGTAAAATACTCAGTAGCAGTGATAATGAATTTGTGGCCATTGGATGAGGTAGGATGGATCTTACCTACGAGGTCAAGTCCCCATTGAGTGAAGGGCTATGGAGAAGTGATTGGACGCAATTCTTGTGCTAGAGCATGGATCAAATCACTGTGAATCTGGCATTGGCGATAAGTCCTGACATATTCTAATGCATCTTTTTCAATGATTGGCTAGTAGTACCCAAGTCTTGTTATCTTCTTGGATAGAGTAGGACCCCTTGAATGAGACCCGCATATACCATCGTGTACTTTGTGTAAGGTTGTACGTGCTTCATTGGTGTCGAGACATCTAAGGAGGGTGTCGTCAAAGCTATGGTGGTAAACAGTGTCACTGATGATGGTGTATCTTGCAGCTTTTCAGATGGACTTCCGTTGGCTATTGGACAGGTTAGGTGGAAGGGTTTGGGACTTAAGGTAGTCATAGATATCATGGTACCAAGGAGATTTGGGACCAACAAGTTCACAGACCATCTCTAACTCTGGAATGTCATAGGTAGGAACCAACAATTGTTATATTAGGAATTCCAGCTGAGGCATATTGCTTGGAATGTTGAGGAGAGAGCCTATTGTAGCCATGGCATTTGCCACTTTGTTCTATTTTCTCGAAACTTGTTCAAAAGTTACCATATGAAAGTATGTTTGGAAACTGTCAACCATTCATTTGTAGGGCATCGGCTTCTCATCCTTTGTGTCATAGTCATCATTAACTTGGTTGATAACTAATTGAGAATCCCCATAGACATGCAATGTTCTAATTTTCTATTTGATTGCCATTCTAAGTCCAGTAACTAGTGCCTCGTATTCTGCCACATTATTGGTGAATGGGAAACCTATGTGGAAGGACTTAGGAATGGAGTCTCCTTGAGGGGTGATGAACAAGATTCCTACCCCTGAGCCATGATTTGTGTGATCTATCAAAGTAGAGTTGCCAAGGTGACTTAGGTTCCATATGGAATATCGACTCATCTGGGAAATCTACTACTAATGGGTGATCACTTTCTAAAGGCGTATCCGCCAGCTGGTCTGCAATGACATGTCCTTTTATTGTCTTTTTTTCTACATATTGAATATCATATTCGCTCAGAATCATGACCCATTTTTCCAGACGTCTTGTTAATGCTACCTAACTTAACAAATATTTGAGAGGGTCAATCTTTGCTTCTAGTTGTGTCTGATGACTTAACATATAATGTCTTAGTTTCTGTGCTACAAAAATGACTACTAGACAAGACCGTTTAATTGATGTGTAGTTCATTTCATACTCGATCAGTTTCTAACTGATGTAATGTATGTCTCTTTCTTTTTCTTCATGGTCATTTTGTGCTAACAATGCCCCCAGTACTGAAGTAGTGGTAGAAATGTATAAGATCAATGGTTTTCCATGAATGGGTGGCATCAGGACTAGTGGTGATAGTAGGTAATCCTTTATTTGTTGAAATTCACCTTGGCATTTTTTTGTCCACACAAAGGGGATACCTTTGTGCAGAAGATATTGGAATGAGTGACACTTGTTAGCCAATTATGCTATAAAGTGCCAGATAGATTGTACCCTGCCCTGTATTGTCCTAAGTTTTCTTATTCCTCTGGGAGGAGGCATGTCCATGATGGCTTTGAATTTCACTAGATCAACTTCAATGCCTCTTCGAGAAACTATGTATCCCAAGAGTTTCCTGATGTTACACCAAAGACACATTTCTTAGGATTCAGTTAGACTTTGCATTCTTCTAGTCTCTTGAAAATTGTGTCTAACACCTTTAGATGATCCTTTCTTGTAACTGATTTGGCTAAAAGTTCATCTACTTAATCTTCCATTATTTTATGCATCATGTCATGAAATATTGTAGTCATAGCCCTCTGATATGTGGCACCTAAATTTTTAAGACCGAATGGCATGACATTCCAATAGTATGTACCCCAAGGACAAGTGAATGTTGTTTTATGCTAGTCTTCTAGGGAAATACGAATCTGAATATAGCCAAAGAAATCATCCATGAGGGACAACATCTCATATCCTACTATTAGGTCGACTATGATATCAATATTTGGCAAAGGAAAGTCATCTTTTGGGCATACTTTGTTGAGGTCTCTAAAATCTGTACAGACTCTGATCATTCCATTTGGCCTTATTAATGGCACAAGGTTAGATATCCATTCGGCATAATTAATAGACCTTATGAATCCAATGTCTAGAAGTTTCTTCAATTCGGCCTTGACCAATAGAGCAACCTAAGGATGCATTTTGTGTAACTTCTGCTTTACTGGTTTGGCATTGGGAAATAGTGGCAAATGATGTAGAACCAGTTTTGGATCTAGTCCTGGCATGTCGGCATAGGACCATGCGAAGTTGGTTTTACGTTCTGTAAAGAACTTATGAAATTTTGGTCTCTATTCTTCAGTTAGTGATGCAACGAAGAGGACCATTTTGGGATCCTCTGTTGTTGATACGTTGTCTTCAATGGTTTCCTCTATAAGCATAGCTGATTTCTATTGTGTTATAGGAAGAAAGTCCAGTCGTCCATCTTTGGGTGCCTCGGAGAGGTTTTCACCTGCAGATACATCCTTTATTTTTACTTTTTGTCGTCAGAAGGGTCCTTTCGATCTTCACCTAAAGACATTTCATTTTTTGTTTTAATCTTATTTTTACTTTTGTGACTGGAGGACGAAGCAGTCTCACCAAAGTATGTCGTGCAATCTAAATAAATGGTGAATCCTGACTTATGATCACCACTAGGTATGCCCTCATGTAATCCCATAAATTTTGCAATTGCCTCATCATTCTAAAATGTATTCAGGACTGGCGAGCCTTGTTGGTCCCAATCGACTAACTGAGGATAAACTAAGGAAATGCCATCGTCAGTGTTGGTGAATTGAGGGGAGGATGTGGAAAGCATGCAAATGGATTCAGTGATGTTGTAAATGAGTTTATCATCATCCAGCTCAACATCGAACTCTATCCAATATTCCCCTTCACTAGTCTCATATTTGTTGGCAAAATAAGGGTTGAAGGACTTAGAGTCTTGGTTGTCAGTGTTGTCTGGTACTTCAGATGGATTGGACTGCGGGGATTCAGATGGTGGGTCTTGTATGTCATGAGAAGTGGTGATGGAAGTTTGACTATTTGGTGCCTGTTCAATTTTAAATGTTTGCCAAAATCTTTATTCAGAGGTCAGTTCCCCTATTTCGACAAACAAATCATCGAGGCAACAATCACTTAAGGATGGTTCTGAGCCAAATTTCCACTCTTGGGAGTCAGTTTCGGTGAGGGTTTCCTTAGTGGTCTCGACACTTTTTGAAGCATGTACTCGCTCACTTGAAATTACAATGGTATGTTGATCATCATTTTCGGGCGATCCAAACCCTAATCCAAGATACCTTGGAATTTGGAAAGGTTCTATAGGCTCTCTTCATCCAGTTTTATTTCTGCCTAGGCCACTAGTACCATCATAGCATTTAGCCTTCATTATGCCATAACCCTTGCCATATTTTTGAACTGGTAATGGGGGTAGTGTGATGGTATCCTTATAGATCCATCTTGTGATATCAACAAGGTCTTCATTACTCAAGTCTCCCCATTTGATAAAAACAATTTTTGGTAGAACTTTGAAAGTTTCCTTGGGTTCCATTCTGAAACATGGCCGACCATATACCTTTGGAGACTTGGGTATTGTTGTTATGCTGTATGCTATATGTAGTTTGAACTCCCCATAGCTGAGGTCCTAGATTTTGACAGTGGATTTAGCCTTAGGGTTTGTCAAAGGTGGTGGTGTGGCGTAATACATGGCTGGAGTGGATGTGGAAGATGATGTGAGTGCAGATGGGTCAATGTATTTGGATGACGAGGAGCTAGGTGCTTCTCAATTAATAAGCACTCGATTTTTAGAAATAACCCTTAGGTTGGTACAATATTGGAAAGGGTCGGGGTCTCCATATATGGTTATTTTTGTGTCGTCAAATGGAAACTTTAGGCATTGGTGATATGTGGACGGAACGGCTTTTAAGGCATGAATGCATGGACATCCAAGCAAGATGTTGTAAAGTAATTCCAGATCCAGGACTTGGAAAGTTGCATCCATAATGACTGGTCCTACTCTGATAGGAAGAGAAATAATTCCTCGTGAAGAGTGTTCTTTGTCATCATATGCTTTCATCACTATACTCTTTGTAGGGTGTATGCATGCATCAAAAAATCATAGAGACTTAACCAATTTCAAGGAGCATATGTTCAATCCTGCTTCGCCATCTACTAAAACTCTTCTAACCTTGTGCTTATGGATGAACGTTTCATTGTGTAATGCATTGTTATGGTTAATCTTAGGGGATGAGTAGTCTTGATCAGAGAAGGTGACGTGGTGAGGTGTAGTGATGTATCCCACCATGGTCTCAAACTGATTGACATCAATATCCTTGGGGATTGATGACTCTTGCAGGGTTTTATCCAGTATTGCCTTATGCATGGGAGATATGGGTTGAACTGACTCTTGGGTTGCCCTTGTTTTGTGGTTGAAGCGGGTTGTGACTATTTAGGAGTTAGGCTAGGTATAGTGATTTTAGGTTGCCTAGCGAGAGGTGGGCCAACTATGGTAACCTTACCACTTCAAGTAGTAGCATTGCATTGAGGTGTTATCTTGATTGTAATGGTATTCATGTATTCATTGTCAATTTGGACATTATGTATAATAGGTCCCCTAGAATATTCGTACTTGGCATGGGTAAAGTTAGCTTGATTATTGTTTGTATGTGGACCTAACATGGAAGCATTATTAGAACCATGGTCTTGTAGTGGGTTCTTATGAATAGTATGATCTGAATTGGAAGCAAATTGTGATCTACCTACCTCAATGATACGACTCTCAATAAGGTCTTGTATCAAGTTTTTTAGTTGTCGATAGGTAGAATTTTTATGTCCTATTGCACGATGATATTTGCATAATGCATTATTGTCCCACCATGTTGGTTTGAATTGTCCTGGGTCATATGATTTTGGTTCTGGAAGAATGATGACACCATTTTGAAGACATTTCTTGAGGACTTCTTCAATGGGCTCACCCAAGGGAGTGTATGTGCGACCCCTCGGGAATTGTCTCATCTGGTGATATTGCCCTTGATTATTTTGGCCACTTTGGTTGTTTGAAGAGACATTGGTAGTGGGTGTCAATATCATTGTTGGCTTGTTTTGTGGTTGAACCCCTTTTAGGACCAATACAAGACCCATAGTGTTTGTCACCTTGGCATCAACAACACTGTCATTTGTAACATGTTTATTTTTGACCCAGTATTTATTTTTTTTGGTGAGAGGATTTGTATTTGTGTTTTTGGGACCATATCTTAGCTCTCCCTTTACGATAAGAGCTTTCTCAATTTGGAAACCTTTTTCGACTAGTTTTGTGAAGGTTGTGCAACAATGCACTTGCAATGCATATTTTAGGGGGCCCAAAAGTGTTTGAACAAACATGTCCACCTTTTCCCTTGCGGGTATGTCAATGTGACACCGACTAGCTAGACTCCTCCATTTTTGGAAGAATGGGATGAATGTCTCAACGGCATCCTCTTGTGTGAGCTTGCACAAGCTAGTAATAGAGGTGTCCATGTCAATGTTGTATGTGTAATTTTTTATGAATTTTTGTTTAAGCTCATCCCATGCTTGGATATCCTTTTGGGTAGAAAACCATTCAAGGGCAAGACCTGTGAGACTTTTAGAAAAGAGTCTCATCAAGTACATTTGTTCATAGGTGACATCCATACAATTGGTTGCAAATTTGTGTACATGTTCAATGAGATTTGTCTTTCCTCTGTATTTTGTAAAATTTGGTGACACATATCTTGGTGGAAATGGTGGCATGTATAAGTTCATGTTGAAGGGGTATACGTTTAGATCATATGACACTTCTGGTTTTTTTTTGGATATATGTATGTTTTCTATTGTCTTTTCTAGACCCATTATTCTAGCTTGTAAGGCATCCATGATAGGGTCATTGGTAGTACCACACATAGGATTGATTGGTACACCATAAGTCCCCATTTGTTGTGAGTGAATGCTGGCATGTTGTTGAGGTATGGGTTGTTGTGATATGTATGATGTGTTCAGATTTGTCTGTTGTTGGTGCTGAAAGCTTGGATTGGGGGTATGTTAGTGAGTATGAATATGAGATGAGTATGTTGGGATGTCTCCCCCAGCCATTTTGGTTGATATCTAGGGAATATGGTGACCACGAATGTTTTGATGCGCAATTGATGCCACGGGCTGTGTGTTTTGACTATCATGTCCCAATTGTTGGGTTGGTACAAGGGGAATGTTTTTATTTTTCTCGTGAGAGGTGATGACATTTGACTGTGTTGTTGTGTTAATGTTTTGTTGTTGTTCTTGAATGAAGATACATCGGTTACCTTCACCTAAAATATTTTGTGAAATATCGATGAGAGAATATGACGAAGGTGTACTCATAGTACTAGATGTAGTTGTCAAGGGGGGAATTAGTCTAACTTGATGATGCCCTTGTGGCATTACCATACTGGTAAAGAGAGGATTGGAGTAACTTGCCCACATTGCTAAGGAGCCAAAAGTGGTTCCAGCCAATTGTGACGATGTTGTGGGTATTGTGGGCACTGTGATAGATTATGATCCTCCAATGGATGTAGCGTTTACTGAATTGGAGTTATTAGGAAAGTTGGAGGTAGCAGTCAAGAAAGGTATTGCTTGTTGAGTTTAGAGGTTGACCACTATTAGCATTATTGGCGGGAGTTGTCGATATCAAGGTATCAATGTCGAAACCTTGAGGTAATTTGGCTCCTTGACTCAAGAGTATGGCCAAATATCTGTCTCTATCATATAGGACCATTTGTTCTACAAAGTAGGTCACCTCCGGGTCTTGTGCTGCTACCTCTAGGTTTTCCTCAAGTATTTGTCCATATTCATCCTTGCGTAAGAATGGTTCAAAGGGACTGTTTGACGAGGATGGTATGGTCATGAGAGGTTGATTATTTGTGTTAGCAAATGGATTGTCAAATGTCCAATTTGGGTCATATGTGGGATTGTTGACATTGGAAGTGGGGTCTTGTCCAAAATTTGTCATTTGTTGTTTCTATTTTTGGAGTCTACTTTCCACCATAAAATGAGTTCTCTCAAACGAAAATGATGAGAATGACAACTAAATGCGAGGATGATGCTAGCCTATGTTTTTTTTTTGGATTTTCGATAAAGGATGACAATGCAAGACTATGCTTTCTAAAGAAGATGTCAACTAGGATGACTAAGGACGCAATATGATAAATGCAAGGTCTAGGTTCAAAATAACAACTAAGATAGATAATATTTTTAGATTTTTGGGAATAAAGTATGCAAGGTATAACCTAGAATTCAATTTGGACAAAAGGATACCTAAACACTTCTAAGCTCAATCTTTGTTCTCGATTTTGATTACTAAAGGACTTGTTGAAAATGATGAAATGACAAGGTCAAAATTACTAGTGAGTTTTCCTAACTAGACTGTTGAGTTGGAAATTTTCACAAAAGGGACAATGATTGAAAAAATGAATGATGATTAAGTCCAATATAACCTAGTTTCGAAAGCAATGACATTGTAAATCATGTTGAGATTAACCTAATTCAAACTATGCAATGATGAAAACCTAGGGTCAAACTAATGCATAATGCATGCAACTAAAAAATGAAAGATGAAGCTTATGGTTGAGAATGCAAACTAATGGTAAAAAAACAATTTGAGCAATTTCAAAGTTGGTTTTTGACAGAATCCCTTTAGAAACCATGTTCAACAAATGATTGACAAGTTTTAGACTCATATTTGACTTTGTATGAAGATTCTTTTTGTTAGGAAAATGCATCATTTGAGACCTCGAATGCATCGCGTTATTGCGAATAGATTTTGGTTTTAGCGAATGTGGCTTTTGGATTGACAAATGCAACTCAGTTTTGCAGATGTGGCTCTATGAAATTTAGATGCATCACGACACATACAAATGTGGTGTTTGAAAAGTAAAATGTGGTTTAACAGAGTGATTGCGTGTCAGAAACTCGAATGTGGTTCAACAGATGCAACACAAATTGTTAAAATTGAGTTTCTTGGCATTTTGAGGGAAATTTTGATTTGTCTAATGGTGAATGTTTTTTCCAAAAATGTAAATGTGTTGAAGGATGTTTAAGAAATCCAGCAAACATTTGACAAGCACAACGTTTTGAGAAGTAAGCAAGTGCACATAAGACAAGTACAATCCTAAAAGGCCAATAGGCCAAGGGTTTGTATACTTGATATAGCCCACTGATATACCCTGAATTGGTGATAAACACCTTTCCTTCTCGAGAGTGGATAGCTTAGAATTTTGGTGGCATTAGCTCCCCTCCATAGCTCATTAACGTCATTCGAGCACACCAAATTCGGATTCTTGGGGAATGACATCCCAAGAATTGCTATCTCTACTCAAGGGGATTAGTAGTGAGTGTCTTCGAGCATGATACTGTACCCTACACTATATCAAGCAACAGCCAAAAAATGTTGGACTCTAAAACAAGAGGTGTTTAATACAGGAATTCCATTCATAGGGCATGATCCATGCGGTGAGAGTCCCCTTTCGAATCCATCTCATCAGAACCATACACATGATTCTTTGGCTTTCCCCAAGAATCCAATTTTGTATACCGGCTAGAAGTCCCTCGAGTTCAGGGTGCTACCGATCTAAGTTGTCCTGGGGTGAGTACTTTTTCCCACCAAAATAGGCCCAAGTTCTAGAGTTATTAACCATTTCTCTTACACCCAGGATCACTTGAAAGTGCAAGGGGAGAGGATGCTTCGATTACTAAATCATGAGGGTGACACAAAAAATAAGGTGGGTCTAGTTTTCTAATCACCTAGTTTTCACAACGTGAGAGCATAATCACCTACCACCTTCAAGCACAGTCAAATAGAATCAAGTATGTACATTCATTTTAATGCACCAAGGGAAGTGTTTACTAATCTAAAAAAATACAAGCACAATGTTTAGTTTTCATTCTTCGACATTTGGTCTTGCAAACCACAAGTTAGGAGTTTCTTTGATTTTTAGTCTTTGACAAACGTATGTTTATGCAAACCCAAAAGTTTTTTCTTTCCAATCTGTTATATATGACTGATATTGCTGCTACTATAGCTCCTTATGATCACCTACAAGATCAAAAAATACTATTATAATGCAGCCAAAGAAAAAAACAAGCTCATCAGAAAATTGCAATTTCAAATACATGTTTTTGACATAGTCGAATTAGATTTTATTATTTGAAGATTTTATTGATCTGGAAAATAAAAACTCAAAGAAGAGATCCCTACTAATTTTCTGAGAGCTTTCCAGAAATGTAAAGAAGTCAAAAAAATTCCCTGTTTTGCACCCAAAAATGCGGATTTGTGAAAACCATACAAAAAATGAAGATTAGATTTTTTCGCATTGTATTTGACCTCCAAATTAAATATGTAATATATAGACCTCCATTAGAATTTAAAGAGCTTTCCAAAAAATGTAAAAAGTTTTGAAAAATTTGTCGATTTGTGTCTAGAAAGTCAATTTTATGAAAAAAAAAAAAATCACAATAACTCCTACAAAAATGATGATAAACACTATTTTTTTTATTGTAGTCTCTTGAGATAATGTACAAGATTCTATAAAATATTGTAGAAAAATTAGCAATTGTGTAGAATATATGAAGAAATTGGTAAAACCTGGGGTTTTGTCCAAAAACTGACAAATCTACAACAAAAGGTCAATAAAACCTTCAAAAGGCAAGCTAGATCAAAGGATTCACGTCAGGTTCACCAATGTATCAATGGGTAAAATTTCTAAGGTTTGAGGTTAGCAATTATTAGATCAATAATATAAACCCAAAGAAGTTATGAAGCACAAAGAAAGCAAATAATAATGAAATGATTATACTAGATATTCACAAAGCTTCCATGAATCACCTCCATAACACCTCCTCGCTTGCAGCATATGATTGACGCCCTCAGATCGAGTGTGTGAGAATTATGATTATGACATTGTCCATTGCAAGTTTTGAAGGATTTAAATAAAATTATGCCTATGCCTATGATAAATGACTATAACAATTGATAAATGACTATAATGCCTATAATCATGAAGTGGTCCCAAATTATGAACAAAATTGACATTTTATAGAAAACACAATTTTGAATGGACAAACAAGATTGACCTTTGACAAAAACCTAAAATCAGAGGACAAGATTCAATCTGATAATCCCTAATCAGGGTTAGGGAAAAATCCTTAAGTGAGTGGTCAAGATGTCATCTAGGAAAATCAGATCGACGGTGGAGAAAAGATGAGATAATTAATTTCAAAAATAAAGATTTTCAAAATTAAGAAGATAAAGATAGCCTGCTTTGTGAGATTCCAAAAATCAAAAAGATAAAAGGTGGACTAAAAAGCAGCTTTGAAAAAACAAGAATCTACTTTTTTTTTTTTTTTTTGAAGAAAGCTACCAATTTGAATTAAATCAACTCAAAATATGGATTTTGTGAGATAATAAATAATCTTTTTCAAATTATTTACTAAAATGGACTAACAGTGAAGAAAGTGAAATCGTTTTAAATTTTCTTAAAATGATGAATATGTTAAATTGAGTAATTAAATAATTAAACATAATTATTTAATTTTAGAGGATTATGACTGATAATTAAATAAATTGATAAATTCATTTAATTATGGAAATTAGTGACATATTGAATAAATAAATAAAATTTATTTATTTAATAATCAAGAAGAATAAATGGATAAAGGTAATTAAACAAATTAACACATTTATTTAATTAAAGGAAGACTTTAGACAATTAAAGACGTATTGAATAAATAACTTAAAATTTATTTATTTAATAATCATGAAGAATTAAAGGACATGAATTAATTAAATAATTATGAATTATTTAATTAATAGTCGAATGTGAACCAAGGACATAATTAAATGTCATAATTATGCTAGAATGAAAGTGGTAAAAATAGAGCTTGCAGGCCTAGGTCATTTTTATGTGTCTACAAGTACTACTTAGGCACATGAGGATATGTCAGATTGTTGCTAGCATTAGGATCAGGAGGTATGGTGAAGTTGTTCAGAGGGATGGAAGTAGTAAACGAAACCCCAACTTTTGGACCTCTAGTTGGCCTATCCCTCAAGTGATACTTCTTGATAGGCTGCTGGAACACCTATACCTCCTCAATGCCAATTTCATCTCCATCCAAAGGGCCATTTTCATTTTCAATACTTTCATCAAATAGTTGTGAAATATCATATCCATTACACACTCGATCTATTTCCTCCTCCTACCCACTTGATTCCTCTTCTAACCCATTCTCTTCCCCTTTTAGGAATGGAGCATGATTTACTACTAAAATCTAAGAATCATAAGGTCCCGATGGCACCAATTCTTGACCACTGGAGTTGTTTTCAACCTCATACTAAAAGATAGATGTAGCAGTCTAGAATTTTGGGCAATCCAACATGGAATGTTGATTTGTCTTATGAAGTTTACACCACCTAGACAAGGCTTCCTTTGCTAAAAACACACCACTTGAAGGATTTTCTTGAGTAGGAGGCTGATCCAATGGAGTAGGGAAACCTCCATTATTTGGCCTTGTGTTCCAGGTCCTATTCTATCTAGATGGTTATTTTCTTTCAAATCCTTGCCCCCCAGTCTACCCTTTGTCAAAATTCTAACCAAAAGATTGTGCTCTATCAAATTTCTGCCCAGAAGACTTCCCTCTGTCAAAGCTTTGTCCATGTCCTTGTTGAGGATCCTGATTCTCCCTATTATAATTGGACTGCATACTCCTTTGAGTAGCTTGGAGTTGACTATTTTGATTTCTAAGATAAGTGACCTCCATGTTCAATTTCTTCATTTGTTCATTCAGCTCATCCAGTCTCTCCTTGTCAGGATTACTATAGGGAGTTTGACTCACATTATTTTGAGGATATCTTGATGTTGTGCTAGAGCCTAGAGACTGGTTCAATACTTTAGAATTCTACAAATATGTGGGGAAAGTAGTCTATTGTTGTGGATGAAGGGGTTTATTGACACTCTATTGAGGATAATTAGTCATGGGTGGCACTTGATTCATTGGAGATCCTGGATGTGGGACTATAGGCAATTTTGGCACTAGGTTCATAATAGGAGTATGATTGGTGAGAGCTTGATTAAGATCTTGAATCTGCCTAGGGTGAGTAGTAGGCCCTAAGGATGGCAGGGGCCTTGACAAATGTTGCCTCAAATTAGTACTGACCTTAATAGCCTCTGTATATGCATCAAGTAGGCTATTAGGAGGGTTGGGTCTCCATTTAAGAAAATTAGTTGTAATACTATCAAGAGCTTTATAATAGACTTCTAGAGTAGTAGCATCATCCACATCATCAGGGGATTGTAACCTAGTGTATGCATGATGAAATCTATTATTAAATGATCCAATTGGCTCATTGACCTCCCTCTTAAGCTTGGTGAATTGCAAATACAACTCATTGGGACTAATAGGGATTTTAAACTTCTACAAAAATGCATTCTCAAGTTTAGTCTAGTTATGAATTGACCTAGCAGGTAGGTGATTGTACCAATAAAATGCATCCTCTCCTAAGGAATAAGGGAAGAGACTACATGCAACATCCTCATGATGAATTCCTCTATCCCTAAGATAGCTTTGAAAAATACTAATGTGTTCCTTTGCAATTCTATTGGGATCATTAACATGAAACTTGGAACAAAAGTGCTTAGGAATCTTAAGAATAACATTATAATTGTTGAAGGATAATGGATATGGGTTATTTGCTAAGAAATCCATTGGTGGAGTGGGGGTGTTAAAGGTTGATTTATGACTAGTTGAGATTGATGAATGGGAATAGCTTCAGAATGAGATGAGGATGGGATTGATGAAGGTGAGGATGATGGGGATGATGGAAGTGGTTGGGTGGATGACAACACTCCCATTCTTTTGGCCCTTCTTGACCTAGTAGGAGCTTGCAATTCTTGAAATTCTCCTTCTCCTTTTGTAGACCTAGTTCTTCTTCAAAATATTTCAGGAGAAATGGAAAATAGAAAATGATCCATCTTTCTTATTCAAACCCTCCTTCTAGCACCAATCTATTGATGGTGTTTTCTACACAACAACTCAGACATAACACAAGTATCCTATCTCTCTTGAAAGGTAACTCTCTATCAGCAAGCCTCAAGAGATAAACCCAAGGTCTCTAATGTTAGGTCTTGACAATGCATAAATAACTTAGATAATATGTGAAAATGTTGGTAATCAAAAAGGGACCTTACAAACAAATACTGGAGCTTGGAACTTATCAGATTTTGCAATGTAATGATACTTGAAATCGTAAATCTAAATAATATAATAAAGAAATAGAAAAAGATAAGGGTTTAGAGAGATTCCAAGACTAAAATTACTCCTAAGACCAACAATGCAAATGAAAAAACACTCAAAATGGACTAATCCCTCAAAACCAATTCCCACTTAACCTAGATTTAATCAAAAAACTCACAGAAACAGTGCAATATTCTAAGGAGTTAAATGTTTTCAGATCATGAGACATTCATCCAAATCAACCCTATTTTGCAATTGAAATTAATAAATACCCATAATTGAAATTAGAACATAAATTTTAAGGTCCAGGCTAAGTTTACATAGAAACTTACAATCAACAAGCTGCTAAAAGTATGGACCAGGGATTTCTCAAAAACTTAAAGTATTAAATCATAAACACCATTGCATCAAATATAACTCTAAATCTAACATATATCTAATGATATCAAATGAATCTCAAAATATTGAATAACATGAACCATGCAAGATAAATCAACACAAGAAAGAGCGCCAAAGAACAATGTCTTTGCTTATCTTGAATCACCCAATGTTGCAACAATTCCAGTATTTAGTGTTACAACACTTGGTCTCAAAAAATACTAACTCCTAGCTTTAGCTCTTGCACTACCACTTAGATTTCTCTATTTTCTAATCCTTACAAATGAGGAAAAAAATCCTAATTTATAGAAATATCATATTAGGTCAGCCCAATTAGGGTTACAAAAATGGGCGGCCAAAAACACATCGGCCTCGAAACTTCTTTTAATAAAATAATATTCTTTGCATTTAATATTTGGGCTTCTTATAGGTCGGCCTTGATTCTCCAATCGTATCTTTATGTTGCATAAACTTCAAGGTTGTTTATCCTAGCTAGCTGGGGTCACATGTCCGGCATAGAAAACTATGCAACCGTTTATTGATTTTCTTTTTCTCCTTCCTGATTCTCTCCCAATTTGTCAAATAATTATTTTTATTTCTCCAATATTTCTCTCATATCTTCAGGATCTAGAACTAGAATAAATATAACTCTGGTTTTATGATTCTTCAATTCCTCTAGATATTGTGGCATAACTTTATTCCATTCTATTTGCAACTCATGATACTTATCTAATTTTGAAATGTAAATTGCAACATCTTCTAGATTATCTTTAGAAATTGGAGCACCTTCTGATGGAACATAAATTTTGTCCAACCATCACTATAACCTACCAACATTCATATTTTTCTGCCCAAACTTCTTTCTGCCAGTGGCTATCTCTAAGAAATCAAAGCAACTATTATAGATTTCTTTCATTTTACCCTGAAGCTTCATTATTTTCTTCAATACTTTAGTGAGGAGCTCCTTTTTGTAGTTCCAAAACTCTATCCATTCCTTTATCTTCCCAATCTCATCCTAGGAGTAGATATCCAACCTAGCCATGTCTTCTTTCAGTACTTGTAGAATTTTCCTCAATTCATTGGAAGTAGACTAATCAATCTTGTTACAATCAACAACAAACTAAGAAGTGTGTTCAAGGAAATCAGAGGATTAGTGTATATTTTCAGAATTTGTTCAATTGCCTTATATCCTCTATTGCTCACATCCATAAGCCAATTGTGTGTAGAGTGCACAGAAGACTTCAATCTTTCAATCTCATTAACTACCTTCAAAGGCAAAAATCCCTTAGGCACAACTCCCTCACTACCCATAGTTTGCAGAGGTTTCATCAAGTGTTGCACATACTTATATGCATCATTCAGCTACTTTTTCAATTTCTCCTTCTCCTCTATTTCTTTGTCCAACCTTCTCAAAATGGCCTAGGACGAATCTTGGAATTCTTCCTTCTCTTGATCATTGCTTGTAGGTCCCAAGTTGATTTTCTATACCTTATAATTAGAGGACCTGACCTCATCTCTAAACTTATCTAATGGAGGGACTGCTACATGAACCACCTTGTTGTTAGATTCATCTCTTGTGATCCTCGAAATAGTTTTAGCTCTTTTCCTCTACTTGGGTTGTCCAAACTGTTCCAATAGTTTATCCCAACTTGTTGTTTCTTCTTGCACAGTGACTGGGTTTTTAATCAATCTCTTTTCCAGCCAATCTAGGGTTGTGGATGCTTTAGTTGCTACCTCCCTTTCAGAACTATAAACAACATTCACTTCTACCTCCTTTTTAGCCTCTAGTTGATCCTCTTGTCCTTCTTTGTCCTAATTAGGACTATCCACAACATCCTATTCTTTATCAGTTTCTTCCTTTAGATTGCTTTGTGGCTTATCCACTATCACTCTCTCAGGAGATTTTCTCACTTTTCCTTATACAACCTCTAATTCTATATTTTTTCTTTCAGCACTAGAGGTTGATTTCTTCATTTCTTGCACAAATCTCCTCTATTCTCCACTATCAAGTGTAGAGATGTTGTCATCTTCCTCATTTAATTGTTCAAGATTATTTGATATGTTGCCTTCCCCTGGAAGTGCCTCTTCATAAATTTGCAAATCTTGATGTGAATGTGGAGAAGGGATGGGACAATTATTTCCTGTAGCTGCTCTCTTCTAAGCATCATCCATAGGTGTCTCTTCATCATGCAACTCTTCTTCTACTATCTTTTCCTATTTTACTTGAGTAGCCTTCTGCTTGGGAGAATTCCTTCTTACATAAAATTGGGGTTTCTCCCCTAAACTTCCCAACTCTATCACCTTTGTAGCTGAAGGAGCATCTGTGGCAGCTTCATTCTTCATAGCTTTTGCAACCTTCTACCTCTCTATCATTATTCTTCTCTTCCTCACTAGTTGTGATGTCTCTCTTGCTTCAGTATGAGTATTGGCTTGAGGAGATTTCATTGTTTTCCCTTGGCTCCTAGTTCTTTTGATTGACATTGCTTCCTGAGGGACCTCCTTCTCATGGGGTTCAGTAGCTTCATCTCACCTATTAGCTTCAACTTCTTCTTCATCATGAGACTCCATGTCTTCCATTAGATCATAGCTGAATTTAACACCATCAACCTCCATTTCCAAAACTTGATGCTTGACCCACAACCTGGAATATTTCTTGACTGTTTCAATGATTTGGTTTAAATCAGTTATCTCCTCCTTGGACCAATTTATTGGAGGCAGTGGCCTATTTCTATATGCCTCATAATCATGATGCTCAAGAAGATCTAGTTCATCATCCTCCACTTGATCCGACACTTCTACAACTCTATATAATCTGATCAATCTCAAAGGTAGTCTGAAAATCCTTCCTCTTATGACCTCCCACTCATCTCTACAATTATCCCAATAATCTTCAATATAATTTTTATGCCTGAAAGTTCTATTTGCTTGCTTGGAAGCCTTCCCATAAGTACCAAAATTGCCTCTATTAGTATGGGAGTATAACTCAAATTGAGTCATCTCCTTCTCTTAATGTTGGGTACTCTGAATAGAAGGGCAGGCCTCTAATACTCCTACTCTCAATGGGAATTCTGATCCCAATCCCTTCTTCTCTATGTTACCCCTCTGTAAAACTTCCTCGAAGCCAACCATCTATTTTGTCAGTTCCAATTGGAGGAGCTTGTTGGTGGGATATCTTCACAATCTGAGGGGAACAACTGGTGATCCTTGTACCCTGATATATGTAAACCTTTGAAATTAGATAAACCATTGACCATAGTTCTTTATGAAATCCATTGCATGTGCAAATATTCTCATGTGAAGGGCATCTTGTAACAATCTAGGAATGTACATGAAGAAAGCATCATTGGCCCTCCTATAATTTTATGTCTTATATTGCCACTGAGGATATACCTCCCATATTCTATCCTGCCCCAAGACTCCTTTACAGCTGAGACCTCTGTATTTGTTCTTGTGTGCCAGCATACACACAAAATATGAAGTCATAGTGAACTAGTTGGTCTCCTATACACTCCTCAGTTGGGAATCTATGTTGTTGATGATTTTTTCCCAATGATAGTGCTTATTGGCCACAATCTGAGTAATGGGGTGGAACATCCAAGGTTGGAATATGTGTGCTTCCTCCACTCCCATGACTCTTCCCAAAAGAGTTATTATATCATTATATTCCTACTTGAAATCACTCCTATGCAACTACTTGGGAAACTTTGAATAATGTGGTTTTGGCTTTAGGATCCAAGCATTGTTCATTATCTCCAGGGCTTGGTTAGGATCTTCCTCATAAAATTTATTAAACTCCCCAATTTTTATCTCTTCAATCAACTTGTGATGGGAGACAATGTTGAAGACCTCTGCAATTGATTCCTCTGTCAGATTTTCCATCACCCTTCCTTGGGGCCCAACGATGATCCTTGTCCTAGAATCATATTTCCTTGCACACTCCAAAACTGGCTTCAGGCACAGTTGTGTGGGTGGAAATCCTACTACTTGTGCTAATCCTTTGTGGGTGATCTTTTTTGCAAGCTTGGTAGGTTCCTTTCCAAACATCTTCTGGTGGAAGTAATCATAATCAATATGGCCCATGTTGGTGTCTATGATCCTTGACCATGCAGAGGCAATATTTGTCTCAGGCCAGATGCCCTTGAAATCATACATCATTCTCTCTTATCTCTTTCTAACTTCCTCTTGTGCTAGAGCAGCCTTGTTTTTGGTGGTCTTATCTGGACTTTCTTATGCCCTCATCTGTTAACACAAAATGACAATTACCAGAAGGAAAGCATTATCATAACTCATTTAAATCTGACCAATTAATCACTCTTAACATGATCATTTCATCATTAAAGCACATAAATCATCACTAGCAATCATCATGATCAAGTACTAATCTTTTAAATTGAATTTTGAAACCAAAACAAGAAATTTGAAGAATAAGAGCTTGCTCAGATTTTCTGACCGGATGATGGTTTGGTCGATCCGACCGAGCTAGGATTAATCGAATTCATCCCTTCAAAGGTAAATTGATCGCCTCAAACTTGTGAGTTGAAATCTGTGTGATGTAAAACATTAAATCATTGATGCACAAGTTCATTTCAAGCATTAAAATCAACATGAAATCCAGATGTGAACGTTAACCATGAAATTTGGAGTAGATCAGAAATTTCAGCCACCCTTGAATTCCCCAAAATTTGAAAAATCCTAGGTACCCAAAAAATTTCAAACCTAGGTTGAAATCACCACTTATCGTATGCAAGTATGAAACTTTTAGCTAATCCGACCCACCTCAGATTATCCAAGTGGATTAAGGCTCAGCTAATCTGAGCTAGCTCGGATGCACTGAAATTTTGTCGGGGCATTGAAATTTGCTAAGTTTCAAAAAAATTCAAGTTAAATTTGTGGGATTCAACCAATTTTTATGAAAAATCAATCATTCAACACCTTTTATGCTATGTCCTAGACCAATTTCTTGCAATGTCCCAAGGATTTGAATCTTATTGTTCATGTTTAACTTCTCAGGTAGGAATTTCTTCCTAGGGCTTGAGCAGGATGGAATGAAAAAAGGGGATTCACTACAAATTCAAATTTCAAAGCTCAAAATGGAACAATCCTTAATCATGCATTCTTTGAAACCACTGAAATAAGAACTCTGACACACTCATCTACCAAGCCCTATAAAATGTATGATATAGCAATAAACCCTAATCGTGCCATGTAAGCAATAATCAATGCAAAATACAGACTGTTGTGACCCCAAAATGAATCGACTTCACTCATTACTTATGGATGCAAAGGCAGAACCAAAATGAGACCAAAGCAAGTTGATGAATGAAAGGACATTCCTTTAAATGGGAAACCCTAGAAAAAATATCAGGCGGACTAATGAGAGGGTACTAGAATCTAATGACGACCACACTCCAAGTAAAATATCCTCCAAGAGAATTCCAAATCGATGCACAATGAAGGATGTATGGTTTCTCTTCAACTCTCTTCAAATAAAAATAAGAAAAATGAAGGGACAAATCAAATATAATGTTGATTTAGTGCCATTAATGACCCTCATTAATGAATGACAAGACATTTTGCAATTTTTCATAAATGCAACTAGAGGGAGGATTTTGGGTAATCCGAGGTACCTTGGATTACTCGAACAGACTAAGGTTTAGATAATCTAAGCCTGCTCAGAATCTCTAAAAATTCCCAATAGTTAATCAATTTTTCCTAGTTTTCACAAATTTTGACCTGAAGGTGGTTTCTAAGGGTTAGGCCATAACTTCAAATTACAAGAGAGCATCTCAAATACAAGTTTATCAATGTGCACATGGGTGAATCAAGACTTAGAGTGAGGAACTTATCCCATAAGGAGATGAATTTGAGACCCTACGAAAGGAAAACACGAAAGTGCAACAAAAGGAAAAAGAGGGTTCCTACTTTCAGTGGGGCGTGTGTGCAAAAACTACACAACACTTATCAACTTCATTCTCACTATCTATGTCAATGATATTAAACTTCTTCCTTTTTGCACTTGCTTCAACTTGTGAAGCTTCACCTTTTCTTTTCTAAATTACTTGTGGTCCTTCTTCTTCTAGCTCTTCATTTTCAATATTGACACCAAAATATTGATCTTTTGTGGCCTTTGACTTGACCCTTCTTCTCACATAGCCAATTGGGTGTGTTGTTGGAGTATATTTTTCCTTCTTAGGCCTCTTGGATGTTTTTTTTAGAGGATGATTTCTCCTTCACTAGAGAACTAGTTTTATTTATAGGAGAACTAGTCTCCATCTTAGTTCCACTAGGTGAGTGGCAATCCTGGAGGACTTCTGAGCACCTAGAGGAGTGGTAGATACTATTCCAGATGTCCTCACACTTTATGAGCTTCTGGGAGCTCCAACCATTTCTCTTTCCCATTCCACTTGCTCTTTTTTGAGGCCCATGGCCTTTATAAACTCTGTAGTCATCTTTTAAAATTTCTTCTTTATTTGTCATTTCCTTTGCTCCATATTCACCTCCATATATTTTTCTTCATAGGTTACATATCTCTGTTTTGTGATGTAATTAGGTTTTCTCAACATATAATTTGTGGACACCATGATCTTATTCTTAGTAATCTCATATACCATTTCTAGGATCTACAATATTATTGGGTCTACTTCTTGTATGATACATTCATCTTTGGAAACCATGAATATGATATCCCTCTAGTACTTCTAAACCATATTCTAGGGAATTTTCTCTCTCTCTTGCATCCTCTTTTGAAAAACTGTAAATAATGCCACAAGGGCATCTTCAAGTTCCTTTGCATCTCCCAAACCCCTTAATAAGTATTTTATTTTATGAGAAATAGGTCTCCCCTTTAACCACACTATATTCTTTTTTCTAAGGAGTTACTTCAAAAATTAAAACAAAAAACACAAAACTAAAGTTCCATACTTGAAGGGATACCTGATATCCTTTGTTTTCTACAGATTATCCATGATTTTTTTCCTTAGTAATTCACATAGGTCACAATTTTCACCTTTCTCCACCATCCCATAAGTATTTTTAATTGTAGTGGAATATACAAAATTCTCCTTATTGGAGAAATACAACTTGTAACCTATCATCATGGAGGCATAATTCACAATAGGATTCCTTATGTCTTTGATGGTCAAAACCCTCCTATCATACTTTTCTCTTGTTCACTCCATTACAATATCATTCTTAATAGATTTGAGTACCAAAATAGGTCTGGTGGTGCACAACCCTATAACTTCACTAATCACCTCCCTTGTGATCATTCTAGGAATATTGATCCATACAAATTTATCATGGATATGGATCAAAGCAATCCTTATCCAAGAATAGTCAAGGAAAAATTTAGGAAACCCTTGTCATACCTCAAGCCCCTTAGCGACAAAATTTTGATATTCTAGCTTCAACACAAACTTGTCACCAATGAGTTCCTTTATCCACACACCTCCCATTTTGGAATGGTCATATTCTTCAACCTTGTCATTGATATATATTCTTATGTCCTCTATGTGTAGGACTCCATATGGAACCCTCAAGAAAGCACTTGTCAGATCGACCTCAGTGGATTTGTCTGAGTGCTTCTTAAATTTAAGTTGTAGTCCCTCAGACACATCCACAACCATTGGTTTATCCATTTCAATAGTTTCTAACTTGATTTCAAAGAAATTTCTAAAAAAAATGGCAACAAAGTCTATAAATACCTCTCATTTTGATTTTCTAGCTAGGGTTTCACTTGTACTCCAACTCAATCACCTTGATCACTTCAATTTGCTTCTTCATAGCTCTTCTCTTTCTTAAATGCTCTCCTTCACTTGAAAAATTGAATGCAAAGTAACTTTTCTTATGTGAGATGACTTATAAACCTTCTATTATGACCTAATTCATATTAAATACTGAGAAGATGGTAAAAACCCTAACTATATGCATAGTCAAATTCAAAAGCTCCATAATCTTCCATATTTCAATATTTTCTACCAAAAATTTCTCCAATAGATCAAACATATTGACCTACACCACATATTCTTGTGTTGAATCATCAACACCATTTTCTTTGGTAAGGGATGAAATATTTCATTAAATCTCCCCTTGAGCCAAAGCTCTCAACTTAGTTTCCAAAGGAAACATTAGCATCAGATGCTAGTATAGATTCATCCTTAACCTTAATCACTTCCTTCTTTCTCTAGATCTTGTCCATCTCCTTCTTTGTCTTTTTTAGATCAATATTTTTTACTAGATGATTTTTTTTATTAGATTATCCTTCTTCATATTTTTTCTTTTGAAAAATTTAGAAATGTGTCTAGGCCGACTGCAATTGTAGTATATAAAATTCTTTTGACCAATCTTACTTCCATTCATTCTAGATTTGCATTGACTAGCTTTATGCCCAAATCCATAGCATGTATAACAATAGCTATTGACAGATTGAACCATTCTACCATTGTTATAGAAATTAATCATTTGACATCTCCATTTACTAGCTCTATGACCAAATCTCTTGCATGTAGAACATTGACCAGGAAAGGATGGAACATTTTGATTTATTTGGATTCTACATTCCATAGCCTTATGTCAAAAATTATTGCAAGAATAAAAAAAGCATTAAAATATGGGCACCTTTGTGTATTTGGTTTTCTGATCGGTGGTATTCTAGCTTCATTCCTCTGATTTTGGATCTACTTGCCATTGTTCTTCTTTTCTTCAATCTTTTTTTTTAGGATCTAGTGTTTGATCTGCTTTTGAAATTTCACCCTTTTAAAATCCTAAAAATTCTTTACCTTTGGAGCCTTTCTAATTTGCAATAATTTCATCAATCTTTGTGGAACTCATCTTGATTTTTTCCTCATGACTTCTTTCTTTTTATAAATTTGATCTCATATTCACAACTTCTTGTTCAAGCCTTGTGCATTCTTCATATTTTATTTTCACTATTGCAATCAAGCATTCTTTAACTCTTTTCCTTTTTTCAACTTGCACCTTTAGATTTGTAATTGTTTCATTTGCTTGATTCAATTGCTCACTAACCTCCTTGTGCATTTCTCTAAATTTCTTGATTTTCTCTCTCAATTTTTTGATGCATTCATCTACTTCTTTGACATTTTCTTTCAAATATTTGTTTCCACCTTCAATTCTTTCTAGATCTTCAAGAGAAACTTGAGTTCTCCATTTATGTCAAATATGAAATCTTCTTCTATATGAAATCTTCTTCTATAGATCAAATAGCATTAATCTCTTCTGGACGAGTAGGTAACCTTCTAATAACCATTTATTCAACCTCCAAGATCTTTCCCAAGTGGTTAAGCTCCTTCTAAGGAAATAGGATTTGATGCCAATTTTTGAACACCTAGAAAAGTGAGAGGAGGGTGAACCAATATTATTTTAAACCACTTAAACATAAAAACATCTAATACTCATAGTGTTGGCCTCACATTTTTTTTTCACCAAAAAATCAACCTATTAATGCTTGATACAACCACTAGAGTTAATGGATCCATGGGAGGCGGTTAAGCCATGTCACAAATATCAAGGGGTGCATTGACCATCTACCAAAAATATCTCCCTCAATGTTACAAGAGGATTTGAACCCAACACCTTTAGCTCTAATACCAATTATTGTACCCATGGTTTCCATTGCACCAAAAGATCAACTTGTTAATGCTTGATACAATTGCCAGAGTTAATGGATCCATGGGAGATAGTTAATCCATGTCACGAATCCCAAGGGGAGGATTGACCATCTATCAAAACATAGCATATTCAATTGTAATAATGAAATAAAGCATGAAAACATTCAAAAACATTACATAACACATGGGAACCAAGATTTTTATATGGAAAACCCAAAATGGGAAAAACCACGGTGAGGATTAGCTCACAATATATTATAACTGGTTATAGTATATTACATAAGTGATCACTATAGGTGGACCCACTACCCAACTGGATTCACCATCCTCTGAGAAATAAGAGAGATAGAAGAGATTGTGGCTCATAGCTAAATTTTAACTATTATAATTGCATCTAACACATGCATGAAATACAGTTCCAATGAAACTCAAAATACAAACTCAAAACTCTTCATACTGATCTAAATTAACACTTTGCTCTGCTTTGAATTCAAATTAAATTCATATCCACTAACTCTTATCACATATCACCATCATCAAAATAACAAAATAGATATAACTTATATATTCGTGTCACCTCTAACATCAATTAGGTCAACCTAATTAGATGTAATATACAAAATGTATCTTATCAAATCAAGATCTATCCACACACACTTCGTGTCAAGATTCAATCCTTATAATTAATTGAAATAGTTTGTAATGGACCTAAAATATGTCCCACATAACTCCACAATACTTTATTAAGTTTTTCATACCTTCAAACCTAAGAGGTTGACATCATAAAAGACCTAATTTTAAAATTTGTGATATGTACATCCACATTTGGACACATGGACCTCCAAACACCATGCCAAATGGAATATCCACTCATCTGACATCTATCAACACCTTCACAACTTCATAAAACCAAAAACCAATCTATGAAGAATTGTGGACTCACCAAAACATATGCACAAAACTAGAAATGTCTAATATTGCCAAGCCAAACTTCTATTAAGTTCATAACTTCAAATCTAAAAACCAAAACAAGATGAAACTCTCTAATTAAGTTCCTTTGACAAACAAGAAAATTATACTAGGAGCATAGAGAAAAATATTCAATAGTGGACCAATGTGGACCCAATTACTAGATCCCCTATACATAGAATCACCTGAATTGACATTTAGTCAATTTATTCAATAATCATCTTCACTAGATCAAACCTTCTTGCAAAATTGTCTTTCACAAACATATTCAACCATTCTCATGAAACCCAAATAGATTTACACCATATTATTTTTACCAGGATATAATTTTAACATCAATGACAACACTGCAATGTATAACTATACCTTGTGCTCATTCCACATGCTCATGTGTCCAACAAATGCATGAATGGCATCTCCTTATTCTTCCAACATTATGATACAAAAATGAATGCCAAAATAAAAATTGCAAAACAATGATATGCTAAACCTAGATCTAGAATACAATGCTTCAAATTTTATAAGGTATATAATGTTATCATGTTGGGTTCACCAAAATGAAATGTAGAGAAAGTTAAACCCTAGGGTTTTAATTCTAGGGTTTAGGAACTTTTCCTAAATTTTTTATGTATTATTTGAGATTAGTGAGGGTTTGATGGATTCGAACAAGGTATGAGACTGAATTACAACCTGAAAGGTAAGTCAACTTGCCCTTGACCAAACTTAGAATGAATTTAGGATTGAAATGCAATTATTCAATTGAGCTAATGATGAAAATTATTGTTCTAATGTAAATACAACATATCTAAGAAATTAAAGACACAAATAGGCTATAGAAATAGATTAAGGAAGTTGTGCACCTATGATATAAATTTGGAGATGAAAATGCTAGACATAGGCACCCCATGTGTCGCTATCTTTGTAGGGCTAATTCAGATCTATTTTTTCAGTCCTTTGGTTCCATATCAGAGCTTCTTTTTCTCGTTTATCACATTATTGGATCACTATCAAATAATTTTGAAATTTTTTGTGAGTTTTTAAGGTGTATGGTTTCAATTGCAATAAAGAATAATTAATCTTCAAACTTCCTTCAATATTCTTTAGACCTGAAACCTACACATTCAAAGAGAGAAGAAAGGTTGTTCTATTTAGGGGCTTTCCTTGTTCAAACCCCATGTTAGTGTTTCCACTTACATGATGGTAATTCCAATGATAAAATGGTAAATAATAGGAAGGAATGATGAATCCACAAAGTGCAATAACTCAACACCCTTTAATGGCTTCCTTGAAGGATTGAAATCATACACATCTCAAGGCTTGGATCTTGCTTTCTTGATTTGCTTGAATTTCTTGAAGACCTACAAAGGGTTAGCTTTCACAAACAATATGAAAACATAAACATGAACACACTCACATAAAATTTGACATGATTTTTGGATCTTGAATTTCTATAGTAAATCCTCTATTGGTTTCTCTTGACTTTCTTGATAATGTTGTTGATCATAATTTCTCCAATAATTTTCCACTTCTTGCTAGATAGATTTGAAATACACAATAACTAGGTATTTAAACATTATTATTCTAATTTATTGAAAATTAAATCCTAGCACCCAACTTTAGATATTTGAATTTCAAATAATAAAATGTCAACACCAACATATTTGAATTTTTTTACACTTAAGGAGTCAAGAGTAAAGTATTAAATGAAATAAAAAAAATTATGCTTTCAATTTGTTGGAAAATGTGTAAAATGGGTTTTGGAATACATAATTTAGGAAATTTGGTGGTTAATTAGGTCCAATAACTGAAGGGGGAGAAAAACACAGTGTGAAATTGTCAAGGGTGACAATTTACAATGCTACACATAGGTTATTAAATTCTAAATAAATAATATAAGATATTATGTAATAATAAGTTTAATTTTAACAATAATTAGTTATTTTTCAGGTGATTTGGTTGTTTAGTAGGTTGAATGACCTATATAAACCCATTGAATGGAATAATGGTTGTTGAAGTTGATGAATTGGTTATGTTGTTTGAACCTCTGGTTCTCTTAGTGTTGTAATTTAAGCATGGTATTAGAGTATTTTTATTGTGATCCCTCTCTTCACCCTCCATTCACTCATATTTCCTTCTTCAAAGTGGTTTATACAATGGTCATCTAGTGATAACCATGTGCAATAACCATTAATTTTTTCTATTCACACTTTGTATTTTATCAATAATTTTGTTATATAGACCATGTACAAATGCATGAAATTCATCATCCATATAATTTCTATTTTATTTCAAAAAATTCACTCTTTTCATAGTTTTTTCTCTATTTTGTTTACAAATTCATACAAAAATTGGAAAAATAAAAATATTGTGGTTCAATAATATTTTTTCTAACTGGGTGTGTGAAGACATATTTTAGAGATATTGATGTATATTTCATGCATTATTACTTGCATTTTTTGGTGTTATAAAGATTTATATGGTTTTAATTTATATTTTCCTTCCCTAGATCACTAAATGTATGTGTGGAGTTGTAGAATAATTGTAGCAAAATTGGAGTGCAAATTTAGTCAATTAAGAGTGTTCAAACCAATTTTAGCTACTTATCTTTCAATACAATGAATAGATGTTTTCTACCATTCCTTTATTTTTTGCATGGGTGTAATTCAAAAAGTAGAAAAAGAATGAAATGTTGAAGCACTTTCAATTCTTGGTTTCATTTGTTTATTGTTGGCAATCACAAAAGAAATAGCTAGCTAAGTTTAATTTTTTGATAACATTAAGAACATGGGTAATGCAAAGGACGAAACACATTATGTGATGGACACTCACATATTTTTTATTACAAATGGTACAAAAAAACTTGTTTTTAAGAAAATATTTGTCTCTTTTACTACTAATTTAAACAAGAGAAAAAATGCAAGTGGTAAGAAAGTATCCAAAGGAGAGACAAAAATATCATTCTAGATAGAATTTTCAATATATCTAACATAAATTACACAAAGAAAAGGTTATCCAATTCATTTTAAAGATTTTTTCACATTGGGATCTTATTTTCATATAATTATAACCCAATGTACCAAAGGAAACAACAAAAATTGATCAAGAAAATATGAAATATGGTGCTAAATAGAAAATTGAAGAGAAAAATCACATTAAAGCAGAAAAGGTAGAACAATTGGTAACTACCCCCTCATTTGACATACCACAATTATTATATCAAATCAAGATGTCAATTCCACTATTGGAAATGATGAATATTGATGAATATAGCGATAGTTCCCTCAAATTAATCTCAAATGTAACCAACAAGTAGTAAAACTAGAATAAAAATAAAGATAAATCAAAAAAAGGTGAAACCAAGGTAAACAATGTTGGACAAGAGATCATAAAGACAACTGAGGTCTATCTTGGTGATACCTTGACAAAGAATCCTTCTCAAGTATATCCATTCTATACTACATTACTAATCAATAATAAACTAGTTAAAAATTGCATAATTGACTCAAGAGTAGCAATAAATATCATGCCTATGGTGGTCATGAAAGAATTGGGCCTATGGGTGGATATTCCATATGGGAAGTTCTATGCAATGGACAATAGATATGTCCATGTGGCTAGAGTCATGTAGAATTTAGAGTTGAATTTAGATGCCTATCTTGAAGCCACCTATAGGACTGATATTACTATAGTAGACACCCCTCCATATTATGGCATGTCATTATCTAGACAGTGGACTCTTGCAATTTGGGGAAATGTTCAATTAGACTTGCCATATGCAAAAATACCAGTTAATGGAAAACAGTTCAGTTATATAGAGAACCATGATCTAAACAAATAATAGAGCACATTTATCCAAATCAACTAAACTTCTTTTGTGATGTAGATCTTGGAATCTTCAAGATTAAGCATTCATGACCTGAGTTACAAAACACATATCTAATTAATAAGGAAGCTCATCTCAATGACTAAGGTTCTAGAAAATGTACTTCAATAGCACTTGTAACAAGGGTGGAAATGGAGAGGGAATAGTGTTTATCTCACTAATTGGAAAAGAACTCAAATACTCTTTCTTACTAATGTTTGAATGCACTAACAACATAGATGAATATGAGGAATTTTTGTTGGGCTTCAATATTTTCACAAGGTATCGAGACTCTAAATTAGTTGTCTCACAAGTTAGAGCAAAGTATTCATCAAAAAATAAAAGACTTAAGCAATACAAACATACTATTTGGGACACCATAGAACTTTTTGATGCATTCTCAATAAACTAGGTGGAATTATCTAAGAATATAATGGTAACTTCTTGGAAAATATTGCTCTAAAAAGGGATGATATTATGTTGGAAGGTATAACAAAGGTAGAATTAAAGACTAGACCCACAATCCTTTATAATATTTATAATTGGAAAGTATTCAATGATGATGAGGACTTAATTATCTCCATTGCATAGATCAATATGAATCTAAGAAATAGATTTGAATGCATTTATTGAGGTGGTATCTATGGTAAAGAGACTGGCTTTGGTTAAGAAGTAGTGCATCTTAGAATGAATGAAATACCAAGAGGATTGTTGTCTCCATAATTGATGGACCTAATGAAAAATTCCTTCTCAAGCAAAAACTAGTGAAACAAGAAGATATTGAGGAGTCAATATTGGGACTAAAATGGCTCCTAAAAGGGTGTACATTGGCAAAAGGATCAACTCCAAGGTCAAAGAAATGCTTATAGCCTTGCTTAGGAAATATAAGCATGTATTTTCTTGGTCATATGATGACCTAAAGGCTTACAAAGAAGATCTATTCCAGCATGTAATCCCACTAAAACTAGATGCCAAGCCTTTTAGGAAGAAGCAACAACCCATAAATCCTACATTTACACCCAAGATGCAAGAAGAACTGATGCAACTTAGAGATAGTGGCATTATCAAACCCATTAGGCACTCTTATTGGGTCTCAAATTCGATACTAGTAAGAAAGAAGAATGGAGACATAAGAATATATGTGAATTTTTTCAACCTAAAGTTTCATCACTCAAAGATAATTATCCCCTCCCCAATATGGAAGCCATGCTACAAAGGTTAACAGGTTGTGAGCTATTGTCTATGATGGATTGATTTTTTAGCTACAACTAGGTAAAAGTCAAAGAATCAGAGAAGTACAAGATTGCTTTCATTACACCTTGGGGGACATATGTGTATATAATAATTCCCTTTGGCCTCACAAATTTTGGTGCTATATTCTAAAGGGCCATGGATGTAGCCTTTGTTGATTTGATCAATACCATAATGATAGTTTACCAAGATGATTTAATAGAATATTTAAAAAGGGAAAAAGACCACTATATGCACCTAGAAAAGATGTTTACCCAAGAATTAGAGTATGGAATATCCCTAAATCCAAAGAAGTGTCATTTTGTTGGGTATGTGTAGGATCATCATAGAAAAAATAGGCCCTTAAGTGGTGAAAATTTTAGAAAAATCAGAGTCAGGAAACTTGACATAAAATTTTGAATAAGTTATCTATATTATTTCAAAAATATGTAAGAATAGAATCTATAGAAAATTGAATTTAGTTTCTAAACTACTAGGTTTATTTATTTATTTTAAATTATTTGGTGAAAATTTGAAATTTCAATGCAGTAGCACTTAAATTTCAGGGAAAAAATAAGAAGTAGGTGTCCGTTTGACCACCATAACCACAATAAAATGACAATAATTTTTTATATAATACTTTAGATATAAGTAGAGGACTCATGTCTCGATGTGATGCATATTTTTTTGTAATTTTGTTCCAAGTAAATAATTAATTATGATTTTTTTATTACAAATTTTAAAAAATATAAAAACTTGTATGTCTGACCACCTTAACTTGGTCAAAACTTCATGAAATTCAATTATTATTTTTTTAATCCTATAGTATGTGAAGCATAGAATGTGATGAATGTTTTAGATTCAAAAAATGTGATACCATTTGAAAACTATAGATGTTTTTCAATCAGCCTATCAATTGAGACTTTAGGCGTAATTCAAATAGAAAATGAATAATAATTATTTATTAAATTCAAAGTAAAGTATAATTTATATTGGTGGAAAACTAAGAATCTCCTTTAAAAACCCTTTTCGTTTTATTAATTTTGGGTTAAAAAAAGTCATCGACCACATACCCTACACATATCCATCATATCGCCACTTTTTGGCCCATCATGATCTTGCACATACCCTGTTGTGACATAAGGTAAGTTGATAGGACATATAGTCTCAAAGGAGTGAATTAGGATTGATCCTAAATGAGTAGAATCCATTGATAAAATTCCCATTCCTAAAACAATAAAAGCTATCTAGTCTTTCTTTGGACAAATAATTTTTGTTAGGAGGTTCATTTCAAATTTTTCTAAAATTGTGAAACAATTTCAAAGATGTTCAAAAAGGGTTCAAAAATTGAATAGAAAGTAGAAGCTATTGATGCATTCATATCAATTAAAAGAGCCATCAAAGAGTCTCCTATACTAAAATCACTAGATTTCACCAAACCATTCCAAATATTTTATTTTGCGTCTTTCCACATAGTTGCAACTATGATGTTACAAAAGACTAAAGAAGGTTATGAACAACCCATACCATTCTTCAGAAAATTTCTCCAAGGGGTAGAACTAAAGTATAATATCATTGTAAAACAATCTTACACCCTTGTAAAATTAGTTGAAGCATTCAAGCTTTACCTAGTGTAGGCACAATTAATAGCATATGTTCCAAATGTTATAGTTACGCATGTCTTTCTACAATCAGAAGTCACTAGGAAAAGGTACAAATAGATTAATAGAATTCAAGAGCTCAATATTGATATTAAAATCACCAAGCTTGTAATGGGAGAAGGGTTAGACGAGTTAATGGTTGAATCCAATTTAGAAGTTGATCAAGATTGTGATGTGAGGGAGGAAGATAAAATGGTTTCAAGTATTGAACATACACCATGGTACATTAATATAACTTACTATCTCAAATATATGAAGTGTCCTAAAAATTTGAGTAATAATCAGAAAAGAACTTTAAAACTCCAAGCATCAAAATATGTGTATAAATGGAGATTTATATTGGAAGAACAAAGATGGTATCCTTTTGCTATGTCTAGATGAAACATAATTTGAGTACACATTGAAACAAATGCATAAAGGATTGTGTGGGGGACATTTCTCAGCAAAAAATATCTCTCGCAAAATATTGAGAACAAGCTATTATTGGCCTAAAGTGTTCAACGATTCCCACAGATATGTAAGAAAATGTGAAGCATGTCAGAATTTTTTTGGAAAATTAAATTATTATAGCACTTTACCACTAAGACCTATGTAAATTGAAGCCCCTTTTCATCAATGGGGGATTGAACTCTTAGGGTAAATTATAGATAAATCTAATGGAAAGCATAGATAGATCAAGTCAAGTGAATTCAATAATTTTTGTGAATCATATGGTATAGTGATTTCATATGCCTAACCATATCATCCTGCAGCAAATGGACATGAAGAATCTAGCAACAAGAGCATCATAAAGATAATCAAACAGATGCTAGATAATAAAAAGAAGGCATGGGATTCCAAATTAAGACTAGCATTGTGGTGAATAGAATCACTATAAAAAGGCCACTAGAAAATATCCATTTGAACTAGTGTATGGAGCCCAAGCTAGGATTCTAATGTGTAATCTCGTACCAATATATAAATTCATCCTACAAGAAGATATAGATATCCTTGAACCCATGGAAGAAATAATGGAACAATTGGAAGAGTTGGATGAAGTCAAATATCAAGCACAAAATCATAATGAAAAGATGCAATTACAAATGAAATATATGCTTGACAAAAAGGTAAAAGACAGAAAATTTAAAATTGATGACATGGTTATCATGTGGAATGCTATAAGTTAGGATAAAGGAAAACATGGTAAGTTCAAAGCATTGTGGATGGGACCATTTTTCATTACTGGAAAATGTGGTGAAGATTCATACTACTTGCAAAAAATGATTGGTGAAGATCATGAGTTGCTAGTGCATGGACAATTCTTTAAGTACTTAGTTACGTAGAAATTTATTATTTTCCATGCACAATATATTAGGATTTTTTCTTTTCTTTTATCCTTTTTTTTTACCATCTCCATCCATGGTTTGTGTCCCATAAAATACTTCTAGATTCTTGCAATGACTGAAAAACCATTCATCATCAACTGGAGCCAGTGTTAGAACCTCCAAAATTTGTATGATTTCACCATCTTGTCAAACTTTGAGTACAATATGTGAAACTTCAACCTTATAAAAAATAAAAAATTCCACAAATAGGATCACCCAAAAAATCATTTTTTAGGTCTGACTAACAGTAAAAGTTCTATATTGATTCAAAAAAATCACATATATCCTTTACATGCATAAATTTCTAAACCAACTATTAAAACTTACATAAATTCAGCCTTAAGAAAAACCTAAAATATTTTGTCTTGATCCTTTACTACATAGGCTTGCCATCATAAACATCCCATGTTTTTTCCATAATTAAGTCCAAGTCCTATTATAAACTTTATCGAAGAGACTATGCAACATCGACAAGACTTGTCTTAGCATCCCTTTGATAATCTGAATAAGACATCATTGAGGACACAATGAAATGTCAAGAGAAAATATTTTAGAGTCCCTTCGATGGGACAATGTGCATTAAATAATAATATTCATGGCCGCAAATTTTATAGTATCAAATGAAAGAAAATATGATAGGCTTGAAGGTATATCAAAGTGACAACGAAACATCAAAGAGATAATCCTCAGAGTCCCTTTGAAAACCCAAGAAACAGAAAAACCACATATTATTAAAGATATCGGGAGGAAAGACATATATCAGTGAGAACCAAATATTAGTCCATTTGATATCCATAAAGAAAACAAGCAAATGGGACTAGACTAAGGATTCCATCGAAGGGAAGAATGCATATCGACGGGATAAAAACATAGGTCCCTTTGATGAAATGATAACATTTAATTCCTCGGCTTTGATAATACAAAAGGAAAAAGGGTTCATTAGCCAAAATCAAAATTTGACTTAATAAGCCCATAAATGTATTGGAGCGACAAAATAATATCGGAGACTACTTGCAAGGAAGAGTTTGAGAGGACACTATGATATTAGAGTGAATTTATTTAAAGTCTCTTTGAAATCCCAAAAGAAAGGAAGAGTTTACCATTAAGAAGTACATCAGGGGAAAGAAATATATCAATAAGAATGAAATATTGTCCTCTTGACACAATGAAAGTACTTACTCAAGCCCATTGACAAGACAACAGTATGTGGATACAATTTGGCAGCGATATTAAACAAATCAATGGCCTATATTCAAAACATTTGATTTTACTTTCAATGAAATGAAAGTGTCATCAAATGAAATTTATGAACCAGATCCGAGGGCACTAAAAACCAAATCTTGAAATTATTTGGAAATCTTAAGCATTCAGAAGGAAGGAGAATGGAGTATAGTGTTGATCGACAGCAAGAGAACCAAAAGGGGCATTTCCATTCAAGTAAGTATCTAAGCTTGAGCTAAAAAAATTTAGTGTCTAAAACCAATTAAATTAGCAAGCACAGAAGTAGGGTTTTTTGAGAAATTCATATTATGGCAAGTACATCTAAAACTCCCAAATTTAAGAGACAAAAGTTGCAGACTCGACATTTGAATTAGGTCTTGGTCAACCAATGTCCTAGATCTGAACAAAGGTCTAGACAAAATGTGCAATTGAATCCTCAAGCCAAGAAATTAGAAGACAGAAACAAGGAAGTAGGCAATACATGGACCCTAACAAGGGGATATAATTTGTTCATATACCATTACAAGAAAATCCATAGACACTGATCAGTCTCCAACCCTTGGAGACTGAATTTACAGAGGTTAGTAGTACCTAATGTGTTTTTCAATGTCAAATTGATTAAGTAACTCAAAGATAAGTATGATCCTTAAACCTACATGATTTACTTTAAAGATAGATCTTCCTTTGTCCCAGTCACTAGAAACTACATTTCCATGGTGTTCCAGTTGGATACCAGCATGAACATAAAATTCAGGATTCAAGGTCTACTAGATGAGTAGCACAACATGAGCACTAGTTACAAGAGATGGAGGTTATCACTATAGATACCCCATGATGAAGGAAACCAGCTTAAGATATTTTCAGTAGAAGAACATCCCCCATTCTATATGAGCCTATTTGAAGAATAATTCTAATATAAACACTATTATGCTTGTCAATTGCTTAGTTTGGATGCTTCCATATTGATTTCCATAGCACCAATGGTCCTAATGGATGATTTACAAAACCAAGATGCCCAACCACTTGACTATGTTGAGTACTCAGCCAATGATATTGATGCAAAGGCAATGGTGGGAAAGCAGACTTAGGAGGCACAACTTCTTTGTATTATGACTTTTCAAACAAACTTTCAATTCAAGAGGCTTGTTCCTAGGCTTCCAAAGGCCAAACTAAGGAACTCAAAATCCCTTTAATACAACCATAGACAAGATTTCTTAGACATTCCCAAAATACTCACATAACACCCTCAAAATGATCACCATGCTTGGTGGAGACAAGATTCATCCAACTCAACACTCAGACCTACTAGGCTTAACCAATGCTATCAAGAGGACAGTCAAATTTTAGTGGCCTAAAATACTTCCAAGAAGGCTCAAAATCTGTATTTAGACTTCCCCATGGTACCTACACACACCATCAAAAGCATTAGGCAAAATTCAAAAGGAAACTAGAGTTCCTAGAACAAGACAATTTGCTCCAAAGGGCCTAAATAGGACTGAGAACAGCAACTTCAAACTACCTAGGCTCTCCCCTTCACCCCAAAACCTCAAATTAGAATCCTACAGGCTAATTACACCCTTCCAAATCATTTCCAACTATCTCTAGAACAAATTTTCCAAAACCCAAGCAAAAATCCTTTTTTTTTGCTTATGAATTAGGCTTGCCACATAGAGATGTCAAGCCAAAAACTTTGCACCACTTCTTTCCATGAACCTGCCATTCTCCAAAACACTTAGGGAATAATGGTACAGGGTTAAACCTTCCATCCCACCAAGAATAAGCAGATCTAACATGTGGGAATGGAAGAGATCCACATATTTCTCTCAAAACCCTAATTTTAAGGGTTTTCAGACCACCTGATGAAGAATTGGGGATATCTCCTTTATTTCTTAATGAAAATTCACCACTTCAACGCAAAAATGAAGCTTATTAAATCCTCTTTCCAACCATCACATGCTTGGAGCATAACTCAAAACGTACAGGCCGTACAAAGCATGGGATCAGCAGATTTTGTTTTAGAAAACACAGAAAATAGCAAGTTTTTTTATTGAAAATTCTTTCCAACTTCAACAACAACCTTTCCTCGACCAAGAGAGGAATATTTAAGGTCTCCCAACTTCCTCAAATGTCCTCTAACTGGAATTTTAATCATTTGGATGTTAGAACACCAAGAGACTCTATATTTTCCTTTAAATGCTCAATTAAGGTAATTTGAACAACTTACCTTAATGAACCTACAAAATACCTCCAAAATGTGTGAAAGGCATCAAAGCCCACTCAAATGAGCAAGGTGACTCCCCTCAGGTGTCTAGTGACAACAAGGCATCTTTATTTATTTTTATTTATTTTTATTTTCCAAGATGCACTAAACTTACAAAGGAGGATGGAGGCCTTGTTGTACAAAGAAGTTAATCACCAATACCAAAACTCAACAAGAAACCTAGGAGACCTATTACAAAACATTTGAAATGGCCCATAGGACCTTATTCCATCACAAAACCAGAAAAAAAAAAAAAACACAACCAAAACATTCTAGGTCCATTAGACCCATTGGTGCTCCTGCACCAGATATCCACAATTCCCTTATTTCTATCAAGAATAAGGATGGAGGTATATGATTTAGCCACTATTCATTATTCATACATCTCATCTTGTATGAAGGAAAAAATATGGGAATGTGGAGTGAGAATCTGAGGATAAAATGCATAGATGATGATGGAAATATCAAGCCAATATAGATGTGGATAGTGACTTGGGATAGTAGATGTGTAAGATCACACTATTTTTACTTTAAAGAGTATATTGTGAAACCACTCTATAAATTCCTGGGTCATCCATGTGACTATAGTCTCTCACCAAAAATATAGAGATTTCTTAGACCCAAGGATAGGGATGAGAGAGGGAAATTCAATCATAATTGGGGTGATTGGTACACATATGATGATTGGAAACAAAATAGGGTATATGGTTTTGAAGGATTCCCATTGTTGTTACCAAAGACATGCCCTAACAAGGTAGCACATTTGGAAATTTTTAGACAATTAGCCTATTCATATTTTATGCTCCTTAAGAGCTACAACAAGTAGTCACTTATGCCAGGTACTCTTTGCTTTGGAGAGTTTGGTGTTGTTTAGATAAGAAAGGGTATGAACTTATCAAATAGAAGTTTGAGCATTATAAAGGGGAGTGAAAGAGAAAAATTTGATCTTGAACATTTCATGAATGATGTCAAAATAAGCCAAAGGTTGAAAGGATATAGTCATATACTTCTTGTAGAAAATGATTTAATTAAAAATGTTGATGAGTGTCATGCAGTTAGGAGGAGAAGCCTATATGATAGTGTAATGACAACAAAGGCATGGAGGAGGTACAATGATCCCTTATATGCAGGCACCTTTCTTAAAATTGACAATCCTATAAAAATATTGGACACATTACTTTCAAATGAAGCTGAATTGACCAGGGATGTACCACCCTTAGTGTTTGAAAATAAAAGGAATGAGGATATTATGGGGATATAGGCTGAAATTGAAATCCCATTGTGTCAACTCTCTCCACAACCTACACTAGAGGTTAGTTTTTCCATTGAGACATCCATGGAAAGAGAAGAAGAAGAGATGGATGATGAGGAAGAATTTTTGTAGGTAACTAAACTAGTTATTAAGGACTATGATCCCCCATTGGAGAGGAATGTTGTTATAATAGAGTCCTTAGATCATCTCTCAGATGATTTGAGACATCATGCTAGCCAAATATTTATTTTTGATTATTATTTTGTTAAAACCATAGAGTTTAATTCATTTGTTTATGAATACAAAGGTAAATTGATTAGAGAGAATATCAAGGAGATCACTTCTGAAAAGGAAGCAAAAGCTTTAAAAGAGTTGCAGGAAGAAGTGGATAAGGAAATGGAAGGCATCACTCCAGAGAAATGAAGGAAACTAGTAGAAGAAGTAGGGGTTATGCTTCTCTTTGGGTGGGATATGAGCTCTACTATTGTATTTGATAGCTTCTGAAGAAGTCAAAATAAGACATTACAACTAAGCATAGAAGGAGTGGATAGAATATACACTAGATCAATGTATAATCCTAACAATACAAATTTTCTAATTTGGGCCCTACATCCACCAGAAAAAATACCTACAACCATCGATGAGCCTAAAAAGGTATTTGGCCATCTTTTTGTTCAAAGGGTTGGAGATAGTGATCCTATTGAAACTATACAGTTATGTTCCTAAGTTCACCAAAGCTCAGATTGAAAAGTTGGTGAAAGATAACAAAAGGTATATGACTGAAAATGAGAATTTGAAGCAGGAAATATCCAATTATAAGGACAAGTTTCCATCCTCAAATACTTATTCCCCATTTTTAGAAGATGATAAAAAGTATTGGAAGCTATGTCTGAAAGTACATATTGGAGGCATAAGGCTAAGAAACTTCAAAATAAATATGATAAATTGGAAGCAAAAATGAGATCCACCAAATTCAATATTGTTTCATAATTGATAAAGAAAAGGTTTGAAAAAATACTTGAGAAAGCTAGCTAGATATGGACAACTCATAGTAGAGCATATGCCACTTTTAGGAGCATAAAATATTGTATCTCAAAATGGTGGAGAAAATGGGAGAATTAATAGCTAAAGGAAATGTGAATGACCAAGTGTTCAAAACTTATAATGAGCTAATTGATATGCATGATAAATTTCATATTATACTTATAGAAGAGCTTGGTGATTTCGATCAGCCCCTGGATATGTCTTTGCCTAACTTCTTTGATGATGAAGGTGATCTAAAAGAGTAGAGCATATGGAAGAATGAATTGGATCAGTTCTTACCATTAGCTCTTGAACTAGTAAATGATGAATCAATGGTGGTGGAAAACACACAATTATAGTTGGAGAAAATATTCACTTTAGAGTTTGTCATGAAAGATATAATTACCAATGTTGATACACATGACAGTGAAAAATACATCAAGCACCTTTCCAAGTTGAACTTATTCATTTTGTGAACAACATAAGGACATAGAACCTCAACAAAGTCGCTTAGCATTAGAGACACTATCATGGAGAGAGGGCATTGTCAAATTCAAGTTATCACGGGTACTGTATGAAGATTGATGCACTATGGTGTATCAAAAATTCTTTGGACTTCATTGTTTGTTTCCTATCTTTGTTACTTGCATAATTAAGGTTTTAGTTTATGTAAACATAAGATAATTGAAGGGACACCTTTTTGAGATGTAATGGTCTGAAGCTTGTTGCTTCCCATATATATATGGGAAACCAAGACCAAATTTTAGGATCATATAGCAATTATAGAATAGAAGACATGAAAATACTTATGATATATTGTAAAATCCTTTAAAGTGATCAATGAAGAAGAAAATTCAATCTATCGTTGTTTGAATTCTAGTCTCAATTATTTGTTGATATCATTGTGTAAGATTGTGTGGTTGTCTCTAGTCTGATATTTTTCTATTATTCAAATTGAATGTATTTGTAGACACATGAAATTGACCTAGGCTTGCAAGCTTTATTTTCTCCATATTTCTTCTTAACATAGTTAAAATATTTAATTATGTCCTATCGTCCAAATTTTACTATTAATTAAATAATTCTTAATTATTTAATTAATTCATATCTTTTATCCTCCTAACTATTTAAATAAATAAATTACATTTATTTTATTTAAATATGTCGTTAATTGCTTATGTCTCTCTATAATTAAATAAATTCCTAAATTTATTTAATTATTATTTCCTAACTATATCTTCTTGATTATTTAAATAAATAAACTTTATTTGTTTAAATACATCATTAATTCCTTATGTCTTCTTATAATTTATTTAATTATTGTCCACCTTCACTTTCCTTCTAATTTTAAATAAAATCATTTATTTAAAATTCCCCACTTTCTATTTTCCCACCAAGTAAATAATTTAAAATAATTATTTACTGTCACATGACCCCACCACTTTTGAATTAAATTAATTTTTAATTCAAAAGGTCAACTCAGCCTTTAAAATCAAATAATTTTAAATTATTATTTGATTTTCCAGCAATCTCTTTTTCCATGCCCAATATCTCCTTGTCACATGCATTCTTGACCATTGTCTAAAATCAAATCTCAGTCCTTCATTTCAAATTTACCCTCATGTTTCCCTAACCCTAATTGTTGATTGTCCCATTTAATTTCAACCTTTGATCTTAGGGCATTTCTCAATTTCTAATCTTGGCCATTCATCTAAAATTGGATTTTCTTTAAAAAGGAAATTTTTACCTCATTTGACACACTTCACACTTCATATCTCTTGACTTCATGCTTGGCTATTTTATGCTTCAAACTTTAGGCTTGCTTCATACTTGCATACTTGCAAAATGCAGTAATAGTACAATCCTTCAATATTTTCTTAGGGCTTGTCATAGGTCATAGTTTCTCATCAAAAATCTGAGGGAAAACACTATTTTGTAGCAAATGGAGAAGGGAAATGAAGGTCAATCAAGGAGGGCATGAAGACTTTTGGTGAGATTGTTCCTTTTTTTTATGCATTTTACTCCATTGTACTTCATTGTTTAGCTAGGGTTTTGTTTAAGCATTTGATTTCATGCTAACCTAAATTTTTTCCTTAGTTATAGTATCAAGTATATGTTTGATTTGTCAAGACACATTTTCTACCCCTATTTGATTCCTTTTAATTGGTTCCTTCAAGTAAGGATTAAATCCTCTTAAAAAAATCATAGTAACTTAAAAGTCTCATTTAGATTGATAAGAAGAACCACATAGTCAATTCATTGCATGTTTATGCAAGTCATAAAATTTAATAGTGACAAATAATCATAGTAACATCCAAAAAGAGAATACATACATCACTTACATCTAACTCCATTGCCCAATAGGATAAGACAATGATCAATTTCATTTAAAAATGCATTCCATAAAACTTTATTTATACCTTTCCACCTTTCAATTATAGAGTAGCAGTTAGAAACAACAATTATTTTAGGATTCAAGTTATCTATTTCAAACTTCTATGCCATATTGAAGTAGATAAGGAGAAAGGGATTAAAATTCCATAAAAAGAAAATCAATTTTCTTAACATCAATCGAAAGAAGATAACATTTATAGATGTATACCTGCCTATTTCTAGGTGCAAAGAATTCTAACCACATTGGTTAATTCTATTTGTTGGCCAAAACATTGTTAAGCCTAACTAGAAAGTCTGGCATACTCTTAGGGTTTGCAATTTTGGGAACCAACACATTCTTCTTAATTTCTTGACTGGGAAAGGCAAGGTGTCTAATTTTATAAACTTTACCTAGAACAAAATCTCGAAAAGAGTCCTCCATTAGCACACCACAAATATAAAATAGTATTACGTGAATAAAATTTCCCTAAATAGAAAATATAATAGAGCCAAATGTAAGCCCATGAAAAATTAGGAAGCATCCACACATATTTGAATTAAAATGAAGTTCATGCTTTATTGTACCAAAAGCAGGTGTGAAGGAAAATAGCCTCAATTAAAAGAATGTGGAGAAATATCAATTTCTAGTGAAGAAATGCCAGATGGTACAATCAAGTGAAGCCACCAAGAAGAATGTCTTTTCAAATATTTTTTAAGAATTAGTGCCATCAAAGGAGAGAGCCACCAAAAAATCATCTCCACCAACATTTGTCAGTGTGAAGAGAATTCACACAGACTGATGAGAGTGAAGTGAAAAGGAATAAAAATAAATTTGTCCCCCATTTAGTAGGAACTAGATGAAAGATTGCCAAATTTAGCCAAATGTACCATATGTCAAAACTCTTGTCATTCATTCATCGACATTCGTCAATGTGAGCCAATCTCACACAAGAGGAAAAAGATGAAGGGAGGGAGATAAATGCAAATGGAAGCTCCGAATTTGTCACCAATAAATGTAGAGAAATAATCGGATTTAGCCATAGTAAAATATAGTAGATATCAAAAATCAAGAAGGGAAAACATTTTCTTTTTCATGCCTTAAAATCCCACTGCCAATACAACCATTTAGATAGAAAGCATATGAGGGGCTAAAAATAGAAGCCTCGAGAATGTGTGAAAAATATAATCCAAATTTACATTGAGATCAACACAATCAAAGTGGAATCACCAATGAGATAATTGAAACATGATCTTCACAATAATGGTAACCCATGCTTGACTATATATGCACAATGAAGATTTTCAATGTGGAGGATAAAAAGTTAGTACCCCTATAGAATCATTTTAGCATAAAATTAAATGAGCACATTCGTGACCCTTGCATACCTTGTAAGAAATGGATTTATCAATGGCCCTGTTAGCTAAGGAATCATCAAGTGAGTTAGCTTCTCTATAACAATACATAATCTAAAAAGAGGAAAAAAATTCTAACTATACCAATATATGTGAGAGGAGGTAGATGCCATGAGTCTAATTTTCTATTCCTTAAAGCTAAGATCACCACCATTAATTCCCCTTCAATAATAATATGTGAAATAGATAATTTCAAAGCTAGATCTGGACCTAATCTTAATGCATTAAACTTTTCCACATTGTTTGTACCTTCTGCTAACAATTCACAAGCTACACTAATAAAATTTCCTTGCTAGTCTCTCAGGATTGTAGTTGTTCTAGACTTCATAGGGTTGCCCTGAGAGGCACCATAAGAATTTAGTTTTATGAAGTCCTGAGGAGGTGAAGCCCATTTTACAAGTTTCCTATCAACTAAGTGACTCTTTTTCTAAATAGAACCAACATTTGGAAGTCTAAGGGACTAATTTTTCAAGATGAGAGAATCCTAAGAGGAAAAAATTAACTAAATTTGTGTTTCTAAAAATGTAAGACATTGTTACTTCATAAATGGAAATTTCAAATTTTTAAAAGACTTGAGATACTGTCAAAGTCTGCTTCCTAAAGATTCTATTGTTATGTTCTAACCAAATATTCCAGATGAAAATAAAAGGGAAGATCTCCCAAATACATGAGAATGAGGAATTAGAAAAAATATGAGGCCAATTGAGGAAGTGATTTAAGATGGAGTTATGAAGTGGGCTCATCCAACCAAGATTTTCCATCAACCAAGACAAGCACTAATGAGAAAAATGGCAACTGATAAGTAAATGATTTGTGGATTCATAAGCACTACCACATAGGACACAGGGGAATAAATGAGCAATTCTAATTCTATCTAATCTCATCCTTGTTAAGATTATATCTTTTAATGCAAGCCAAGAAAATGCTCTTGCTTTGGGAGGATGTGAGGGCCCTAACAAAGTTTAAAAGGCCAGGAAGTAGAGTGATTTGGAGAAAAAAGAGAATTGTAACTATCCTTTACATTGTAATTTCCAGATTTTCCCTTGATCCAAATAATTTCATCTTGTTTATTAGATAGGATGATTTGTCTTTTGTTGAGTTCCACCTTAAGAGAAACCTTATTTAGTCTATGGGAAATAGAAGGAAATCAAAATCTTTCCAAGTTGCTTGGTTTTTTATTTTTTATTTTAACATGAACAATATATTAAATCTTATATATATTCTTAAATTTAATAGATGAAATAATTCTTAAAATTTTGTATATATATATAATTATTTCATATACCTATATATATGTGGGTGTGTGTATTTAATGAGATGGTTTTTCATTTTATTTTGTTATAAAAATAATGGAATATCTTTTTCAAAGATTCAAAACCTTTCCAAGTTTATTCCCTCATGACCATATTACTTAATCATCATTAAATAACTTTTGATAGAAAATTAACTTAGAAATTTAAAATTGAATAGATCTACATCTATGGTTGTAACTATTTTCTTTTTCTTTTTGAATTTGATTGAAAAGAGAAGGACAAGTGATATACTTAAATAACAACTCCTTATATATATTATTTTCATTTCCCTACTCTATAAAGGAACATACATTTAAATATTGAGACTAAACACAACATTTCCCACCATACCCAAAAATTACATAGTCCACTTGAAAGTTTTCATTTTCTATATCCTTTTTTATGACTAAGATTCCATAAAACTCAAATTGTTGCATTCCCATAATGTAGAAATCTTTCCAAATTCCTCCTTTCCTACATAAAAACACAAAATCCAATGGTCATGGAGTTCTCACCTCCAAACCATTGACCTACTCATAGGTCACACCAAATCTAGGAGATCTCTCTAAGAACCTAGTCATACACAAACTCATGCAAAATTTTACAAGAACAATAAATATAATCTCCAAAGTAACAATGAAACACATATTAAACTTTTAACCTATTTTCTCTCATAAACCGCAATAAAAAAATCGTAAAAAATATAACCCAAAACTCCCATTTTTCTCATTTACATCAACTAGGGATGCTCTTCCTAAAGGGTTATTTTATCCCTAGTATCCCATATCATATTCACAACATAAATTAACAAGAAACACAAAATTTTAGAATGAGCCATCACCCACAAAATTTAAATGTTATTCAATACCTTGCATAAATAAATCATGAATCCAAGAAGGTCTACTTCCTTGAGCTTTCCTAATGGTGAGGATAAATTGAGATGGAACTCCAAATCCAACTCCAACTCCTTCTAATCCCATCCCAAGCCAATAATTATTTTTCCAAATTCACAAGTGGGTGAGTGCAATATCATGGGAGTCCAAAAAGTGGTGATATGACAAAAAAGTGGCTGGCAACTTTTTTTTATCTGAATTCAATGAAACAAAAAGGGTTTATTGAGAAAATCATCAGCTTCCCAAAAATATAAGATATTCCTTATTTGGAATAAAATAGATATATATTATAATTGATTTTCTACATATATTATAACTAAAGTACTAATTGATAGGTTTATTGAAAAACATCTATAACTCTTAAATGATTTCACATTTTTTAAATTTGAAAGATGTGACACATTCTATGCTTCCCATACTATAGGATAAAAAGAGAAAAGATGAATTTCATAAATTTTTGACCAATTTATGGTGGTCAGACAAACAAGTTTTAATATTTTTAAAAAGTTATAATAAAAAATTCATGACTAATTATTTACTTTCCAAAACTTACAAAAAAAATAAGGCACATCTAGGCATGTGTCCTCTACTTATATTTAAATTTTCAAAAAAATATATTATTTTTGGATTTTACTTAGGTTGGTTAGACATAGGCAATTATTTTTCTTACATATTTTTCAAATTATGTTAATAACTTATTCAAAATTTTATGTCAAGTTACCTAACTCTATTTTTCTAAATTTTCATTGCCACTTAAGGACCTAGTTTGGACCCCCATGATCCTACATTGACCCAAGTGAAAAAGAAATCCCTACAAAAAAAAATTCAATAAGAAAAGAAGAAGTGAAAACTACTCAAAATCCCCAATTTTCTCATTCTCAAGTGGAAGTAAATAGGAAACCCTAATTTGAGTTTCATGAATGAGAGAGTGACACTTATCACTCTCTCATTCCTCCCCAAATCATGTTCTCCCACAAGTCCTCACACATATGTGAGACCTTTTTGGGAGATGGTGAGTGTACTTAGACAGTCTTACGATGATCTCTTACAAATGAGACTCACACATGTGATTCCTTTGTGGGATTCCCCTAGTTCATAAATGAACCTATGAAAATTGGAATGAGACAAGACAAGGCATCTTTTCCTCATCCCAAGACCTAATTTTTGTCACTCCTCTTAATGGAAAATTAAGAGGAGCCAAATCAAGGCCCTTGATTGAGTTTGGGATATACATGAACCCCATACCCATAGGTACTTACCATAGAGTGCCAAAAATCAAGAAAAAATTAAAGATAATCTTTTAAAGACCCTTAAAAATCCCATAAAATAAGGCATCTAAACTTTCCCACCTTGAATGCCAACTCAAATCCTAGGATTACATGAACCTAAATAAAAATAACAAACACACATTCACAATTAAACTTATGAAATTAATCACATCACAAACAAGACTATAGTCCCTACATATGGACTATGCTCTTGGTTTCATGATTTAGTCACATTAGGTTTGGAAGAGATCACCAATTACAGGGGCCATAGAATTATACCTATGCACTCAATGACACATGTCAATATGTTTAATAATCATCATATCTGAAGCAACACAGTTAGAAAACCATATGCACATATCCATAACTCAATCAAAATAACAAACTATTCACAATATTACCTTCTATCTATCTAATTTCCAATTAAACTTAATTTTGAATATTCATAGCTTCTTTATTTCACAACTTGGCATATTATTTTTAATTCATATAAGAGAAATTGAAATAGTATTACTTAATTCGAAGTAATCATCTTAATTAATATATATTTTCATTTCATTGCACTTTACCTAATAGTGCATTCTCAATTTTACCTTTTTTCATGTAAGATTGTTGAAGCATATAATGAAAAATCATATCTAACTACCATAGTATATATAACGCAATTCAAAATATACTAATAATACATATAAATCAACCTTCATAATTAAGGTAAACCTCATGGGACACATTTCCTTTAATCATCATAATATAAAATATCAATTAACTAGATTAATCCTCTAAATATTCTAGGTTAGCCTTTCATTGTAAATTCATCTTTTATTACTTTGTCAATTTTACCTTTGAACACATGAGACTGTAAAAAAATATTCATATCCTCTACTTCTATCATACAATCGTGATCAATTTCATTTACTAATAACATATGAATCATCTTAATCATATGAAAAATCATCAAGTATCAAGTCAATTAAATTCACTAACATTAATTTTAGGTCCATTTCATAGGGTCTTCACAAGAACTTTAATATTCACAATCCATTTCATTATAATGCATGTATACTCAGTGAAGCTAGTTAGTTGTCATTCCACCTTCAAACTATGTACTTTTTTTCTTAAGTTTACAAGATACCTTTGGGTGTTTATGGTTCATGACACTATTCTTTAAGGTAGGTGACCATACTAGATTATAAAACATGCACTATGATATAATATTTATCAATTTTCCTATTTATGTCAATTCTTGACATATCATTAAACTCATTTGATACTTGATCATATCCATGTCTCAATACTCAGATAAAGAGGGGTATTTTTTGTAGGGTTTACCTATATAGCCCATGATATCTTAACATGCTAATCATAGTTACTTCATTTATTAATTTTATACTATCTAAGTATTCATTAATATATTGCACCTTAGAGAATAGGGTTATATTAGTTGCACACAAGGAAGGGCCTTACATACCCATCCCCTTAGCTTAGACTTCCTCCTAGAAGTTTTTATGTATCTAGGAAATAGTTCCCACATGGTATTATATCATTGTTGAAGGTAATTCTCATTATGTATTTTTGATGAAATTGTTTCCCTTACTTCATATGAAAGAATTTTCTCATAAACCCTCCTACTAAGAGGTAAATACAAGTTATATAATAGTACTTCCCTTTCCTCCTCGATATTTTTTTAGAGTATTAGTATTAACCACATGTTTCTTTATTATTATCATCTTCACATAGAAATAAGACTGCAAACCATGTATGCAAGGTTAAACTTTTGGGATCCCATTATTTGTGACAATTTTTAATAATTAATATTCCCTACACATAATTTTCAACACCAAAATAATAGATTACTTCTCCACTAATATGATCCCATACCTTCTCACCTTTGAATATAACCTTCCATTCCTCTTCTTTAATCACTAATAATAATTATTCCACTTCACATCTACTACTAATTGAGCACATATTTTTTTATCATACCTCTATACAATTCAAATCATGCTCACATAATGGTGTTTACAAGGATGAAAAATACCAATTCTATCTAAACAATTTATAATCATATCATTGTAGGTTCTAACATTTGAAATACTATGTATATATAGAACCAAAGTACCATTTAATTGCATAGCCATATAACCATGTAACCATGTACCTGAGTATCATATGTACTATAGAACTAAGTAACCATGAATCTAAGTATTATAAATGCCATAGAACCAAATAACAATGAATTTGAGTATCACAAGTGCCATAGAACCAAAATATAAGTATCATAAGTGTCATAGAACAAAGTAACCATGAATCTTAGTATCATAAGTGGCATAGAACCAATTAACCATGAATCTAAGTATCATAAGTGCTATAGAACCGAGTAAACATTAGGAAAAAATTTCATGAGGCCCTTCTATAAGGATCCCTCCATAAATTTCCTAGTACCTTCTCCTTGTTTGTGTAAGGGGTTAGCCTCCAAAAGGAAGGTACAAAATAATCACACTCATAGAACCAGGGGGAACAAGTTATGAACTTCCCATACTAGTCCCATTTGTAGACCCCATCCTCACAAAATAATTTCTCAAAGCATCTACTCCCCCATATGACCCACTAGGGAACCCTACTAGCTATGATATTTTACAATAGTCACATTATGACACATATTTCCAACAATTGCATAAACCAAATTTCCTAAACCAAGTTTCATAAGAATACCTCAAAAAAGAAATTATAATTTATGAACCAAAATTTCAATAAGGTTTCTCAAAAATAAAAATAAATAAAACAAGATTCAAAAGTGGGCACATTAGGAAATTCTAATTGAAATAAAATTTATATGTCCTTGAGAAAAAAAAGATTATCACAACACATTAAAATGGATAAATGGATGAAAATATAAAATTTTATACTATTGGCATAATTCAAAAGATAACACAGAAAAAATGATAATAAATACAATAATTTAAAAAAATATCAATAACCCACATATTTATCAACAATTACACATTACAAGTACCATGTGGCTTTACTAAATCCACCTAGAGGAAGGAGGGAAATGGTGGTTCTCTAACCACGTAATAACATGTAATAAAAGGGTGGTCCTTGACCACATGAATATAATACTACACACTAACATGGTGGAATCATCCAAAAATAATGGTGGTTCTCTAACCACATAAATATCATAGTTGGAAATAAAAGTGGTGGTCCCTAATCACATGAATACATTAATTCATAGTATCAAGGTGGGCTCATCCACAAAAAATGTAGGATCCTATAGAGAAGGGGGATTCATCACCCCTGAGGCTCTAGGTCATTTGAGATTCTAAAGGAATGAATTACCCTAAACTACCTTAGATAGTTTGATGAAGTGGGAGAGAGAGGGTGAAAAGGAAGGGAAAGTAGTGCACCATTTTCGTTCAACTAAAAACAAGCGTTTCAAAAAATAGGTAAGCTGGCATTAAAGGTTTCAGACTGCTAACTTGACAACACATTTTCTGAGGACAACAACATAGGATCTAGACTCTAGCGTGACACATGGGCATCTTAGGGATGTGCTAGCATCCTGTATAGACAAGGGTCTAGCAAATAGGTAGAAAACACAAAGGTCCTACAACGACCCAACTAATAGAGTTTTCATAGTTTTATGAAGAAAGTATAGAAATAAAAGAGTACAAATGCACCTTTCACATGCAATCTAGTCTTCTAGATGATTCCAAGTAACAAGGCTACACCTACACAAAAAGGAACAAGAAAATTTTGGGGCTGTGTTTGAGGTCTACCTCAATTAGACCCCTATTTTGGTGTTCCCATCTCTAGGGATAGCTAAAACACCACAATATTTAAAGAAAACGTTGGAGAATAGAAAGGGAGTGATACAACCAAATAGATACCACAAACAAATATAATGCTACTCTAAAAGCATGATGATGCAATCAAATAAAAAAATAAAATATTACCTTCCCAACTATGAGCACTCAAGGCCAATAGTGGAAGGAAGAGAATGACACCACCATGTAGAGAAGATGAATCTTCATGATCCAGCAACAGAAATGGCATTGTAACAAGAATGGTTTGTTGAAGCCAAGAGAATAGCTTGTAGCAGCAAGAGAAATAGAGAAGAAGCAAGAAGCAAGTGTGTAGAATGAAGTGAGTGAATCGAGAATGAAGAAGATGAAGAATTAGAGTTTGAATGCAAGAAATAGAGGCAAAGGGGGTGGTTTTCATTGGTCAAAGAAGCATAGGATTTGTTATCTTCATAGTGAATTGAAGATGTAATGGTTATGAAAATTCCAGGGGCAAGAATCAAGCTAGGATGCTAGTGTAGTGTACAAATGTCTATGTGGTGCATTCATGTCCCTGACAAAGATTCCTCCATTGATGCAAAAATATGAGGCCATGTGGATGGAAGAATCTAATGATGGTGGGGATTGCATCAACAAACTTCTAGTTTCTAAAGTAAAGGAAAAATAAACAGGGAATTTTCCAAGGGTGCAAATTTGCACCATTATATTTTTCCCCCACTTTAGTGAGCACATGTTTCAGTGCAAATAAAAGCTAAAGTAGAAAGAGGTTGAATAGAATATACCAATAGCATCAAGGAAGCATATCTTCAATCTGTAATACCTAGACGTTAAAGAGAGAGATGGATCCATAGGTTGTTAGTCTCACAAATCTATGGAAAAAAAAGAAGGCTCCACAAGTTGTTGATCCTATAAAGCTATGAAAAAAAAGAAATCTCCATATATTCTCGGTCTTGCAAAGCAAGATGTGATCTCACAAAAAACGTGTTAGGTTGCAGAAAAAATGTTGGGAAAAAAATTATAAGATAGACAAGCCGACATGATCAAACATAGCTTGATCAAGTATACTGGTCAGGTAAGGCTACGGTTGCTACAAACTCTATTGCACAATAGTTATAGAAAAGGTGAGTCTAGTTAGGCTATCCCCAAGCTAGACTCGATGATATACGATGTCAATTGAATATTAGATACAAGGCACAAAATTTTTATAGAATACCATAGAATGCATTTGAAGGAGTTTTCAAAGGGATTCCTATAGAAACCCTTCAAGACACCAAGGGGTCCATTCAAAGGAACACTCCAATTGAAAAACATCACCTTTTTTGCAAATAATTTTTTCATCAAGGAATCCTTTTGAAAGATCCTTTTTTCAAGGAACCTATTGGAAAGAATGCTCCTTCTCAAAGGAAAATTTTCAAACTTTTTCATTTTAGAAAAATTAATTTTTCAAAAGAAAGTTCTTAGAACCTTTCACATATGAGACCCTTTTAGAAAGAAAATTTTATCCAGGAGTCTTGAGAGAATTCAAAATTTTGGAAAATGATGAGTTTCAACGAGGGATTCCTTTGTCAAGGAATTCATTTCAAAAGAAAAATTTTAACACCAAGGAAATCATTTTCAAAAGAATTCACAAAAATTTAAAAATAGAACATCATGGTAAACCCCCCTTAGGATGGTGTGTGATACATAGAGGAGAACATGAAATCCTAAGGAGAGAAAGGAGATGTATTTCATGGTATGTTGTCACACAAACACAAGGGATAACACATAAGAACCACAACATCAAGAAGTAATCAGAGATGAAGAAATCAAGAGAGACTGGGGGATTTGAGAGTTTGAGATAAAATATATTCATAAATACAAATAGATATAATACATTGTATGATGAATGATCATCAATCCTTGAAGTACCTAGATCATGAAGAAGAGAACATGAAGAAAAAAATTTACAAAAAAATGGGTCAACATGGAAGATGGCCTAAATACTCCCAATGCTTTGTATCATCCCAAACTGTTAAAAAGAAAATTTACAACATATAGAAAAATGATGATACACATAGAAGAAGTTCATGATAAATTTTCTAAGCCTATATCCAAGCACCTACAAGGGTAGCAATGGTCGTATATGTAGGATAAAAAAACATAAAAATAAGCATGGGGGAACACAAATACACAAACAATCTAATCTAATAATAATGAAGAAGTACCACCCTACTCCTCATCGACCAGTAGGTCATCCTACTCCCAATCTAGATTATTATAAGGGGGGGAGGAAAAGCCTGCTAAGGTGGGATAGCAAGGGGATACCCTCCAACTCCCCTAAAACATGAGCCAAGGAAGAAGGCCCCTTGAGGTCTTCTTCACTAAGCTCTTATGAGGTAAAGGTCATCAATCTTGCAAAGATTAAGGGAAGAGTTGGGATATCATCCATCAAGTTAAACATACACTTCACCAAAGTGTCATGTGTTAACCAAATGGGAGAAGAAGGATGTAACCAAGATCCACTACCAACCTCTTCGAGATGAGTAGTGAAAACTCAGGAAATGTAGGGGCTGCCTCAGTTACAAGGATGGAATAGGCCAAAACAAAAATTTCTTTTGAAGAAGGTGACCCCTTCTTTCAACCTCCAATTGAAGTGAGGTCATCTTCCAACTTACACTTCAACGAAGGATATGAAATCCCCACAAAATAAGTGGAAGGTGAGGAGGAAGAAGACAGAGACATAGCAGAAACCACCATGGTGTTTGACATGTCTACAAGTTGAGAAAAGGGAGGGATGTCTAGAAGGGACATCAAAAGAGGAGGCTCCATGGAAGGAGTGATAAATACTTACACACTTTGAGGTGAGGATCACTAACACCTTTTGGGGGACCCAGGAGAAAAATAGAGGTGATTGGAACTAAAGCAGGCATAGTAAGAGAAGACAATTTAACAACAAAAGAGGATGCAAAAATAGGGGCCACTGGCTCCCCCTCCATCTTCTATGAGGTTGTGTGTTCAGTGGAAAGATCCTTTTTTTAGCACTTGTGCTGACATGAAAACTAGTTATGTTGGCTATGGGAATTAGAAGATGCGGTCTTAGAAGAGGCTAGAGGCTACTACTCAACCATAGGAGTATCCTTCACAACCATGGCTAGTGGAAGGGTAGGCTCCTGAGTAGGAGTAGAGGTAGGAGAAACCATGGGAAGAGAAACAAAAAATAGTGTCTTAGTGATGGGCCTCTTCCCATTCTCTACCATAGGGGCAGATAGAGAAGTAGTAGTAGGTCAGGGAGGCCGAGACACAAGAGAAACCATACTAGGACCTTTCCCCTTGCAATAGACAATAGGCCTAGGAACCATAGGCAAGATAGGAAGTTCAAAGAATCGACACTTAGCTTTTCTCCATGTAGGAACCATCGAACTTCATGTGTGAGGCATGAGAGTAGGAGCCAAAGAGGCCACATTAGGGTGAGAAGTAGAAGTGGGAGTAGATGATATGGAAGAAGGACCTTAAGTGTGAGAAAGTTTCTCCTTCCCCTATTGTTGGGTAGAAGAAGAAACCTACTACTAAGAAATCATGGAAGCCTTCATGGAGATTTCATAGAGGGGCACTGGATATCTAAACTTCAGCCCTAAGCCCCCAGTCTTATGCTTAATATAAACCTTATATAGAAAATATCCCCTAGGATGGAGAGGTCTGATTGGGTCAGGTTAGAAATGATCTACTACAAAAACCCCACACAACATATTAGTTTATAACTGCTGACGTGTACTACATGCACAAAATCTTCATGAGTGAATTTTAAACATTTATGAACCATAGAGGAAACACAATTCATAGAGGAAATCTATGAGATGCCTAGCCTAACTTGGAATAGATTAGACTACAAAATGATAACAAATGCAACATCAACAACCTTGGGTCCTACCAAGACTGACAAAGAAATAGAACCTAAAGGACCAACTGAGAATCTATCATGTGTATAGAGGGTGGTCTTTGATTCTTCATAATTCTCCCTATTCCAACCATTTATGAACAATGTCTCCTCTGTTACCAAATTGACCCAACTCATTGGATCAACTAAAATGCAGGTTATGGAATTTATGTTGATTCAGGAAAGAATGTATAAAGGGGTGAGTTATTTATTGAGATGCTCATCATGTAAGGCAAATTTTATGTTAGGTGTAGCACTCACATTTTTGGGTGGAGCACATGTGAAAAAAACCATATTCACGTACTTAGATGGGACTACTTCAAATGTAACAAAAGATTAAATTACCAAGTTTGTAGAATGAGATGGAAATATATTAGTGTAGGTTTGTAATTTACTATTAGGCTTTGGCACAAATTTATTGGAACACTTTTTCTTTCCATCAAGATGGATAGTCCTATCATCGATGTGGTCCTAGATCTTATATTGCAATTGCATGCACCGATTAGTATCATGTTTGTGTACTTGATGGAACTATCATAATTGGTGCTCGTCATACCAATCATGATTGGGCTCTATCAGAGGTCCAGGTTCTAGCAATGTGAAAACATTATCTTTTAACAATTTATTTAAAATAGCATTATAAGACTCTAATAGCTTCATGAAGTATTTGATGCACCCCAAACCTTTATCTTTGGGTGGAAAGATGACATTTGTGACAACTTTTTTTTTGCTAAAAATGAACATTGTAGATCGACTATCAAAATGGTAGTGTGAGGAAGAACCCCCAAAATGTGCCACCATTTGTTGGTATTCACACAATGTGACACTCATGTGTGCAAAAGAAGGATATTTCATCAAGGAAAACTTATCTTTCCATGATTTCTATAAGTTTCCAATGAAAACCATTTTCATATATGAGGTGAGCAAAGGGTAGGAAATTTGAGAGAATAAAACTTGATTTCAAGTGATAAAATCAATTACCTTCTCCTGATCTCCTTGCTTAAATTGAACAAGATTTGAAAAGATCATCTTCGACCAAATATTAGCTCTAGAACTACTCGAGAAACTAATTTACAAGCTAATCAAATGAGAAAATAAATTTATCTAGTAATGAACAATAACAATCAAGGGCAATGTCCTTAAGGGATCTTGGAAAGAGTTTAGCTATTAGAGCATCATGGTAGAAGGAATTAATGCACATAGCATTGAATACTGAAGTGTGTGTTTGAGGGTCTCCACAACCACTATACTTTTCAAATTTAGGAATCTCCATCCCCTAGTGGATGTAAGTATTTAGAATAGAAAATGATAAAGGATTGTGGCTGAAAGAATGGTTGAAAGATAGGTGGAGAAGTAGCACTAGATAGGCTCACTAGCTAGTTTAGCATCTGACCCATGTTCTATAACAAAGCATTTAAGTTAGGGTCAGAAGATGGAACGTGATCAAAGGAACCTCCACCAGAACCATAAGAGCCACCAGCCCCCATTCCAATAGAGACCCTACCACCTGAACCAACATGGACTCTAGAATTTCCACTAAGAGTATTCAGGGTGGAAAAGCTAAAGCCTAAGGGTATCTTGTTTTCTTTAAAGGTGGGGATCAGTTGAGGACTAGAGGTGGTGTCAACAAAAGGACCAATCTCAACCATGTACATCAATATTTTAGGCATTGATATTTCTATCAATATTTTAGTGGTCTCAGAGCCTACATCACGAATAATGGTTGATCTAGACTTATATATTGGGACATGAGTGTCCAAAATGTGTGCAAGGCCCTAGAGAAATTATATACCTCTTTAATCCTTATCTAACATAGCTCTTAATGTAGTAACAACCTTAGCTACGTTGGCCAAACTTTCTTCTTTCTCCAAGTACTTCTCGAACACCTCAAGTCTCATATCTATGAAAAGAAGTTGCATCTTAGGGATCTCAATAGCATCCGCTTCCTCTACAAATGAAGTAGAAGGAGAAGCAATAGGTGTAGGAATTTTAAGAGGTTTCCAAAAAGGACTAGAGAAACTTGTAATTGTTCTTGAAATTACTTCTTCAAAGTTAGGACTAGTAGTGAACTTCTTAGGATCCATCTCTATGTTTCATAAGATTCTTCTAACAACTTTCTTGAAGGTTTTCAACTGAGTTTTAAAGCTCATAAAGCTTTACAACACACGAGCTTGTAACACACCTAGGACACAAGAGAAGAATATCCAACACTAAGAGTGGAAAACAAGACTTTCACATCGGTTTCACCAAAAATGTAGAGAAGGAGGATTTTTCAACCAAGGGGCTACAGGTCATGGGAGAGTCCCAAGGAACAAACTATCCTAAACTACCTTAGAAATTTTGACAAGTTGAGAGAGAGGGGCTAAAAAGGAAGGAAAGAAACACACCACTTTCCTTCTACTAAAAAAAGTGTTTCACAAACTGAGTGAGTTGACCTCAAAGGTTTCAAATTGTTGACTAGACATCACATTTTCTGAGGATGGTAGAATGAGAGCCTGACTCCAGTACAATGAACTGATGTCTCACGGATGCACTGGCTTCCTATATGGACAAGGGTCTAGAAAATAGATAGAAAATGCAAAGGGCCTACTAACAACCTAACTAACAAAGATTTCATAGTTTTATGAAGGAAGCACAAAAAGAAAAGAGTACAATAAGAAGAATAATTTAAGCTATTCTAAAGCAAAAATGATAGAGAAGAGTTAGGAAATGTACCTTTCACATGTAATCCACTCTTCTAGCTGATTCCAAGTAACAAGGCCACACCTACACATAAAAGAATGATAAAATGTTTGGGATTTGTTTGAGTTTTGGCTTAGTCAAACCATTTTTTTGGTGTTCCCACCTCCACAAACAACCAGAATTCAATAAGATAAAGAAAGTGATGGAGAATAGAAAGGAAGTGATAAAACCAAATAGAGAGCACAAACAAATAGAATGCTACTCTAAAAGAAAAATGATGTAATCAAATAAAAAAATACAATATTACCTTCCCAAGTATGAGCACACAAGGCCAATGGCAGAAGGAAGAGAATGAAACCACCACATAGAGAAGATGAAGTTTGAAAATCCAACAATGGCAATGGTGTTGCAACAAGAATGAGTTGTTGAATCCAAGAGAATGGCTTGTAGCAGCAAGAGAAATGATGTAGAAGCAAGAAGCACATGTGTAGAATGAAGTGGGAGTGAATAGAGAATGAAGAAGATGAAGAATTAGAGTTTGAATGCAAGAAATGGAGGAAAAATGGGAAATACTCACCATTCAAAGAAGCACAAGAATCATTACCTTTGCATCTAACCAAAGACATAATGGTTCTTCAAATTCTAGGAGAAAGATTCTTGTCAGGATGATAGTGTGATGCACAAATGTCCATATGGCACACACATCCCTGATAGAGATTCCTCCACCAATGCAAAAATAAAAGGACATGTGGATGGAAGAAGCTAACAATGGAAAGGATTTCATTAATGAACTTATAGTTTCTAAAGTAGACGTAAAATAAATAGGGAATTTTTCAAGGGTGTGAATTTGCGTCATTATAGAACCATATATTGACCATCAAGTATAGGTCCCACACAGCATGAGAAATTCTAAGAAAGAAACCCTTAATTCACTACACCTACAACACTGCATAGGAACACCATCTGATGTATGAAATACAAATTTAGTTAGATCCTTGTAAAATTCTCCCCACAATCCTATCCTTAGTTGTAATGAGGATGCCTTAGTTATTCATATTTTTTTTCCATAATCATGTTGTGGCATGCTAATGTCCTCACTATATTACTTATCTCAAATTATGAATATTATCTCTTTGTAGATCTTGTTATGATACCTTGTGCTAGTGTTAGGAGGTGTTCTTTCAATTTTCTCTTAAAAATCCTAGTTCTCTCATTCCATGATAAAAAATTTAAAACACCTTGATTTTCTCATACACAATTTATGATAGGTACCCAATGTGGATGATACATGAAATCCATTCCCATTACTCTAAGTTTTTCACCCTAAATTACAACTAGAGGTACAACACAACACTTACTAATTCTTTTCATATATTTCACACATACAATTTTATGAGGTATACTATATTGTAGCACATTAGTGTGGTTCCCACACATACTTCACTTGTTTGGATTGGGATCCTTTCCACTCAATCATGCTCATATATACACATTTTTATTTTATTTCTTTTCTTTTCAATATAATACAACCTATTGGTCCACCTAGGACAACTCTCTCTTGAGTTTCCTAGGTATCCACCACATTATGCTATTCAAGTACATCACACAATTTTCACTCTTAGAAGGTTTATGTATTATTAGTTACATAATGATATTCATTTTATTTATGTTCTCAACCATTTAATAAGTATTTTCAAATTCACACTAGTTTCTAGATTGAATTTTCACTTTATTTCTAGGGTGTGGTCTACTAATTGCACCATGCTTTATTGTATTTCTATGTTTCACTTGTTTTCTTTGTCACTAATATTATTAACAATCAATGTATACCTTCTAATTAATTTATAAGTTTCTTCTTGGTTCTCAACATGATTAGGTTTGCTACATTTCATGTTTTCTAGTTAAATCACCAAGTAACCCATTTTTATTTTTATTTTTAGACTACAAGAATCGGTCGGGTATCTGTCCCCCTATAAAATGCAATGCATCTAGTAAAAAAATTTCACTTGACTAGTGGTGTTGGCACGACACACCCTCCAATACCACGGGGATGGTGGGGAGACTAGACCTCATGACCTCTTTCCTACAATAGGATGCTTTAGCCAATCGAGCTAGGCCCAATGCCCTAAGTAACCCAAAATTGCAGAACATATTCCTTAGGAAAAAAATTAAAGGAGAGTTTAGTTAAAATTTCTATTACATAACATAATAATATATGAAATGAATTAAAATAATGCATAAATGTTAAGGTTAATCATCATCACTAATCCTTAAGTGCATAAAAAGGAGCAACATATATATATCTAGTACAAAAATAATTTAGTGTGTTTTACATTTATGTTGCCACATTTAATGTCTCAATAAGTAAATTAATCATTTATGAGAAGTAAGGTTTTCTAAGTAAGATGATATGTATAGCTAGATTTTTACTCTTACAATGGCCTTACTCAAGGAATTTCATATTTTTAGGTTTAATAGTGTCAAACAATTATTCAAAATACAGATTCACACAAAATTTTTAAATGTCTCTTGTACCTTTTATACATACTCCAATGAATTCGTAAACACCTATGAACCAAAAAACCCTTTTTTATCTCAAAAGTTTGCAATGGGAAAGGTATTTTATCAGAAAGGAGTTTTAACTCTACATAGATAAATTACAATTTGTAAGGTATTTGAACAACCATATATGGTCTATTGTTTAGCCATGGTGGTATATTAAAAACCTTACCCTCTTATCTATATTACATCCTTTTATGAAATAAATATAGTCTTACTTGACTCTTTATTAATGTAATTAGACTATCTTTCACTAGGTGGATACATCTAATGTTACAAGCATATACTAGGAAGGACTTCATTAACTTCAAAAGTTTATCCACGGTTTAAATTTCTTAGGAGATACAAAATGGGTATGTGCAGGATCATGGTGGGCCAAAAAGTGGCAATATGATGGGTATGTGGCTAACAGTTATTTTTTTACCCAAAATTGATGAAATGAAAAGGGTTTTAAAGGAGATTCTCAGGCTTCCATCAATATAAATTATTCTTTACTTTGAATTTAATAAGTAATTATTATTCATTTTCTATTAAAAGTATGACTAAAGTCCTAATTGATAGGCAAATTGAAAAACATCTATAGCTTTCAAACAGTATCACATTTTTTGAATCCAAAACATGCATCACGTTCTATGTTTCACATACTATACGATTAGAAAAATAAAAATTGAATTTCATGAAGTTTTGACCAAGTTAAGGTGGTCAGACATACGAGTTTTTATATTTTTTAAAAAGTTGTAATAAAAAATTCATAATTAATTATTTACTTGGAAAAAAAATACAAAAAAATATGCATCAAATCGGGGCATGAGTCCTCTACTTATATCTAAAATATTTTTTAAAAATATTATCATTTTATTGTGGTTAGGGTGGTCAAAAGATGCCTACTTATTTTTTCCCTAAAATTTAAGTACCACTACATTGAAATTTCAAATTTTCACCAAATAGATTTTTTTTTAAACAAACCTAGTAGTTTAGAAACTACATTCAATTTCCTACAGATTCTATTCTTACATATTTTTGAAATAATATAGATAAATTATTCAAATTTTTACATCAAGTTGCCTAACTCTAATTTTTCTAAATTTTTTGCCACTTAAGGGCCTGTTTTTTCCATGATGATCCTGCACATACCCAAATATTTAATATTTATGCTATTCATGTTCTAAGTTTCTTGAATGTGATGTAGGAACATCTAAGTGCATGGGAAACTCTACACACCAAAAAAATATTTATGTTTTCTTTGACTTTGTCTTGTTAGTTATGTTTTGTAGGCATGAATATAATTTTAATTATAATTCCCTCCCAGTTCCTTTAAATTGATTCTAATTGGATTGAATGTGAATTTAATTTGAATTTGGAAACATAGGTGTTGGAATTTAATAATTAATAAAAATTGGGAGTTACAAAAAATCCCACACCCAAGCAAGGGGGGTCATTCTTGGCATGTTGTAACTCCACATAATATTTAAGAAATTGCATTGAAATGGGAGTGGAGGAATCTGGGAACCTAGTGAAGGAGGTAGTGGAGTGAAATGGTGAAGGACAAATTTGGAAAACTAATTTAATTTTTTGGTCAAAATTGAAAGAGGAAAATTTTCCAATGCCAGAGAAAGAAAAAGGAGAGAAATACAATAATAATGTTAGGGAGAGAGCCACACCCAGCTAAGAAGAAGAGGATAGTGGAAGGAAAATAAAAGAAAACTTATGAGTGGGGGAAAAATCCCCTAAAGAGTTATCTAGGGATACCCAAGACTGAAGTAATAGGATTTCTTGGTTTCTTTTGTTGTTGATTTAGTTGATTGGAGGACTCTTGTAGCAGATTTATAGACATTGAATGTAAAAATAATGCTTGTAGCTAATTTCTAGATCTTTTTTCTCTTTGAAGCTATTTTTGTAAATATTTGAACATTTGATAAATAAAAACAACAATGTTCCTAAATTTCTATTAATTCATGTGTTGGTTAATCCTAGAAAATTAATTCTCAAGTTGTTTCAAAAAGATTGGTGTGTGTAGGCTACAACAATTGGCAGTCCAATTGGATTCTCAATTATTAAGCTACATCATTTGGTATCATAGCAAGGAATTTGAAGAGAGCATGGAACATAGAGGATGGGGTAGAGGAAGAGCACTATGAGGAGAAGAAAATCCAATAGTTATGGGGATGTTGAAGGGAATCATTGCAAGGCTAGAAGCCATAGAAGTATCCCAAAAGAGAGGAATTCTTATTGGAGATATTAGTGAGGAAGAAGAGGAAGCACCAAAAGTTGTAGAGGTAGGAGGACATGCACAAGAGGATATATTCCTGCAAGTTTTTTCAAAGCTAGGAATTAAGCCAAGGATAGATCCACCAAGCTATAGTGGAAGCTTGAATCTAGAAGAACTCATTGATTGGATTGTAGAGATACATAAGTATTTTTGTTAGAGTCCATTGAGGACAAAAAGAAGGTGAAATATTCTTGCACAAGACTGAATGGACATTTATCCCTATGGTGGGATTGATTACAGATTGAAAGATAAAGAAAAGGAAAGGAGAAGATTAAATCATGGGATAAGATGGTCACAAAGTTGAAGGCTAAACTTTTTCCTATAGACTATCACATTAGTTTGTTTAAGAGACTACAAAATCTGAAATAAAAGAATTTGAGCATCATGGAGTACATGTAGGAAATATACAAATTGGGAATTCATGTTGGGAATGTTTAAGATGATGAATAAAATGTTGCAAGGTATGTGAATGGGTTACACATTATTATCCAAGATGAACTCTATGCAGTCAAGATAAGAATAGTGGAAGAGGCCTACTAGTATGCACTTCAGCTTGAAGAGAAGTTAGCAAGAATATCAAAAGGAAATTTTAGAGGAAGATGAAAGCCTTCATGAGGTAGAGGGAAAGAAAATATAAGGAGAGGACAACAACCTAAATAAGAATAAAGAATATGGACTCAAGCAAGTTATGGCTCAAATGCAAGGGGAAGAGGAGATTCTTCAAGAGGGAGAGGTGAAACATCAAGTGGAAGAGGGGAATATGGAAGAGGAAGGGGTTTTTCCAGAGTTTATTTTAATTGTGGTGAATTAGGCCATTAGGCCTTTGAATGTCCTCAAATAAAACAAGGAAGTGGAAAATCTAATATTGGGAAGACCCTCACCACTGAAGTTGAATATGAAATAGAACCAGTAGACCCAAAAGAAAAAAAAATTATCATGTTAAGGAAAGTTCTTTTAAAACCAAAGAAGGATCAGCAAGAACTGACACAAAGGAGGAGTTTGTTTAAGGAAATTTTTAAATCACAAGAAAAGTGTTTCACCATAATTATGGAAAATGGTAGCATAGATAACTAAGTATCACAAGAGAGGGTGGAGAAGCTGAAGTTAGAGAAAATAAAGCACTTGAGTCGATATCGAGTTACCTGGTTGTAAAAGTTACATCAACTCTTGATGGGTGAGCAATGTTTGGTGAATTTAAAAATTGATAATTACCAAGATGAAGTTATGTGCGATGTGATGCCAATGGATGCATTCCATCCCCTTTTGGGTAGACCATCGCAATATGATTAAAAATCTACACATGATGGTGAAACAAATACTTATACCATTGTTAAGGACAAGAAAAATTATATCTTGAACTTGCTAAAAGAGAAGAAAAATTAAGTGGGCAATGATTCCAAGGTGTACATGATCACTAGAAAATAGTTTATGAGGGAAATAAAGGAAGAAGAAGAGTGTTATGCCTCAGTTTCCAATCCATAACAAGATGGGATAGCGAATGAAGAACAAGAAGTGCCCAAATAAACCAAAGCGATATTGCAAGAATATGAAGATATTTTGATGAAGGATCTTCCAAATTGATTACCACCAATAAGAAGTATGAGAAATTGTAATGACCTGATACTAGGATCAAGTCTATCAAACAAGGAAGCATATAGAATAAGCCCTAAAGAGAATGAAGAGATAAAATATCAAGTGCAAAATTTATTAGATAAAGTTAGTGTAAAAGTTATTAGATAAAGTCTTGATAAGGAAAAAATTAAGTCCATGTGTGGTACCGACGGTTTTGGCACCTAAAAAGGATGGAGAATGTTAAATGTGCATGGATTATAGAGATATTAATAAAATAACAATCAATTATAGGTTTACATTGCCTTATATGGATGATTTGATGGATTGTTTGAGTGGGGTTAGATATTTCACAAAGATTGATTTAAAAAGTGGATATCATCAAATCAAGATCACATAAGAAGATGAATGGAAAACTGATTTCATTAAAAAGAAGGGATTGTATGAATGGTTAGTTATGAAATTTTGACTCACTAATTCTCCAAGTACCTTCATGAGATTTATGAATGAGGTGTTGAAACCATTTCTTGGTAAGTTTGTAATTGTTTAGTTAGATGACATCTTGATTTTTAGTAAGGAAAAAGAAGAAATTTTAAGACATGTGAAGTCTATTCCAAAAAGATTAAGGGAAGAGAAGATACTATTTAATCTCAAAAATTGTAGCTTCCTTAAAGAGGATTTGGTATATTTAGGTTTTATGATTTCTCAAGATGGCCTACAGATGGACCCAAAGAAGGTTGAGGCAATACTAGATTGGCCAACACCAAGGAACATGTTTGAAGCAAGGATTTTTCATGATTTTACTAGACTCTATAGGTTATTTATTAGAAATTTTAGTAGTATATATGCTCCCATTATAGAAACAATGAAGTGGGAAAGGAGATAATTCAAATGGACAATTGTAGTTGAACAAAGTTTCAAAATATTGAAAGAAAATTGATTGAACAACCTATCCTAGTATTACAAGATTTCAACAAAGTGTTCCAAGTTGTTTATGATGCAAGTGGGACAGCCATAGAATGAGTTCTAATTCAAGAAGGAAGACCTATAACCTACTTTATTGAGAAGCTAAATGAGGCAAAGAGGAAGTATTTAGTGTATGATCAAGATTTCTATGCTATTGTTCAAGCACTCAAGAATTAGAGACACTACCTACTACCCAAGGATGTTTTCTCTATACCGATCATCATGCTTTACAATTAATCAATATCCAAAGTAAGTTAAATCAGAGGCATATAAATTTGGTTGAGTTTCTTCAAAGTTATTATTTTGTTTTAAAGCATAGAGGTGAGAAATCAAATCGGGTAGCTAATTCATTGAGTAGGATATGCTTGTTGTTGAAAGAAATGAAAGTATAAATGTTGTGGATTTTGAATCAATGAAGGAAATATATGAGAGTGAACCTGATTTTGGTCAAGCATGGGAAGCTAGTACATTTCCATTAAAAAGGGATAAAACCCAATGGCTGGATTATTTTATTCAAGAAGGGTTGTTATTTAATGGACATTAGTCAAGTGCATTCCAAAAGGAACCATGAGAGATAATTTGATTAGAGAAAAATATAGTGGTAGACTTGGAGGACACTTTGGCATGCAAAAGAATTTTGGGAAGCTTAATGAAGGGTAATATTGGCTATAATTGAGTAAGGATGTGAAGATTATTATGCAAGGATGTTCAACTTGTCAATATCTAAAAGAAACCAATTCCAAAGAGACCATGGGAAGAAGTGAGCATGAATTTCATTCTTGGGTTGCCAATGTCTCAAAAAGGTAATGAATCCATTTTTGTTGTGTTAGATATATTTTTAAAAATGGCACATTGTATTCCTTGCATGAAATTGAATGATGCATCACATGTTGCCAACTTGCTTCTCAAAGAAGTGAGATTACATGGTTTTCCAAAAAGTATTGTTTCAAATAGAGATACAAAGTTTTTTGATCATTTTTGGAAGACTCTATGAAAGATATTGGATATGAAATTGAATTTTAGTTCAGCATACCATCCTTGAATGGATGGTCAAATGGAAGTGGTAAATCAAAGTCTTGGAAATTTGTTGAGGTTTTTGATAAATGGGAAGCCAAAACAATGGGATATGATTTTATCCCAAGCTAGATTTGCTTACAATAACTCTATCAACAAAAGAACAAGTAAGAGTCCTTTTTATATTATTTATGGATTTATCCCAAGATGAGTTCATGAATTAATAGATAGTGTTGGTTTTGGAAGAGAAATTATTGTCGCAGAGGATTATGTAGAGTATTTATAGGAACTACACAAAGAGGTGAATGATAGCTTGGAGACAAGAACCTAGACGTACAAGGAACATACTGATTTAAGAAAGAGAAGACAAGAATTTGAGGAGGGAGACTTGATTTTGGCTCATCTAAAAAATAAAATATTTTTGTAAGGTACTTATAAAAAACTAAAATATAAAGGGATAGGGCCATGCAAGGTGATTAAGAAGTTTTTAGCTAATTCTTATGAGATAATGTTTCTACCATGATTGGACATTTCATCAATCTTCAATGTCGTTGATTTATATCATTTTCATGAAGATGAAATAAGTGGGAAGGAGGGTGTTGTCTCATATTTTTGAGACATTAAGCAATGGGAACATCAGATAAAAAATAATGAAAAGGAAATTGATGAAGTGAGGGATTCTAGGATAGTCAGGAAGACACAAGGAAAATAATATAAGGAATATCTAATCAAATGGAAATGAAAGAATATGGAAGAGGTAACATGGGTTAAAACTTCATAACTTTAGATGCTTGGAATCCAAAATCTAGATGAATGTTGATGAGCCCTCACTCATGAAACACTCTTTCTTACCTAATTTTTTTGATGCAGGAGCATCCATGTGCATGAGAAATCCTACACACCAAAAAAATGTTTTCTTTGATTTTTTCTTGTTGGTTGTGTTTTGTAGGAATTAATATCATTTTAATTATAATTTCCTCCTATCTCCTCAAAATTAAAGCCAATTCGATTGAATGCAAATTTGATTTAAATTTGGAGATGGAGGTGTTGGAAATTAATAATTAATGAAATTTGGGAGTTACACAAAATCTCACACCCAAGCAGAGGAAGAACCTTCTTGGCATAATGTAACTCAACTTAGTATTTAAAAATTTTCATTGAAATGGGAGTGGAGGAATCTAGTCACTTGGTGAAAGAGGTAGTGGAGTGAAATGGTGAAGGACAAATTTGGTAAACCAATTTAAATTTTTGGTCAAAAGTCAAAGAGGAAGAGTTTCCAATGCCAAAGAGGGAAAAATGAGAGAAATGCAACAATAATGTTAGGGAGAGAGTCATTCCTAGTTGAGAAGAAGAGAACAATGAAAGGAAAATGAAAGAAAATTTATGAGTGTAAGAAAAAACATCTGAAGATCCAACTAGGGATGCCCTTGAATGAAGTAATAGGATTTATTGGTTATGTTTTTTGTTGTTGTAGTTGATTGGAGGACTCTTGTATCAAATTTCTATAGCTTGAATGAAAAAAAATATGCCTCTAGCTAATTTATAGATATTTGTTTTTCTCTTTGAAGTTGTTGTTGTAAAAATTTAAAGATTTGATAATGAAAAATAATAATGTTCTTTACTCTATTAATTCATGTGTTGGTTAATCCTATAAAATGAATTCTCAATCTATTTCAAAAGATTGTTGTGTGTGTAGGCCACAACAATTGACAATCCAATTGTATTCTCAATTGTTGAGTTGCATCATAATGCTCAAGGGTTTTTACTCTATGCTAGTCATACAAACAAATATTGTTTGCAATTCCAATGTTGTTTCATCTTAGTTAATTTACATTTTTTTAAAATTAGTCACGTCTTGTGATGAACTCTTTCATATTTTCTCAATGCTTAAAGTTATATATTATTATGAGAGTAAATTATAATCCTATTTTACCCTAAGTGCTTCTTGAAGTTCTCTCTATCTAATCATGTTGTTTACCTTGTTGAATATCTAGTTTTGGTTTGATTTTCACAAGAGAGTGTTACTACTAATACATTGTTTAACAAGAATAAGGAAGCCAAAATAATATGTAAAATAGGTAATTTAACTCATTTCATATATCTCTATGTCCCATCAAATCATAGGTAATGCAATTAATCTTGAGCTCCAATGACACATAAATCTTGCCAATTTTGGTCATTCAAGTTGGTTTCACAAATTATTCTGAATTTACCTTGTGAATTGGGCGTCATTAGTTTACATATTAACCTAGACCCAAATAACTCCCAAAGCTCGTGGTGTTGTAACCATCACTCTAATACCAAATGTAATGCCCAAAATTTTTTACTATGAAAACCTATCCAATTCTTTTGAACATTAATTAAATTCTTATCGCCATCAAAGTGCACTTTCATCAACTTTTATTGAGAACCAAACTATGGTTTGAGCTACACAAGTCTATATTGTGACATATCATCAAGTGTGAAAATTAAATCTAAGGGATTCTCCTTACAACCACACCTAGGGTTTACTTGCAAACACACCTTCTCAGCCTTCTAGGATTGACCCCAATATGTAAGTTTTGACTTAAACCATTTTTTGTATATAAGGAGCTAACACCTAAGACCAAGGGGTATTGTGTCATTAATTATTTTCATGAACACCTTAGGTTCAAGCATATCAATCCTCAGTTGACTATCCACTAGGTCCAGAAGAGATTAAATTCCCAACATTAGTATTTGAAATAGTTACTTAGCATAACTTGGTTGGATATTCACTTATTCATTTTTGAATAAATTAGGATACTATTAAATTTCATAACTTATTTAGTTACATATCAATAATGATTTAAATTCTAATTCCTCAAGGTTGCATAAATAATTTGAACGTAAGTTGTTCAAGATTTTAATAATCCTTCATTCCAATGATAATTAGCCTACTTAAAGACCTTAAATTAGTTTTTCTTTAATATAAAATTGATAACCACTTAAAACTATAAGGGAATTAAATCCTTAAATCTGACTTTACCCACAATGAATTATTTATTGTTATTTTTATAGATTTTATCATGGCACAATTTTTGAGGTATGGTATCAAGTTAATTTCCCATGCCTTTATTCATGAAAGGGGTTTAATTTTATAAAATTACTTTAGTTTATATGAACCATTTACACTTGGTTACTCTTGGGAGGATTAATTTATACAATTATAATGAATATTTAATACCTTAAGATTTCAATGGTTTATTATCATTAGGTTTCAATCACAATAATTAAATTCCCTATAATCCACAACTTATTTCTTTAATTCAAATTTATAAAGTAAAATCTCTTATTTAAATATCTCATAGAATGACCTTTTTTTTATATTTTATAAAGTTCCAAAGTTCATACTTAGATATTATAAAAGCGGCTTTAAGTTACAACTTAAAGTCATGGGTCCTAGTTGCATTATCTCCCACCATGGACAACTTTGTTAATTAAGCAAGTTTACTTAAAGTAATCATTACTTATAATCAATAAATAGTGCACTAATTTTTTACCATTGGATGAAGTTTCATCACAACCCTTAGATCTAGGGTATCTTAAGCAAACCCTAACCCATAAGATATCTTATAAATTTCATCTTTCTCTTATGGTCTTCCCATTTTTTTCAAATTGTAAAGAGGGGATGAAAAATGAAATAAATGGAGTTTATTTGTATCCAACTCCCTTCTTTTTATTTGCATAGAATACATTGAGAGTATATATATGCAATGTATATACTTCTCACATGATAATTTGAACATAGTTGCAGATCTTTTGTTTATTTATTTATAAATAAAAAATAAGTCTAGGAAGAACACAAATAAATAAAGTGAGATCATTTAATTATATTTCTATGAGTCTATTTCATATAACAATGAATTTCATCTTTACTTTAGAATGAGTGACTCATGTAGTTCAAATTCGCACCAAAGTGAGGGAGAAATCTAAAGGAGGAAAGTGCATGCATCTCCCTTTTACCTTCTCATTTTAAACTCACTTTTATCTTCATTGTAATACCTTTTCCTTAATGCTTAATCCATGTTAATTTACATGCATAATCTAGCCATTATCTAGTATTTTGTTAACTTGATTTCATTATTCTATCCATATAATTGTTTGTGTTTGATTCATTAGAGATTTCTCTAGTTGAATCAAATTGGGGATGCTATTATGTCCCCTAGATAAAACCACACATGTAACCTCATCATTTCAAAATTTAAATTGACCACTATTAAAGTTGGTATTTGTAGAAATTGATGGTTATTAGTTAGTCTGTGTCAACAAAAATTCAAATTGATTTCTCACAAACTTATATTTAAAGACAATCTAGATAGGTCATGAGTAATCATTGATTAAATTCATGAAACATCATTAAAAGAATCTCTAGAAGGAATTATCCAAAATTAAATTTAGGCTTACATAGTCCTCGATAGATATTATGTCATCTAGGAATTCCATACACATGTCCTTTGTGTCTTCAATCTTGTAAAATTAACAATAGGGTTTGAATCAAAACAAAGGATGTTTCATAATTTAGTCCTCTTATAAAAAATATTCAAATGCACTAAGTTAAATGTCGTATTTTATGTAGAAAGAATGTGCACTTTATAGACAATAAGGGTTTAAAGGCCCATAGTGTTAGAGGATGAGATAGTTCCTATAGGACCCAATCGTGTTCGTTGGACAATATTGTAAACATTATTTCATCCTAGGATTTAGAAGTCTGTTGATTGGTCAATATATGTAATCTATACGAAATCAAATTGAACATCAAATTAGAATCTAATAACTTCTATAACAACTCATTAATTATTTCAAATATTAAAACCATCAAAATATATTCTAAGCAATATCTTCTTTCTTCATTTTAATTTACAATTTACATACTCTAATCTTAATCATTTCACTAACTTAAAATTTAATTGATTGACTTATCATACTATTAAATTACTATAATAATTATAAAATTAAAATATTCTAAATTATTATACTATTATATTGATCGTAAAATCTATTTTATTTTCTTAAAATTATATACAAATTTAATAATTTAAAATTAAATGTAAAATAATTATTAAATTATTTTTGAAACAATATTCAATATCCCAAAACAAAGTTAAGAGTTTAGGCTCAACCATGCACTATTAACATTCATCAAACCCAACTTTGAAAATTAATTGATTAATGCACCCCAAAAAAAGGGAGAAAACTCACATGAGAAAAACATTACATTTTTTTATAATTGGAAAACATGGAGATAAATGGTGAAGTGAACTATACAAAAGATATATTGTCATCCAGAGTGCTAATAGGTACAACTCTTTTATGCCTCCAATTTCAAGAGAGACTTACATGTGCAAATAAGGGCACCCGTAGATCAGCATTAAGTAAGCAAGCCACTTAAAGTTTTACCTTTTTAAAAGATCTTTTGACATACCTTTGGTGATCTCTGATGTCAATGCTGGAATCCAACTTAATAACTGCTGACTCGCTCATTAATCATTCCAGGATGGAAAAGTAATAAGCTAAGAACTTTGTTATGATTTGCTATATCTGAGTTGAAAGAAAAATCTATGGGGTAAGTGACAGCATAATATTTTTGTTTGCCATAACCTAAAAGAATAACTCCTAAACATGAAAAGAATAGAAGAGCAAGAAAGCTTATGAAAGTACAGTATCTTAAAAAATCTGCAGCAAACTATAATTGATAGCTGACATAATCTTACCATAGATCAGTATTCTCTAAAACAAGGAGAATACCACTGAGCTTTATTAATGGAAATATTCATTTGTACAAGAGATAAAGAGCACAATGGACACTCTCCAAAAGTAAGCAATCTGAGATATTATTTGTTATTTGTTGGTTTTTTTAAAAAATTTGAGGTTGACAATATCATTTTGACTTGAACAACATATTTTAAACTTTGACTTGTTTAGATGGCTCATCTTAAATCACACTAATAGGTGGGTCCTATTGAAGAAACTAGTGAAATTTCAGATAAGTTATCTAAACAAATCAAAACTTAAAGTGATTTTTAAATCTAAACAACAATACCAACTGTCACTATAATCTAAGATCAAATTACTATAATTGTATTTTTAGATAGAACTGTACCACCAACCACCATCTCTTTTGTTCTAAACCCTTGGCTATTCCATTTTTTTCCCTTAATCTTGCATTAGAGAATCAACTTATAGTAAACTACTTAATTAATCCTGCATTACAGCATCAATTTATAATATAATTTGAAATGCACTTCACTTAAGAGCATGGAACCTGACTTGCCAAGAGAATAACTGCAAGTCTAAGGTAGCCCAAATATGGCCGCATATGACGGTGAGAATCCATGTTGCTTTGGAAACCTGTTTCTACAAAGTAGAAAAGGAAAACAGTGAGAATATGTGCAAAATGGGACCAACTTCGCAAAAGGTAGTTTGACAATACGTTTGTGAGAGGAATGCTGCAATGCAATTCATCCGTTAATTATGCCATTGAGAAAAAAGTAGATGGAATAAAACTTCATCGAGGACCAACTTCAAGTTTGCACTTATAGCTCACAAGAAAGTTCTAATCACATCATATCTATCGTACTGCTGAACTTAACCACCACGATACAACTTATCGACTGTTGAGTTCCAGTTCAAAACAAGCAATACAAATGGTTACCCTTTACCAACTATTGAATTGCACTTCAAATAAGCAATAACAATTGTTACCCCGATTGGCGAGCAAGAAATGCAACCCTAATTTATATGTGAACAATACAGTATATGTGCAAAGCGTATGAGTCATTTATGTAAGTCAGCTTAAAGTGTGCTGTTTATAGTCGGATTGCAGAAAGAAACTGGTATATAAAAAAGATACGTTTTATCATTTATCCAGACATTTGAACTCAAGTTTCTCACATAAACGGTCATTATATTGATCACAATGCACTGATTGTTTAGGGCAGCATACTTATTCACTCATATACTTGAAATATTCATATTCTAAAATTCAGCTCTTATGTTGTCTTAACTGTACTCCTACAGTGGGTATCACAACGTACTGGCTGTTTAGGGCAGCATAATCACTCATATACTTGATACAGTTATATTCTAGAACCCATCTCATATGTTGTCATAATTGTACTCCTACAATGGGTATCACTCATATACTTATACACTCATATTGTAGAACCCATCTCATATGTTGTCTTAATTGTACTCCTACAATGGGTATCACAACACCAGTTACTTTCTACACATGGTGGGAGGAGATGCATTCTCAATTTTATGAACCCTGTAATTAGAAAAGAAAGAAAGATGAACTGAAATCAAATTTATACCAGAGAACTCTAAATTTTATGTTTCAACATAGTACCAGAATATAATCTACCAGCAAAATAAATGGCAATGTCTAAGAAAATGTGTCTATACATCTGGTTCAACAATGGTTTCACTTATCAACCAGAATATAGACAGATTATTCTCTAGTAAGTGTTGAAATTAGTATATTTTGTTTCCTTCCAGTTATTACAGTACTACCAAAATGTTAAGCAAGGCCTTGGACGAGAAGGAAGTTATAAGAATGGGCGTACCTGATTGCCGTGATAATATACAAGTGATATTGGCGCGGCTCAATCAGAGATCACATTACAATCGTTCTGTAATCATGTTTTCGGATTGAACCGTCCCAATATCCCTTTCACCAGTCAATATATATAGAAAAAACCTTTGTTGATCTTCTTGCAGGCGACATATTATTATCAGCGCCGTTCTCGCCATTGCCCATATCTCCAATCTTCTTCCATTTGATCAGGTCATCCTACAATAGAATAACATTACCACTACGACCCCATTACATGCAGTCTGAAGACCTAACACAAACTCAAGCAACCCAAATTTTTATTTACAACATTACCCAAGTCAATCAATGAAAGGAGAAGGGAAGTGTTTACTAAAAATGAAGTGATCTAATACACACTAAAATAACCTAAAATTCTGTTTAGGACAATACCCAAGTCACTCCATCAATCAAAGGAAGGACATAGTGATAGGTTTTCGCACACTTGAACAACCCAAAAATTTATTTATAACAATACCCAAGTGATCTAATCCATCAATCAAGGAAGGCGGCTAATTCACACTTAAACAACCCAAAATTCTATTTACACATTACCCAATTGAATCAATCAATCAAGAAGGCGGCAAGTGATTATACGTTTACAAGAAATGAAATGATCCGAACTGCTCCACTCTCAAAATAACGAACTTTAACATCTGGATTTGGGAAAACACAAGAGATGAAGAGAAGGACGAAGCATAACGACATTTTAAAGCGGAGATTGGGGAATCCAAATGATGTTGGAGGAGGTGGTCGATATGATGAGGAGGGTCGATAGATTATAATGAATGATGTAATTAAGAGAGATTGTTTATTGTATACGCATGGAAAGGAGGCCTTGGGATCCCGCTTTGAAATGCTTGAAAAGGATGGAAAAACATGTCCTTTCTGGTGAAAGAGGAGGAAAAATTAATGGTTGTGAGAGTAACTGTCTCATTTGTCTTGTCGGAGAGCTTCATCATTCTACCAACCCCACGCGTGAACATTTCCATTCTCACTTAATCCCCTTATAAAAAGGTGGCCGACCGCCCTCCACGCCAACACCCAATTCCATTTCACCCTGAAAGCCCACCACTTCTGATAGTCTCTCACTTTTTTTCTCATTGTTTCTCACTTTTTTTCTCATTCTTTCTCACTTTTTCTCTCAGAGATGCATGCCAAGGCTATGGAACTTTTAGAAAACAGTGTATCATAACTCTTTGCCTCCTCCTTCCAAATATGTTCCCAGTTCAGTGCTTTGGAAGCCCCAATCCATTCTGTAATCTAATTCAAGTGGGTCCCTAATTATCTCTCACTTTTTATGCTTTTCATGCTCTTTCCATCAGCTTATAAAATACAAAACCTCAGAGGGATTCTTTATAAAGTATAGTAGAAGTAGAAAAGCATGCTGTTGTCTTGCCCGAGCCAGATTCCAAACCGTGACTGACTTGAGTAATTATTAAAAGAAGAAAGACAAGTAAAAGAAATCTTAAGCAATGCTTAACACTTTCAGAGCTGCCTTGTTGATGCACAAGATCCCACGTCGTTAAAGCTCTTTATCTTCATTCTGCACTTTAAACTTTATTACAAACTGCCATGGAAAAGGTTTTCTATATAACAACAAACTTTTCAACATCTTATCCTCTTTTACATCAATATTTTGAAAGCCATAGATTTTTAAGCTTTCATAATTTATTAGATAATTTTTAAAATGATTAAATATAAAGATGCTAGTAAATGAAAACTAATTTAAATAGTTAGTATGTTGTTTTTTATTTGAAAAAATCAATGTTTTAAAATAGAGGAAAATTTAAAACAATTTAAATTTAGTTATGAAGAAGCAATAATTCTTTTTTATTTAAATTTCAAATAAAAAATACTAAATGATGTGTTATAATTTCACTTCACTTCAAAATGTAGAGAAGATATATAACTTAACTATTTAAATCTAATAATGAAGAATACTAAATTGCATGTTATAATCTTCCCTTTCAATGTTCTTTATAATTAATTAGTTCAAATTTCAAATAAAGAATACTAAATTGCATGTTAGCATGTTACAACTTCACTATTTAATTTTAATAATGTAGAATCAATCTATTTTTTGGCATTCTTTATAATTAATTAGTTTAAATTTCAAATAAACAATAGTAATTATATGTTATAACTACACTTTTCAAAGTCAAGAAGAAATATAACTTAACTGTTTAACTTTAATAATAAAGACACAATCTTTCCTTTTAAATTTTTTTATAATTAATTAGTTTAGATTTTAAATAAATAATAACAAATTTTATGTTATTTAGTTTAAATTTTAAATAAATAATAACAAATTATATGTTAAAACTTAATTGCTTAAATTTAGTAATGAAGAAAGAATCATTCCTTTTAATGTTCTTTATAATTAATTAGCTTAAATTTCTAATAGAAAATAGTAAATTACATATTATAAATTCATTTTTAAAAGTAAAAAAACATTCTCTTCAAGATTCTTTAAGAATGTTTAGAACACTTTGATCCTTACTTTATAGTAAATATTTTCCTTTTCATAATGAAACTTAATATAAAATTATATTATTTGTTTATTAAGTCTCAAATTTTCTTTTTAAATAATTATATCTCTCAAAATTATTTTAAATAACAAAATTTTCACAATTTTAAAAATTGAATAAAATAGTTTACCATTATTAAAATTGAAAAGGTCAATTGATAAAACTTGAATATATAAAAAAATAAAATATGCAAAAGAAGCATTGAAGAAAAAAGAGAAAATATTAAAATAATGTACAATTATATATTTTCATCTATTTAATTAAAAAATTGATTATAAGAAAAAAATTATATTATCACAAATAAATTTAGGGTAATTAAATAATTAAAGTATTATTATGAGAGTTAATTTATATATATGAATTAAAATTGAAATAATTAAATATTAAAATTAAGTGTGAGATATAGTTTGAATTTTGTTGATGGGAATATGATAATGACAATGTAAGGAATTAGTTTGTTAACTAAATTTTTAGGGCTTGTTTAGATGATTATCTATAAATTCTACAAATTCATCATATTGCATTTTTGTTTAAATGTACACCTACAAAAATAATCATCATATAATTAGAATTGAACTTGTGAATTGATTTCAACCTACAATTATAGGAATGAATTGAAATTGAAATTGTTGACATTCACTCACCTTGATTTTCTAATAAATGAATTTGGAAAGGAATAGGTGGTGTTTACAAGAACCTTTAGGAAATTTACTAAATTTTAAGGATCATATTCTCCTCAAATAGAGCCCTAGCTAGATTGATTCAATAATTTTGGAATAAGAATAAATGATGGAAACAAGCTTACAATAAACCTATGATAATGTCTTTTGATGTTGTGATCTAAAATTTTTACTATGGTGCTTTCATAATTACTCTATATGGCAATTCTTTTAATAACCCTAGCATGTCCTCTTGATTGCCTTTTATAATTTTAAAATGTTCATAAGTGAATTTATTTAAATACAACATAGTACATAACTCAACATAAAATGTGTGCAAGGTCATATCATAATGGATATTGGAAGGGATTTAACCAAATATAATTTGAATTCTATTTTATTTTTAAATAAGTTTAGATCCTTGATTGTAAAAGCAACCTAGGTCAAGTCTACACTTGCACAAATCTAATTAAAGGGTGATGAATATTGATATGAGGATTAATATTATTATTTTGGTGTGATTAATAATGGGATTGGACTATGGTGATTTCATGAGATGAATTAACACAAGAATATTCCACTTATACACTTGTTATTGTATAGAATATATTTTGGACAGAGTGGATCTAAGGGATAATGAAAAAGGGCATGGATATGCAATTCTCACCATTATATATCTCCAACTTTTATTTGAGTGTGAAAAAATAAGTGTATATATGTCAAAGAAAAATGTGTAGTCAACATAAAAATTAAATTTTTTTTAAATAATTAAAAAGATACCAAACTAGGTACGATTATATATAGTTCATTCTTTAATTATCAATGGAATGAGAAATTTAATGGAAACTTTTGAAAATAGATGAAAATGCAATGAGTAGCATCTATCACATATTTAAAATAGGTAATAACTATAAATTTCTTGAAAATGAACTATCCCAAAAATGTAATGAAAATAGAGAACGATAAGAGATTTTACTATTATGCAAAGTGGTACAGTTGTGACTATGTATAAAATTATAAAAGGACTCTTAAACATGTAGAAATATTATGTATAATTGGGTAGATGGGATGTATAAAAAAATAATGGAAACTTTATAGGGAAGGGTTTGACTCTTTCTCTTAATAGTTTACATACCTCATGGTTGATTATGGTTAATTAATTAAACCTCTTACTAGGTGGGAGTTAAAAAAAAATTGAGTGTTGGGACCCTCAACCCCTACCTTCATGCTCCCCAATCCTATATAACCTCATGGGTGGTGCACTCAGTAATAGTTCCATAAAGTTCAGTGTAATGTCAATTTAGGTGTGTGAATAGTTGTAAAGTGTTTAACACCTCATATTCCACTACACAAATATCTCAAATTATTAGTCAGCATACTAATAGTTAGGTTAGAGAGAAATAAATAGTTTTAAGGTAGGGATTGAGGTTACCACTACTCTAATATATGATAAACCATCAAAATAATTTATTAGAGTGCAAATGAAGAATTTCCATGTCATAAAGAAAACCCAATTATTCACTATGTAAATTATTAGAAATCTGAAAAGATTGAATAACCCAAGGAAATTTTTAAGAGAAAATCAAGGTTACATAAACTAGAAAAAAAGTAAATGATGCAAACTAGAATTCTAAGACATTATGCAATGCCAGGATGACAAAATTGCATTAAGAGCTTCCAAGATATGAAAAATAAAAGCTAGGTAGCAATTTAATATAGAAATAAGGAGAGGATGGAGGTGGAAAATCAATGAATAAGAATTGACTACCAATAATCACCAATATTAAATAAAGCAAAAAAAATAAATACTCCATCCTTAAAGAGTGAAGACAACTCATCACCTTATTTCCTACTTATTAAATGAGAAACTCACTTTATTATCCTAAGAAAGATTAATAAAAGTGTAGGAAAAACCTATAACTAAGGGAAAATACATTAACCCACTAGGAAAATAAAAACCTAAACCTACAACATCCCTTCTTAAGAACAACTTAGGAGGATGTAAAAGATGATGGGTCTCAAAAAATGAGGCCACGTTAGGTAGCCATGTACATATAAAATTTCCCCCAAAGAAGGAGAAACCCCCCATAAATAGAGAGAGAACACCCCCATAATAGAGAGAGAAGATGAAAAGGATTAAGTAGCCCCCCAAAGAGATCCAATGGTAGATTCTTGAAATTGGATGCAAAAGATGGTCCACAATCACTTAACAACATCCCTCCCTTAGGAAGAAATAAAACCAATGGTGTATACAAGTTATCTCCTTACTCTTGAAAGGAATATGTAGGAAAAAAGTGCAAAATGTATAAAGTCTTTGAACTTGGCTCAAGTGTTCCCATGTTGATGTTGAAAGACATCACAATCAAATCAAGAATTCTAGGCCACACTGCTAAAGATGACAAATCAGAATCTCCTAGAGACTAATGTAGAACACAATCCAAAGAAAATTATTATTTGACAATAGTTGTGCAATGACTATCATTAAATACGAGAGATAAACCCTCAAATGTTTCCTCTAAATATGAAATATGTCTCCATAAATAATTCTAAAATTTGGGTATCAAGAGATCATTCCACAAAACTGAATTAGGAATACTATGGATTTTTTGGTGCAAGAAGTCATTGGAAGCTTTTAAAGAAGCAATACTAAACTTTGAAGTAGAAAAAGATGCAAGGATAAAAGAGTGGTCTTGAAAGAGAAGATGTATGTCCTCAATAGTGCCATCTAGATCCAAAATGAAAGACTCTATAAACAAGCAAGAGATATCTAGTAGAAATTGGTCCCAATGGACTGAATCCAAAATAAATAAATGGCCCTACTGAAATGAACCACTGGAAGCTCTCAAAGAAGCATCTCTAGAATTTGAAGTAACAATGGGTATGTTTGATGCGGTATCAATATGATAATAAGAAGCAAGAAGAGAAGTCTCTATATCATATGAACATTCAAGAATTGCAAATTACTCAAGCTCCTCTAAAGTAGAATCATCAAAGGGTATATTATCTACATCATCAAGTGGAATGATGCAATCTAAAATAGGATCATCATGGAATGAACAAACATGATGGCCTCCAAAAATCTCCCAAATCTTATTCCAAAGTGTATGAGGATATTTAATTTTGACTATAGCCCATGTAGTTTAAGTATCAACATGAAAACCAATCAATCCTAATACATGATCAATTTTATTACCCCATATTATGGAGCCACTCTAATGTCTAATTAACTTGGTGTTACTGGGTATACACATGACTTAGAGGACTTGAGAAACCCTAACTAAATAGTTCATCTTTCACAAAAGGGTTGCATTAAATTACCAACCAAGGAGTTGTAAAAAATTAGATAGTGCTTACAAAATATATGCATTCACATATTCTCGACATCCTGCATCTTTTGAGTATAGGTGAATAAACATGTGCAAATTAAAAGCTAGAAATTGGAATAAACTGCTAATTTGCAAAATAGGGGAAAAGAATATAAACAACTACCTTTTGCTACAAATACCTAATGCTTAAGACTATAATTGTTAACTATTAAATTTAGTGTCCTAACCTAGCTAATAATCCAAAGTATGAAACCAAACATTAAGTTATAGAATCCAATTCATGAATTACAACACATGTGTTCATAAACATATAACTAAAAACTACCAATTAAATTCAACAATGTATTATATAATCTAATAAAAAAAAAAAAATTTGGCTCAAAAGTACCTCAAGTGACCCTTTCTTGAGTTTTTGTTTCCACAATATTTATCACACACTTTAGAAAATCATGGTCATAAATCAATTATCCTTATTGCATTCTAATACTAAGTCATTACATAAATTCTAATAGGAAATTTGTTGAAGATCTTTGTTCACTAACACAATTATTCTATTCATCATACTACTGCTAAAACTAATATTCCAAAAATGCTAACAACTAGATAACTAGATTTCTTCCTCAACAAAAGACCCTACTATATAGGGTCTCTAAGGAGATTCATTATTCATGGACTAAAAACAAACTTATGAAACAATTGTCAACTCTCCCTCAAAAATAGGAAGAGGATTGAGTTTGAAATAGAAAAAAATAAATATCTAAAATAGGAATAGAAAAACTAAATATGGACTTTATATCCAATAGCTTGACCACTCATAAAAGAAACATGTTCATAAAATAGTCCTGTCATAAATCAATCTTGCTACAATTAGACTCCTCTTGATTGTCTTATTTAGTAAGAGTGATATTTGGTTACTCACGAAGTGATCAGTAAAGAATGACCTCCATTTCTTTTTAAAATTATCATGCCTCAATTTGTTGACTTCTTCTCTACAATAATTTGCAATCCTTATGTTGTGAGCTAAGAAACCTATTGTTGTGGTTGACAATTCTTCTTGCTACAAACATTAGTTTTATTCCTAAGGCATCCTTATCATTAAAAATCATAATTTAAACATAAAATCCTACTAAATTTTATAGACATTCATGAATTCATGCATACACATATCATCACAACATGTTTCCATTTCCACATACTTAAAACTTCCTAAAAGTATATAAAAGGCATAAAAAAATTTTGGTAATGTCTTGAAAATTAGCATAAAGAGAGGATGAAAAGTATAAAATAGTAAAAGGAAACTATCCAATTATAGGGCCCATCATTTCCCCAACTAAAGCTATTTCTTTTCCTCAAGAAAATTTAAGGTTGAATGCTATACTAGAAGGCCATCTCTTTGAAGTCCACAACATTGTCCACTCCTTTACCTTGATTTAAATAAAAACCTTGTTGATCTATGATCTTTTTCAATATTTTGTTCTTTATTGTTGCAACTTCCTCTCACTTCCTCCCTATCTAGTGTGGTATGGGGAAAAAGAGGAGAGGGGGATGAAAGGTGAGAAGGACCTAAGCAATTATATTCTTGAGGGAAATTGCAATGTATTTGTGTGGTCTATCAATTCCTACCTATAATTATTAATAGAATGAGGCTCCTTCTTCTTAATTTTTGGCATGAGTTTGTTCCATCTACCTTGGGTAAATTTAAATTCCTCTAATAGTGCTTGCTACTAGTCCCTTCATTCTCCTATAATCCTTTTCTCTACAATCCAAAATCTTTGTTGCAACTCCCCTATTCTCTATGAGTTCCAACCATTGGTCTACTACTACATTTGGGTATGTTTCCTCTTCTCTTAACTATAGAGGGAGTTATTTCTCTCTATCTCTTGATATTCCTACAAAAATTTCCCCATTTTACGTTCATTTATAATGTAGAATGATAGAGCCCTAATTTGAATATCTCCCACAAACATAAGTGGGTTTCATGCAATGTCACATGAAAGAATCAAGTTGTGCAAATAAAATTCACTTAATTGATCTTGCATTTCTAGGTAAAACCATAGAAAATTTTCTAAAAAAAAATATCTTGAATTCATGGAAATTGAGAGATCACTGATTATTTGACTGAACTAAAAACATAGATTTTTTTACAAAAATAAAGTATATACCTTGGTAGGAATTATGCAACTCATCAATTGAATTGTCTTATATGCCAGCTCATAAATTTTCACCTTCAATATTTTTATCTCTATTTCCTACTTCTCACTTGTTTTGGCATGTGTGGATATCAATTATTCCTTCTCTTTTTCCTAATCCTTTTCTTTATGGGAAATTTATTTGTTTTCTTCCACAACTCAATGCCAAGTGACACAATAGTAAAAATAATGGGGGTTCTTATTTATCCAATTGAGCTCTTAGGACCTTGATCTTTTTCAATTTTTTAAATTATGGCAAGTTGTGCCAAAAATTATAACTTTGATCCTTTCCCAAACCTCTAGAGTTCTTCCTCAATTCCTTAATCTTTGCATCCCTTTCACTATCCTTTTGTTGATAGTCTTTTAGTTGGTCTTCTAAATATTTTATCCTTTGCAATGCTTTGCAATTCCTTGCTAGTATTTATTCCTTCCAAAAGGATTCTTCTTATTTCTCCAAAAACTTCTCTTCTCCTCCCTCCTTTGAATACATAAACCATTCTTCAGAAATAGAACTCTTTGGAGGTATATTTTTCTTCCTAGCCATGAAGATATCTTCTAAATATGAGCCAGAATTTCTAGTTAAGTACAAGGGTTACACAATTGGTGTTCTTTTATGATTATCATCAAGAACATTTCCCTTAGATTATGTCTTAATTACAATCATAGAAATATCTTCCTTTTTCTCTTTATCTTTTCTTTTCATAGTCCCCTTCCTTCTTAGGCGATGTGATTGCCTTCTTGATTGTGTGCCCAGGCCTCTTTTTCTTCTTCATAGGTGCAAAGGTAGAGGAAATAATTTTCCTTTTCTTTGTCTTTGGTGAGCTCTTAGTAGAATTTGGGGTTTCTGAATCTTCTTTGATTGCAAACTACTCAGCAAAATATTTTTAGGTTCCTCTATGCTACAAGTAGGTGTTATAGTAGGGGAACTCGAGGGTATGTCTTCCTCTGGTGCAACCATAGGTGGTTCTACCATTTTCTATTCCTGGCCCCTTTCTTCTACATTCTATATTGGAATAATATTGTTTAGATTGTTGTTGTTTAGAAAATATTCCCAAGATACATTGGGAAACTGAACCCTAATAATTATCTTAACAAGTAGAGTGATAAAAAAAATGTGACAAAGATGACTGATTCCTTTTCCTCTTATATTCTGATGAAATCCTTTTTAACAAATTTATAGAAAATTTAGAATATTTACCAACTTCTTATGGCATAAATGACTAAGAAACTTAAAATTCATTGTGTATAATAATGATTGTCTTCCATCACAAGTTAAATATCTAAAATGTGTGAAGCCACAAAGGCCGAAAGCTAAGGTAAAGATAAGCATTTTGTACCTTGTGAGGAGGAATCCAAATTCTCTCCAAGCAAGGAGAATTCATTTATAGTTGTTATTGCATCTACCTTGACTAGAAATTCTTCAGCAACGCTTGAAATACTTGACACCTCTACTAGATATCCTCCTTTGATGCATCAATCCTTAATCCCCTAACAATTACCTCATCATTTTGTAAGGTATTGGAAAATTGTTGGGTCATAAACTTATTGTATTATGTGAGTCAATGGAAATTATCTAGCCAGCCTACCTATTGGAAGATAGGTAAACATTTCCTATTCTCTAGTAACAAATTATGAGTTGTAGGCTCTCTCCTTACTATGTCACATCCTATTATAATTTCATCAATTCTATGTTGCAATTATGAAGGTTTTGTCAATGATGACAACTGGTTAACTAGTTGTCAACTAGTTGTTGTCACTAATGTCATGGAGGTTGATTATTGTTTGTATATGTCGACGATATTGAGAAAATTGTAATAAAGAAAGTTTGCAAGTATTCAATGTTTGCTTTGGGATGTGTTCCTATGCTTGTGTGATTTGGATATATTGATCATAGTTGTCGATGGTTATTGTATCCAGAATTTGGTCTTTTGGACCATTGTACAATGGGAGATATTTTCACCAATATGTGTCTATGTAGTTTGGTATGTCTGGTTGTGGTATGGAAGAAATGTAGTTGCTCTAGATTTCTTCGTATTTTGGTTTCAGGACATGCAGTTTTGAAAATAAGTTGATATGATCATGTTCAAGTTTATTTTGTTATCTAAAGAGATTTGATTGATTTAAGGTTGTGTGTGCTTAATTATTCTAGATGTGTTTTACACGGGTGTTGTTCGACCTTGTGTTAAGTACTACTACGAAGTTCATGAATCCTGGAAAATTGTGTTGGGACCTATTTAGGTCCTCATTAAGTATGTGTTTAGTTCACCCTCATTCGAATTTTGTCGTATAATGTTTTGGCATTGACATAATTTTAATTTTAATTTACAAATGATGTATGGCCAACCTTGGATAAGTTTCAAGGTTGAAGAAGGTATAAGTACAAGTTGAGATGTTGGTGAAAGATGAATGCAAGAAAGATAGATGCAAGATAGATGCAAAATTATGTGTATGTGATGCAAATTTGAGCATATCAATGCAAATTTCTTGTTAGGGTTCTAAAGGTAGTGAGCTAAAGGCATCAAGCATCCTTTGTGTGTGTCTACAAGTGAGTGAGTGAATTGTGGTGGAAATATCAGTTGCATTGAGATAGTTTTCTCTTTGTAACTATCATCTTCTATCTTCTTTGTAATTTTGTGGTAGTGATCCCTCTGAGTGGTTAACCCTTATTGGACAATGAGTCTTGTTCCAGATAGTAAGTCATGTTTTGGTGGTGATCCTTTCTAGTAGCGAGCCTTTGTATTCAATTTTGATATTCTCTATGTTGTGATCTAATCCTTACTGTGGTTTTTTTTTTCTGTTATTGGGTTTTCCACATAAATCTGGTGTTAGTGTGCACATATGAGTTTACTTCTTTCAGTTTTGTTCTTTTAGACTTAATGATTAATCACATTAGAAAAGTAAAGGATTTGTGAATGACAATTGATCTAACCTTAGGTGGAAGTTTTAAAGGTTAAAATTGTTACGACTGATTCACCCCACTCTCAATTGTCTTGTTCAATAATCAGTATCAAAGCTTGGTTCCTTGGAGAAGAGCTTAACTGCTTAAGGGACCTATCTAAGATGGTGAGCAAGATCACTATTGAGTGTCATAAGTTCAATGGGACTGACTATGCCTTTTGGAAAACAAACATGGAAGGATATATGGAATATTATGGATATGATATTGAGAAAGCTTTTAAGACTAAATACACTGCTCCTACTAATGGTGTGAGTACAACTAATGAAATCAAGGTGCATGAAGCAAAAAATAACGAAAAGTTCATTCTACAGAATAGTCTTTCACATTCTAAATTAATTAAAGTTGCAATCTTGAAGACTGCTAAATAAGTCTAGGATGCATTGGAAAAGATTCATGGAATAAGGTTAAAGAAGCAAAGTTGTAGATCTTGGAGGCACAATTCGAGATCCTGTATATGTTTGAAGATGAGAACATTAAATCCTATGTATAGAGAGTGGATGAGCTAGTAGGTGGAATGCAAGGACTTGGTGCTATAGTGGATTAATCTAGGATTGTGAAGAAGATTATTACAACTCTCCCTGATGCATCTAGTGAAAAGGTATCTTCTATTAAGGAAATTATAGATTAAAAAACTTATATTAAAGATTAGTTATTAGGTACTCTAACATCATTTGAAATGAGAAATCCTAGCTTAAGAGATGGATCAAAGTCATAAACTACTTTTAGAGCTATAAATTTTGAAGATCTGAATAAATATAACTTTGATGAAGTGGAAGATAACTTTGTAAGAAGGATAAAAAAGGGCTCTAGTAGGTATGAAGGTAAGTTACCCTTTAAATGCTTAATTGTGGAGGAATAGGTCATTATGTTTCAAGATGTCTAGAAAGAGCTAAGAAGAATAAATATAGAATAGGAAAAGAAAACAAAGGGAAGATGATTACGAGAGCATATTATGTAAATGAAGATGCTAGTATTTCTAATGAAGAGTCTGATTATGGAGATTTTGATGATAATGAATGCTTGTTCTTTTCTATAAAAGATGAATCTACTTCTGCTACTACTAATAAACGAGTGAAGGAAAGTGTTCCAAAGAAAGTTGAAGATATTGTGATCTCTACCCTTCATGCTAAACAAGAAAAGAACTACTGGGTTGTAGATAGTGGTTGTTCACATCACATGACTAATGATAAAAGTAAGTTTGTTAAAACTGAAAAAATATGATGGAGGCTTAGTTAAGTTTGGAGATGATACTAATGCTAAGATTTGTGGGATAGGTTCAATCAGTTTTGATGGCAAGCATAATACTAATGATGTCTACTATGTTAATGGTTTAAGGCATGATCTCTTGAGTGTTGGATAGATGTGTAGTAAAGGATATAATCTTGTATTTGAGGATGAGAGATGTGAAATCAGGAAAGGATCTGGAACTATGACTGTTGCAAGTAAGAAGTCTGAGGGAAATATTTATCAACTTAAGGGTGTTGATGGACATTGTTTTATGTCATAGATTAATGACACTTGGTTATGGAACTGAAGGATGTGTCATATGAACTTTGATAATATGGTGAGAATCAGTTTTGTACAAGTTGTGAGAAATTTACCAAGGATTACAAAGCTTGTTAATGTTATTTGCAAGGATTGTTAGTTTGAAAGTAAGGTAGAAACTGTTTCAGGTCAAAGGAGCAATATACTACCAAACTGTTGGATTTGATTCATATAGATCTTTGTAGTCCTACAAGAGTGAAAATTCTATAAGGTGACAGGTATTTTATGATTCTAATTGATGATTACTCTAGATATACATGGGTTACTTTTCTTAGAGAGAAATATGATGCATTAGATAGATTCAAGGCATCTAAGGCTATGGTTGAGAATGAAGAAAATTTAAGAATAAAATGTTTGAGGTCTGAAAAAGGTGGTGAATTAACCTCCAATGAGTTTAACATGTTTTTTGAAGTTCATGGAATAAAGAGGAAATTGTCTACCCCTAGAACTGCTTAGTAGAATGGAGTTGTTGAAATAAAGAACAGAATAATTCAAGAAGCTAATAGATCAATGATATCAGAGACAGGTCTACCTAAATTTTATTGGAGAGAAACTATTCACATTGTTGTTTACGTGTTCAATCAAGTTCAAGAAAAATCCAATAGCACTAAGACCCCCTATGAACTATGGTGTGGAAGAATTCCTATTGTCAATTATTTCAAGGTATTTGGAAGCAAATGTTATATCAAAAGGGATGAAGAAAATTTAGGGAATTTTGATGCACTAGATGTGATGAGGATATCTCCTTGGATACTCTACTAGAAGAAAGCTTACAGATGTTTCAATAAAAGGCTGAGAAAGATTGTAGAGAGCACAAATTTCAAGGTGGATGAAACATTAAAGAATTCAATTGAAGTTGATGGCTATGTATCAGATGAGCCTAATTACAGAGAAGTAGAAGTTGTGGAAGAACAAGAAAATAATAATTAAGAAGAAACTTCAATGGTGTCCCCAAAGACACCTAAATATGTGCAAAACAATTATTCAATGGATCAAATCATTAGAGACAAGAGAAAAGGAGTATTGACAAGAAGCAGAGTTGTTGCTTTTGCTGAAATAAATCTATGTTTACTTTATGAAGTTGAACCTAAGACAGTAAGTGAAGCATGTAAAGATGAGCATTGGATGAGAGAAATTAAAGAACTTATGCAGATTGAGAAGAATCAAACATGGGAATCGGTCCCTAGAATAGCAAACAAAAACATAATTGGATCTAAATGGGTATTCAGAAACAAGTTGAATGAGAATCCAGAGAAGTGTTCGGAAATAAAGCAAGGCTTATGTGTAAGGGCTACTCACAAGTAGAAGGTATAGATTTTCAAGAAACTTTTGCTCCAATGGCTAGGATGGAAGCTATTAGAATGTTTTTTGCTTTTTTTGCTTATAAAGATTTTAAAGTTTATCAGATGGATGTAAAGTCTACATTTTTGAATGGTGAATTGGAAGAAGTGTACATGGAACAACCGGAAGGACTTCAGTTAATAGATCAATTGGATATGGTCTAAAAAATAAATAAAGCTTTATATGGATTGAAGTAAGCTCCTAGAGCTTGGTATGCAAGCTTAGACAAATATTTGATTTAGCAAGGTTTTAGTAAAGGTACAACAGATAGCAATCTTTATTTCAAAATTGAAAATGATAAATTCTTGATAGTAGTTGCATATGTTGATGATATTATCTTTGGAGGAAATGAAACAATGTGAAAAAGGTTTGTTGAAGAGATGGAAAAGGAGTTTGAGATTCCTATGTTTGGTGAGATGAATTTCTTTCGTGGGCTGCAAATCAATCAATCAAATAAAGGTATTTGTATTTCATAGTCAAAATATGTAAAAGAAATGTTGAATAATTTTGGGATGGATGGTTCCAAACTGGTATGCACTCCTATGATGACTAGTTGCAAATTGAGTAAAGATGATGATTCACCTAAGGCTAATCAAAGAAAATACAGATCGATGATTGGAGGTTTATTATATTTAACTACTACCAAACCAAATATCATGCCTGCAGTTTGTCTTGTGGCTAGATTTCAAGAAGATCCTAAAGAAACACGTATTGCCAATTTCTTAAGAGGATATTTAGATATTTGAATGGCACTCTAGATTATGGCTTGTGGTATCCTAGGGATACTAATTTTACACTAAGTTCTTATACGGATGCAGATTGGGAAAGTTGTGTTGATGAAAAAAAGGTAAAAGTGGTGGTGCATTATTTCTTGGTTGCAGATTAGTGTCATGGTTAAGTAAAAAGCAAGATTCAGTTTCCTTATCCACTATAGAGGCTAAGTATATTGTTGCAGCATCCTATTGCACACATGTTTTTTGGATGAGACAAACATTGAAGGATATTAGAGTAATGTATGTTGATCCCATTTCTATTTTCTATGATAATACAAGTGCAATTAACATTTCAAAGAATCTAGTGATGCATTCAAAGACAAAGCATATATCGATCAAGTATCACTTTTTGATAGAAAAGATCATGGAAAATGAAGTGAAACTTGAGTATGTGCCTACAAAGGATCGGATTGCTAACATATTTACTTAGGCTCTTCCTAAAGATACTTTTGAGTATCTCTGGGAGAAGTTAGGGGTCATTTGCCCTCCTTTCTTGAACTAGATGCATATGGAGATGCATCAATCTAGTGGATCTATGGATCTATATTTCTTTTGGATTGGTGTTTGGTGGCTACCTCTCAGGAGGAGCAAGTAGTGTCACATGTTGTCATTAAGAAATTGTTTGGGTGTACTCCTAAGGGGGGGTATTGAATATTGGTAATGTAAAAGGAGGAAAACAATGTCAAATATATTTTTCCTTTGCCATTGATGTCAAAGGGGGAGAAAGTATCATGTGAAAAATAATAAGGATGAGAAAGTATTCTAGAGTTTTATGGTTCAAAGTTGTTGTGTTGTCTTTGATGGTTTTTCACATCATGTGTTTTCATCAATAACAAAGGGGGATATTTTTACAAGTATGAAGGTGTTGTCATTGATGTCAACTAGTTAATTGGTTTTTTTGTCATTAATGTCATGGAAGTTGGTTATTGGTTGTATATGTTGAGGATATTGAGAAAATTGTAATAAAGAAAGTTTGCAGGTATTCAATGTTTGCTCTAGGTTTTTCTCTAGGATGTGTTCCTATTCTTGTGTGATTCAAATATGTTGATCATAGTTGTTTATGGTTATTGTATCTAGAATTTTGGCTTCTAGATCATTGTACAGTGCGAGATATTTTCACTAGTATGTGACTATGTAGTTTGGTGTGTCTAGCTATGGTCTGGGAGAAATGTAGTTGCTACAAATTTTTTTGTATTTTGGTTTCAAGACTTGTGGTTTTGAAAATAATTTGATATGATCATGTTCAAGTTAATTTTGTTATTCAGAGAGATTTGATCAAGTTAAGGTTGTGTGTGCTTAATTGTTCTATGTGTTTTAAATGGGTGTTGGTTGACCTTGTGTTCAACACTACTTACGAAGTTCATGAATCCTAGTGAAGCATGTTGGGACTTATTTAGGTCATCATTAAGTATGTGTTTGGGTCACTGTCATTCTAATTCCACTGTAGAATGCTTTGGTTCTGACCTAATTTGAATTTGAATTTACAAATTATGTATGGCTGGACTTGGATGAGTTTCAAGGTTGAAGAAGGTATAAGTACAAGTTGAGATGTTGGTGAAAGATGAATGCAAGCAATATAGATGCAAGATAGATACGAAATAGAGTGTGTGTGTGATGCAATTTTGAGCATATTAGTGCAAATTTCTTGTTAGGGTGCCAAAGGCAGTGAGTTGAAGGCATCTGACATCTTTTGTGTGTGTCTGCAAGTGAGTGAGTGAATTGTGGTGGAAATCTCAGTTGCATTGAGATATTTTTCTCTAGATGTAACTATCCTCTTCTATCTTCTTTGTAATTTTATGGCAGTGAGCTCTCTAGGTGGTTAACCCTTATTGGACAGTGGTCTTGTTTTGGAAAATAAGTCATGTTTTGGCAATGATCCTTTCTAGCAATGAACCTATGTATTCAATTTTGATATTCTCTATATTGTGAGCTAATCCTTTCCATGGTTTTTCCCTTATTGGGTTTTCCATGTAAATCTAGTGTTAGTGTGTGTATGAGTTTACTTCTTTTAGTTTATGCTTTTAGACTTAATGATTAATCACATTAGCAGAGTAAAGGATTTGTGAATGATAATTGATCTAACCTCTAGTGTAAGTTTTAAAAGTTAAAATTGCTACAACTAATTCACCCCCCTCTCAATTGTCTTGTTCAACATTATATTTTTTATTTTCTACTTAAATGATTTCCTAATTATGATATTTATTTGTTATGAACTATGCTTGATCACCCAATTTTTCTCTAGATACTTCTTCTCTGCTTTGAATTCTCATTTCCTTGATAATGGCAAAAAATTGAAAGGAAAAAATTAAAAATAACTAAGGCCTTTTGAACACCCCTCCCCCCAACTAAGGTTGCTAATTTTCTTCAATTAGATAGTATGGAAAGGGTAGATGCAATAAGTATTAAGCAGTGGAATTTGAAATATGAAGTTTTAAATGCTTTCATGAATGATAAATATATACAAAATTAGTAAAGATTGAATGTTAATTATGAGAGTTAATGTGAAAAAGTACCTGCTAACATGCTATAATGTGAAGGATGGCATGTGTGAAATTTATTGAATTCCACCATGTAGCATGAGAAAATATTTTGAAATTATTTGAGGTGATGGCTATGAACTACAGGTGGTCATAGTTTGAAGTGTATCTCAACAGGAGGATAACACGTGGCAAGGATGTTGAAGTGGAGAAAAAAGACTACAAAAGGTACGTGGAATAAAAGTGAATGGTGGATTTTATTGCATGGTATGGATGATGTGGGTATGTGTAGGATCATGATGGGCCAAAAAGTGGTGATATGATGGGTATGCGTAGGGTATGTGGTTGAAGACTTTTTTTTACCCAAAATTGATGAAACGAAAAGGGTTTTTAAAGGAGATTCTCAGCTTTCCACCAATATAAGTTATTCTTTACTTTGAGTTTAATAAATAATTATTATTCATTTTCTATTTGAATTACGACTAAAGTCTTGATTGATAGGCTAATTGAAAAACATCTATATCTTTCAAATGGTATCACATTTTTTAAATCCAGAACATGTGTCACATTATATGCTTTGCATACTATAGGATTTAAAAAAAATGAATTTCATGAAGTTTTGACCAAGTTAAGGTGGTCAAACATACAAGTTTTAATATTTTTTAAAAGTTGTAATAAAAAATTCATAATTAATTATTTACTTGGAAAAAATTATTAAAAAATATGTATCATATTGAGACATGAGTCCTCTACTTATATCTAAAATATTATAAAAAAATATTATCATTTTATTATGGTTAGGGTGGTCAGACAGACACCTACTTATTTTTTCCCTGAAATTTAAGTACTACTGCATTGAAATTTCAAATTTTCAACCAAATAGATTTTTTTTTAAATAAACCTAGTAGTTTATAAACTACATTCAATTTGCTACAGATTCTATTCTTACATATTTTTGAAATAATATAGATAACTTATTCAAATTTTTACGTCAAGTTGCCTAACTCTAATTTTTCTAAATTTTTTGCCACTTAAGGGCCTATTTTTTCCATAATGATCCTGCACACACCCGTGTTAAAAGTAAATATTGATTGCTGCATGTTTTGGTGTGAAGAAGTTTGCATGAAATGAAAATGAATGATGGTTTCTATGGGAACAAGTGAAATGATGGTTGTTCAAGTGCTATGATCTAGTGAATAAATAGGTCCCTTCTAAGTTATGTGTCTTGGGGCATGATGTTGTAGGTCTTATGATCTCTATTCCAACTATAAAAAATGAAGATTTTTGATTATCACCTATGCAAGTGTGTGAATGTGATAAGTCTTGTAGAATTATACCTGTGAAATAGTAGTAGGTGAGCTACCTGTAGCTCATTTTTTGATACTTCTAGTGAATTTTTGGTAATTGTTGACAAACTATGTATCTCTAATTCCAATTATTGTTGTACTGTTTGTAGGAACTCATCCTTCTATAGTGGCCTTTTGTACAGCTTCAACCTATGGCCATTAACTAACTATGAAAATAATGTAGCATCAATAGTTTGTAGTTGAACTACACTCCATTGGAAAAAACTATTTGAATTTCATACAATCTTGGCCATCTTGTTTACAATTTTACCCTTGTAATCATTATACTTGGAATCATAGAGTAGTGCCCAATCACCTGCATTAAACTACTTGGTCTTGATGAACTAATCATGCCAACATATCTTCTATTTTTCGATGATCTCCATATGGTTTATTTCTTCCATGCATATCTCATCTAAAGCATTAAGGTTATACAACCTCTCTTTTTGTGCTATAGATAAATCCATGCCCAATTGTATTTTTTTCCTTAGAGTTTTGTATTCAAATTCTATTGGAAGGACTAACTTTTTTCCATACACCAATTCATATGGTGTGAAGCTTTTTGTTGCTTTCTAGGTTGTCCTATAAGTTTGAACTACTTCAGGTAATCTGGCTACCCAATCCTTCTTGTGGAGTTGCACTATTTTTGTAAAAATGTTTTTTTATTTCTCTATTAGTGATCTCCACTTGACCATTAGCTTGAGGGTGATTAGGTGTAGATTTTTTATGTTTGATCTCATATTCCTACACTAACTTGGTGATCAAATCTAAGGTAAATTTTGGCCCTTTGTTTGTCACTACTTCCCTAGGAACACCATGTCTTTTAAATATATCTTCATAGAGAAACTTAGCAACATTTCCATCCCTTGCAAATTGCAAGGCTTTGACCTCCACCCATTTTGTAAGATAATCAATGTATACCAATATATATTCCTTGTTCTTATATGTTGGAGATATATGACCAATAAAATATAGCCCCCATTTGTCAAATTATGCTATGAATAGTTGTGGATGAAGTGGAATTTCATCTATTTTAGTTGGTCATCCCATTCTCTGACATCTATCACAACTCCTTGTGTACTTGATTACATCCTTATGAATTTTTTGCCAATAATAGCTAGTATTCAAGATCTGAAGAGTTGTCCTCTTTGTTGCAAAATTTCCTCCACAAGTTTCATCATGGAATTCTTTGAGAATGTCATAGATTTCATCCTCCCTGATGCACCTCCTCATTATATTATCAGGCCCTATGTAAAGTAGATATCTAGCTACCCATTAATAAGGAAAAACTTTCTCAACTAAATGTCTCTTCTCTATTTGTGAGAGATCTGGTGTTGTTTTCCCTGCAACTAGATAATTGGATATGTTTCCATACCAAGGTGTATTCAAAGAAAGGGAAAGTAAGTACTCATATGGAAATGAATCATCCACAATATCCTCTTCTAAATTTGTCTGTAGTTTGGAGAGAAATTATGTTACTACATTATGCTTCCCTAGTTTGTCTACAATGGTAATATTAAACTCCTAAAGTAGTAATAACCATCTCACAAGTCTACCTCCAACTACTAGTTTATTCACCAAGTACATGATTGGTGTATGGTCTATGTGAATGAATATAGAGTACCCTATGATGTAGTGCCTAGATTTGTTGATTACATAGTCCACTGCTAACATATCATTTTTATTTACTATGTAATTGAGCTATGTTCCCTAAAGGTTCTTGTTGATATAATAGATGGCATACTCTAGATTTCCATCATTTTATCCTAACACAATTCTAATTATAAAATCATAAGCATCTATGTGGATATGAAAATTTAATGTCTAGTTAGTTCCTCTCAACACTGGTGTCTTTGTAAGCACTACCTTAAGGGCTTCAAAGGCATGTTGACAGGCAGGTGTCTAGTCAAACTCCACATCTTCAAATAATAGGACAAACAATGGTGCTACAATTTTATTGAAATCTCATATAAATATCTTGTAGTACCCAACATGACTAAGAAAGCTTTTGACATCTTTTATTGTTGAGGTATAGGAAGTGTAGATATTACCTCAATCTTATTTGGGTCTACTTGGATACCCTTATTGGACACAAAGTGATCCAATACTACCCCTTCATTCATCATAATGAAACATTTTTTATGACTTAAGGATAGGTGGTGATCTTGACATCTCTATGATACCTTCTCCAAGTTAGAAAGTGCTTCCTCATAGGTATTCCCATAGGTTGTAAACTCATCCATGTAAACTTCCATGGAATCATGAGCAAAGTTTGAGAATATACTTAACACTACCCTTTGGAATGTGGTAGGTGGATTGCATAGCTCAATGGAAAGATAGAGTAAGCATATGTACCGCAAGGGAAAGTAAATTTTATCTTTTATTGGTTCTTTGGAGCTTCCTTAATCTAGTTATATCCATTGAACCCATATAAGAAGGAAAATTATTGTTTCCTTGCTAATGAATTTAACACTTGATCAATGAATGATAGGGGGAAGTGGTCTCTTATGGTTGTTGCATTTAACAAATGGTAATCAACACACACTCTCCATTTTCCTCCCTTATTAGGTATAATTACTAATTGAGATACCCAATGACTATTAGAGATTGGATAAATGACCCATCCATCAAGTAACTTTTGTAATTTTGCCTTAACTATGCCACAGAAAACTAGGTTCATTATTCTTTGAGGCTTCCTCACCAATTTTTAGCCATCATTGATGTAAATTCTATGCATGTATAGGTTTGGGTCTATTCCTTTCATATCATGGTAATCCCATATAAATGCAGTTGTATGTGCTTGAAGCACATTCAATAGTGAAGAATGTTGTGCAATAGTCAATTGATTGTTTAAACATTTAATGTCTTACTTGGTGTAAGATCAACTGTCAATGCCTATTTTTTAATAAAGGAAATATCAAGGCGTACTATGTTGGGAGTAAAATTATGTGGTAGTAAGGTATGGAAAATTTGAGAGATGGACTCATATGTATCGGTAGGGATTATGTTCTACAAAGGGCTTTGCAAACATGTTAAACGGTCATATTGTTGTGGGTCCCTACCATAATTTTTTTGCATGATGTTTGCAAGTAGATTATCTTCATCTTGGATTTCTAGCATAGGACTATGTTCAATAGTCGTTAATTTTTTTAATGAATATTGGTCATGGGTGAGTGCAGGATCATGGGGGTCCAAAAATGGCAATATGACAAAAAAGTGGCTAACAATTTTTTTTTATCCAAATTTTATGAAACAAAAAGAGTATATTGAGAAATTTTTAGCTTTCTACCAATATAAGATATGCCTTATTTGGAATTAAGTAGATAATTATTATTGATTTTCTACATGTATTTTGACTAAAGTCTTGATTGATAGGCTAATTGAAAAACATCTATAATTCTTAAACGATTTCACATTTTTTGATTCCAAAATATGTGACACATTCTAGGCTTCCCATACTATAGGATAAAAAAAATAAAAAATTGAATTTCATAAATTTTTGACCAAGTTATGGTGATCAGACAAACAACTTTTAATATTATTTAAAAGTTCTAATAAAAAATTCATAACAAATTATTTACTTACAAAAATTACAAAAAAAAAATAACAGCACATTCGAGCATGTGTCCTCTACTTATATTGAAAGTTTCAAATATATATATATATTTTATTTTTTTTGATGTACTAAGGTTGGTCAAACATGCACCTACTTTTTATTTTTTCTTGAAAATTTAGTAGTACTACTTTGAAATTTTAAATTTTCACCAAATAGATTTGATTTTTTTCTAAAAAAGGACTATTATCTTAGAAACTAGATTCAATTTTCTATAAATTTTGTTCTTACATATTTTTCAAATTATGTTAATAACTTATTCAAATTTTTATACCAAGTTTCCTAACTCTATTTTTCTGAATTTCATTACCACTTAAGGGCTTAGTTTGGATCCTCATGCTAATGCATTGACCCTCATCCTCAACTACGGCAGGCCATACAGTTTGCTCCAAATTTTTATGTGGTTGGGAAAGTGGATAAAAGACTAGCTTTTGCTTACATTTCCATTGAAAATGTTTGTGTTACTAGACTTGCAACTTATAAAGGCATATACAATTTCCAACCATGTTCTCCTTAGGATGATGGGGTACCTTGTAATATTTTCTTTAGGTTGTAACACCATAAAGTTTGCAGGGTATTCCTATGAGTCTAACATTATACCCAAGTCTTTTGTAATTCCCTCAAGTTTTACTGCAGACCTATCTGCTAATTGTAACACAGTAGGTGTAGGTCAGAGCTCTGTTAGTTGTAATTGCTTCATGTTTTCATTTTTCATCACATTGATGACTTATCCTAGGTCAATTAAGATATTATTGATGAGAGTGCCATTGATTTTGACATCCACAATAGGGCTCCCAAGGTCTGCATATTTAGGTACAACTATGTTTCATAACAAATATATGCAAGCTATCCTAAAAAATGCACAGTCTGAGGATCCTTGAATTTTCTACTTGGCTTCATGAGGAATAAATCTTTCACCATCTTTTTATAAATTGGCACTTCCTTAATTGTCTGTATGAGGGGTATCTTTATACAATCATCTTTGAGTTGTCCTAATAGATTAAATTCAAGTTTTGAATTATGTTTTTGTATTGTTAGTCTCTTAGGGAATAGAAGTTTTGGACTTATGGTTATTGATTGATCCTGATTTGATTCAACTTCCCTAAGATTTTTGTTTTTAGTTTCTTTTGGGATTTCCTCATCAATCAACTCTATGATGTAAGGAGATGAAAATCCAACTAGCAATTTCCATTATCTAAGGTGTCACTTACCTCAACCCCATAACTAGGGTATTGGATGATTTCATTAGCATAAGTCTATTGGAAAGGCTTATTATTAGGGTTAGTTGTAGGTTGTGCTAGAAATTGAGAAGCTCTTAGTGGTGTTGGTGTAGCTATGGTTGGATTTGGAATTATGGCTAGCTATTGTGGCTGTTGGTAATTTAGGTTTTAATTTTTCCACTGTTGACCTCTTTTCCATTGTGGTATCCATTGGTTTTATTGGTTTGGCTACTAGGAATTATAATTGGGTCCCTGTTAATTTTATGGTGGCCATATTCCTTGTTTAATTTGACTCCAATTAGAGGCTTGGGGTATTGGTGCAGGAGCACCATGTCATATTTTGTAAATAAGGTCATGTGTTTGGTTTTAGGGTGTTTTTGAGTCTTTTTTCATGTAATAAGGTCATAATAGACCATTTACAATGCATCGAGTCTATATTGGGTCAATTGAGTTGATGTTGTCATATTTTCCTAATATTGTCAAAAAAATTACATTGCAACATTATACTTTTTGGTCACATTGGGAAGTTGAAGAGTCACAAGTTCAAAAGTCAGTTATGGACTATTTATTTTTGGTTGGAAAATTTTAAATTGTCCTAAAAACATTTGAGGCGGGCTTCTAGACATAATTTTGGTGATCAAGAGACATTAAAACTCTATTTTCCTAAAACAATTATGTGTTCTTTGTTGCTTCAATGTTCTACACGGTTTTGTACTTATAGGTTTTTATCTAAAGGGTTTTGAAATGGGTGGAGACATGAAATAAATCCATTTTGGATCTTGTTTGAGTTGTTTTCATAAAGAATCAAGGTTTCTATTGCTATTTTGTTGTCAACGGTCTGTAAACCATGTTTTAAGGGTTTGAAGGTGAGAATGATGTATTGTTGACCCATTCCACTGATAGAATAGTTTGTAAATTGGTGGAATGGGTGAATTTAGGTAGGATTTAATGTTAGAGTAGGTTTAAGGAGAAGGAAGTAGGGTTTGATAATATTTTGATGATGCCCCAGTAGATTTGCAGTCATGTTTTGAGCCAAGAATGATGACTAAGAGTTGGAGTTTGATGTACAAGCATTGATAAGTTGTGGGAGTTGATTTAAGAAGCATTTTTAGACCCTACAAGATGTGTTTGAGGCATTGGTAAGGTGAAATAAAGCTTGGAGTTGATAGATCCAATAAACCTTCCTTGTACAAGCATAAAGTAGCCTAAACAAGGGTTTTGTGTTTTGATAACTTTGTGGTCATTTCATTAGCTAAAAATTGTGGATTCAGTCCATTTGCAACCTGTTAAGAGCCTTGGAAGAATATTTGGTGGTTTCAGTGTAGAGTTTCATTAGGTTACTTTGTAAAACAGGTCTAATGGAGCCACTATCCAATGTAGCAGCAATTTTTAGGAGGGTATGATCTAAAGCAACCCCATATTCAATTTAGAGATGTTGAAATATTCCATAAAGGGTATCTAAAAAGCTTATCCTTGTGTGGGTTTGAAGAGTCTTCTGAAAGATATGCACAAATTTCTATATTTGATATGCTACAAGGAAATAGGAGTGAATTGGTGAGTTGAATACTAAGTTGGAGTTTTTTGTGAATGAAAGATTATTTGAATTTGTTTGAATTGTGATTCTAATACAAACTCCTCCCTTCTCTACATTAGGTATTGACCATTGTGGTTTTTGTATATTGGTCCAAGGTTGAGAGTTCCAATTTGAGAAGTGTGAATTAGTACCTAAAAATGACATATTATAGGTCAAAAGATCTTTAGGTATACCTTGTATTGGATTCCATGGATTTTTTGAGTGATGCAAAACACTTGACATTCTTCATCCTCTAGGGTCATGAAATTCTAGCTTCCCTTGCTAGTCTTTAGAGACACTAACAAGCTTTTTGTATTTGTAATCAATCTTCTTATGGTGGCAATGTGGATAGAATTATGTGAGGGCTACCTCTTCTGCTTCATGATTTTTCTTAATATGGATGGTATCTATTTTTGTATCCAAGTGGCTAATTATGTCCTCCTTCATGTTGGATAGAACATTGCTAAGCTCTACCCTTGAAACTCTAGTGGATGATTTGTTGAAAGAAGATGTCTTATCACCCCTAGTCTTCTTGATGAATGACCTAGAGTAATTTTTGCATGCCTTATAAATCTCATCAAAATGAAATTAGGAAATATCCCCTTCTTTTTTAGATTCAACGCATCCATACAATCTTCATGGACTCCCCTTAAAAACACAAATTTTAAGGATTCAGGGGAAAGTCTACTTTGATGGGATTTTTTGAGATAGAACTAAAATATTTCAACATAATATTCTAATGGCTCCTCCTCTCTTTGTGACATCTTGAAGATGTCATCCCACTTTCTATCTATACCTCTATAATAACCTTGATATTTTTCTAATAATTTTATCTTCGTATTCTCCCAATTGGGAATAATATTCCTTCCCAACCCCATGAACCAAATCAAAGCAACATTCTTTAGTGTGGCTGGGAATAATTTAAGTCAATGAGCATCTATAGTGTAATCATAGCTCTGGCATAATACAATAAAATTGAAGAGAAATGTGTCACCTAGGATCCTCTGTAACCAATTCATAGAAGATGAGTAGTGTTGAAGGAGGTATATTTATAGTGATTTCAAAATTTACATGCTCTCTTGGGTTATCCATGTCTTCTTTAGCCATGTTATCAAACTATATTTTGGAATCCTCCTTTGTATTTGGTGTAGCTATTGGTGTAGGGGATAATTGTTCCTTATTTATTCCCTTGATCTTTTTTCTTTGTTCACTAGTTTCTTTAATTTCTTCATATACTGAGGGGAGAAATCTTCCTAGAGCATCTCTTCCTCCACATGCAATGGTTCTGGATTTCTAGACTAGCAGTTCCTAAATATTGTTAGTAATTTGTGTTGCTATTCATGCCTAAAATACCTATTTACCCTAATGTTGAAACAAAGTTGCTAGAGTATAAAATCTTGAACGAAACTAATAAACACATGAAAGAATCTTGAACTTAGCATGATTGTCGAAAATGGTGTCAAAAATATGGAGCCACTCTAATGTCTAATTAACTTGGTGTTACTGGGTATACACATAGCTCAGAGGACTTGAGAATCCCTAACTAAATAGTTTATCTTTCACAAGCGGGCTGCATTAAATTATAAACTAGGGAGTCATAAAATTTTAGATGGTTCTCAAAAAATATATGTGTTCATAGATTTTGGAAATCCTACATCAATTGAGTATAGGTGAATAAACATATGCAAATATAGTAAAAGCTGGAAATTAGAATAAAAAGCTAAATAATAAAATAGGGGAAAAGACTATAAACAACTACCTTATGCTATAGATACCTAATGCTTAAGACTAGAATTATTAATTATTAAAATGCAGTGTCCTAATCTAGCTAATCCTCTAGAGTATGAAACAAAATATTACGTTATAGAATCCAATTAATGAATCACAACACGTGTTCATAAATATATAACTGAAAACTACTAATTAAATTCAACAATGCATTATCTAATCTAACAAAAAAAACTAAAGTGGTTCAGTAGTAACTCAAGTGGTCTTTGCTTTCAATTTTTTGCTTCCATGGGCTTTATCAAAAATGCACTTTCTTCAACAAATCATGGTCATAAATCAATTCTCTTTATTGCATTCTAACACTGAATCATTAGAAAAATTCTAACAAGAAATTTGTTGAAGATCTATGTTCACTAACACATATATTCTATTTATAATACTATTGTTAAAACTAATGCTCCAAAAATGCTAACAACTAGATAACTATGTTAAATCCCACCCTTATTTTTTTCAAAACTTCACACATCTTGCACTTGTCAGCATTAGTCAAAATATAATGAAATCCAACTAGAAAGAAACCCTTCACTTTTTCATCACCCAAATCTTGGAGAGAGCAAGGTGAGAGCATATGGCGTAAGGGTATCTAAATGCAAAATCAATGCTTGAAGTAAAAAGTAAGTTATTGGCGGAAAGTCATCCAATAGAGAAAGAAAACACTTGGTGGCACAACCAGCCACTTCCACTTTTTAGTGGGTAACAAGAAAGTAAAGAACTTGGCAGTGAGGCCAACCACTTCCACTTTTTCAATGGGTATCAAGAAAGGAAAATATCAAACTTAACCACTTATTTAGTGGGAGTGAAGTATATAGCAGAAAAGGCTCAACCACTCTTCAATGGGAGCAATCACTTGAGCAGTGGGGTAAGTATGCCAAATAACATGAAAGAAGAAAGTTGTTTGGTACTATCAAATCGGTGTTACAATGATTGTTTGAAGCAATATAACATGAGATACACAAGACAATGTGAGATCCCAAATGGTCAAGAATCAATCCCTACACCATAAAAATAAATAGTCATCATGAAATAAGTAAGTAATAAGAATATGTCAAGTCTGATTTTCTTGTAGTAGCAAACTAATATGAAAAGGAACAATGCACAAACACCAACCAACACCCCTTCAAATTCTCATATCTCTCCAACCACACTTCTGAATCACCTCAAAATTATTTCAAATGATTTCAAAGAGCTAGGAATCCAAGTCCTAACAACCATACACCACAAAACTAGCTCAAAAACTCAAGCATGCATCCCAATGCACTCCCAGCCAAGGTGTACGACCCCCGAGGAGGGTGACCTATTGTTAAAAATAAAGTTATCTATATAAAATCACCAAACTTGGTAATAATGAGTGCCCTAGCATGAGAAAACTATTAATCCAATACCCACAAAAAGATCTCATATTCTCCAATCAGAATGAGCAATAACGTGAATCAGCCATAGACAAATTAGCAACATGAAACTGATAAAAACACTCCAAAAAGAACACCAAATTGAAAACTCACACCCATGCAAAAATATTAGAAAACATCAAAACCCACAAGAACTAAAAGCATTAAAGAATACATCAGCATTGAAGCTCAAGTGCAACCTCTAAATGAAGTAGCACCCAATGTTCAACTAGGAGTTATCTTGCAAACTCAAAACTAAAGGAGAACTAGGAGGTGTATCAACCTCAAAGAAAGAGTCTGAAATTAATTCAATAGCACTTCATTATGATAAAATTGGATGATCAAATGAGAGGGGGAGAAGCTTTATTTATAATCCCAAGAACCCATAAATTCAAAAAGTCCTTTCCCTCCAAAAGGGACGTCCACATGAGGAATAATATAAAATATTAATAAAAGACTTGAATTTTCAAACTTGGGAATCCATCTTCACTTGCACAAATAAACCTTTAAAAATTGCAATAGTCCCAATATTGGCATCCAAATATGAGGCCCACTTTTGAAAACAACTTAAGTTATAAAACCTAAGCATGGGAGCCAAAAGTAACATTAGAAAATAACATAACCTAAGTCATTAAACTTTCCTTTTCTAAACACCAGAAAGTTGGAGAAGCCTCTATTAATACTGCACTACCACACTACTTGAAAATAGTAACTGAGTGTTGAACTACTACCAAACCACACTGCCAAAAATAGCACTTGCTATAAATAGCATACTACTAAAAATAGTAAGTGACTCCAAACACCTTTTGGGAACATTCTAGGTAGTCGTTGTAACATACTAAAAATAGTAATTCCAAAAATAGTCACTAATGAAAATGCATGTTACATCCCACTGAAACTTTGTGAAAACTCAGAAAGAACCAAAAAACATATTAGAAAACTCCTACAACCATCCCCTTAAAACTCATAAATATACCTCCTAGAAAATAGGAAACCCTAAAAATGCCTTCAAATAGCTTATGAAACTCTGAAAATAGGCTAACAACCACTAAAAAGCATACGGATAAAAAAGGGGATATTATAAACTAGATCCCCTCCTTGACACAAGATCCTACTATATAGGGTCTGTGAGGATTTTCATTATGCGTTGACTAAAAATAGACTTATAAAATAATTGTTGACTCTCCCTCAAAGATAGGAAAAGGATTGAGTTTGAAATATAAAACAATAATTATCTAAAATAGGAGTAGAAAAACCAAATAAATACTTTATGTCCAATAGCTTAACCACTCATAATAGAAATGTGTTCACAGGATAGTCCTATCATAAACCATTCTTGTTGCAATTAGACTCCTCTTGGTTGTCTTATTTGGTAAGTGATATTTGGTGACTCACAAACTGATCAATAAATGATCACCTCTATTTCCTTATAAAAATGCCACACCTTGGTCAATGACTTCTTCTTTGGAACAATCTATAGTCCTTATGTTATAGGTTAAGAAACGCATTGCTATGGGTTAATAATTCTTCTTGTTGTAAATGTTAACTATTTTATTTCTAACACATCCTTATCATTAACAATCATAATTTAAAAATGAAATCCTACTAAATTTCATAAGCATTCATGAATTCATAGATACACATATCAACACAATATGTTTCCACATGCTTAAAACTGCTTAAAATTATATAAAAGGTATAAAAGGTTTTGGTAATGTCTTGAAAATTAGTAGAAAGAGATGATGAAATGAATGAAACTATAAAAGGAAACTATCCAATTATAGGGCCCATCACATATTGCTTCCCTTCTAGGTGTGTTTGGTTCAAGCATGAGTCCATAATGTAGCACCCCTCGATTTATGCTTATATTTTTTGGTTACATGTTTTCAACTATTAGATTTTGGTACCTTGTTTGGATATTTTGATCGCTGGTTTTGAGCGACAGTGGATTCGCTTTGTGACGTGATGATACATTGTATTGCAATATTTGATTTCCGTTATGCTTTGATATAGCATAGATGTTTTCCTTCAGTTGATTATTGTTGTATATATGTTTATGATGGACTAACTGTTATTTTAGTTGTTCTCTAATGTGACGTGTATTGGTGTTGAGAACGGAATTGCATCACTCACTTGCGAGTGCCCTATGATGTCCATGATTTTCTCTGCACGGTGTGCCTGTACAATGGATTATATATATATATGTATGTTATTGGTTTGATTGTAGGATTGCAGGTACATGACATCGACTCCACCTGGTTACTCAGGTCTAAGCGTGTCAAGACTCAACGGATATTTTGATTGGGAGGTAGTAGCATGGTTTATCCTAGTTTAGTCTATAACCCGGTCATAGTACATCGTCAGTTTGGTTTGGAGTCTTCAGAGTCATAGATTGTCCTGTATGTTTCTGTTTGGATTATTTGTTTGAAAAGGAAAAAAATTTTGATTAATACTAGTTTATTATGTTTTAATTTACTATTATTTAAATTAATTTTTAAATGTTAAAGAAATTAGTTTTACATGATATTTAATTAATTAATTAGTTTGTTTGGTTAAATAAGTTGATCCTAAAAGATTGAATTTATTTAATTAAATAAATTAATTGATTAAATTAAATTTTTTTAAATTGTGTGTGAATAGATTTTATTTAAATTAAATATTATTTAGAAATGGCATTTGGAATTGTTAAATAAAAATTGTGTTTTATTTGTAAATTAAAATTGTAAATTTTGAATAAATTAATTTCATGCAAATCTTGAAAGGCAAGATTGCCGAGAAGTTGTTGAAGATATTTTCTTCTTCTTGACAAGTGTGCCAGTTGCATTTATTATTTTTTTTGAGGAACTTCTCAAAGGTTATTTTGGATCTAAGAAATACATAAGGGTTATAAATTTTTCTACACAGAAAAAGAAAGAATAATTTGTTGTCTAAAAATCAATTTTAAAGAAGTTGTTACTTTCTCTATTTTGGTTGTATATTTGTGGAAGATCCCTTTGGTGGGAAGTTCTTTTGTGTTTGGTTGAAGAAGCTTTGGAGAATTGTACACTACAGGCAACAAAGACTCTCTTTTCTACAGGCAATTCTCAAGTTACAGGTATTTTTCTCTGTTTAATTTGTTTCCTTTTGAAAAAGAATGATTCAGAAAATATTAGTTTTGTGTTTCCTATGTTCTTCTCGGGAATTTTGTAGAAAATCTTTCTTTTGTTAATTGATATTTGTCTACAAGAATTTCCAAGAAAGTAAAGTTTTATTAAGTTTGAAGAACAACCTCAGAACATGGTTAAACAAAAGAAGGATTTCAAAACAAATTTTAAATGAAACCTCTATGAAAATTGAAGAAAAGAAATGGGGAAATTAAATCTGAGTGAAATGTTTATTATTGTTAAATTGAAATCCCAAATTGAGAATCTCTGTGTTATTTGGTTAAATCTATATGAAGAATATTTTATTTACAAAAGCTCTTTTTGAGCAATTAGTTTTGTTTTGTAAGGATGTTTATTATTTATTTACAGTGTTGTATATGTATGCAGCCTGTACATGAGTTTATATTACAAATGAATTTTAATTTACACAGTGATTTATAATTTAAAATCATCGTACGGGTGATACAAGGGTTTGAAAATTTTTTTATTTATTTTTATTTAGAAATGATTAAATTTCCACATGTATTTAAATGGGGGTTATTGAAAAATACGAATCTGAAATTTTTTTATTTGGATTAAATATTTTGGGAAGGGTTGGGGTTAAACCCCAACCCTGTTGCTCCCATTGTGGGGGCGCGGCCACTGTGAGGCAGCGCCCACCATGGCTTTGTGGGGAGTGGCTGCCAAAAGGTAGCGCCCTCCATAGACCCGTGGAGGAGACGTTGTCCCACAGGCAGCGTGCCCTCCACTATGGGACTGTTGCAGCCCATGTAACTTCGTTTCTTAAAAAAAAAATCATATCTTTACTTCAAACAGAAATTTGAATGGATGATATTCTATTTCGATTTTATCAAAAAAAATAGAACCATATGTGATATGTATTTAACACGAATTTCAAAATTAATATGTATTTAATATTTTATATATATGTATATATATATATATATATTTAATTAAAATATACATTTAATATTTATTTATAAAAGAAATACTTTTGTATTTAAATACGGAATTAGTTAAGGTATTTGAAACCATAAAAATCAATTAGTTTTAAACAATAATTGATTAAAAATTTATTTAGTTTTCATTTCTATGTGAAATTGAGGAAGTTAAAGTTAGAATTTATTTAATGCAATTTCTTTAGTCATTTGAGAAAAGAATTAAAATTTAATTGCTATAATTTTTATGTTAATTCTTTTGGATGACTGGATTTAGTAAATCCGAATAATAGACATATGTTTTCTTGATTTGCTTTAGCTATGTTTTCTAATTGGGAAAATTGGGGAAAGTTTTAGATGTATAAGTCCTCCAGAATGATTTGTATAGAAAGGGTGATGCTATTGTTCTTATATATTTCTTGAGTTGACTTGGGTTGTGCACATGTTAGAATATGGTATATTTTTTACCTGGTTTATGATAAAAAAAAATTATGACCGTTGTGTGTCATTTGTTATTATGTGATTGAATTTTGTGCACCTTGTAAACCCTAGTCAGGAAAACTTAGTATACCTTTGTTATGTTTAGGGGAGTGGCTCTGTGTAAGGGCTGACACACAAAGTGGTGTCAGGGTAACTTACAAAGAGTTAATAAGTCAGTAAAAACTAAACAACACAGTAGTTAGAATTAAAATCTTTAACAAGATGTTTATGCCTCACTTAATGACTCTTGAGCTAGTTCAGTCTTGAGTATAAGATGAGAAGGCCTGGAATGGCAAATCAGTGTCTTGTTCCTTCAAAAGACATTCGATTCTGAAATGATTTGCAATGGGGCCGGGTTTCGTAAGAGGTTACCAGGGTAACCCAAGTTGGGGGCCAGGACCTAGGAAGAAACACCAGGGTAACCTTTGCAATATTGTGATGACACTCCACCTAAAGGAACAGTCTACCTTATGTACTTAGTACATTCAATTGTCTAAATCTAGAAGCAATGTAACCATTAGTTAGTTATGCACTTGTTTCTAGGGTTAGTAGATTTTGTCTAGGTAACCATATTACTATTTCCTAGCACGGGGGGTGGACCTACAGGTACCACATGGTTGGGTGGAACGTGCACCTTACTCTGTTGGGTCCCCAGATTATGATCATGGCAATGAGAGCTTCATGGATGGAGAGCTCGTACTTGGATACAGATGTATTTTCTTTATTGCATTATTGTAAAACTTGTATTGTAAAACATCCCTCAATTGTTTATGAGGTGAACATTTGTAAATATAAATTGTAACTATTATTTGAACTACCTCATTAGATGAATGAGTATTGTAATATCTTATCAAATGCAATGTAAGAAACATTTTTTTAGTTTATGTTATTTTGAATGGGATTTTCAAATGATATGCAATGTTTACTTTTTAAAGTTTATGTTAATTATATATGTGAACGCTAAATACTAAAGTCATCTATGGAGACTCAAGTAGTGTAACGTCGTGTAACTTAGTGAATGTATGCAACTAATTAAGTTAATATTAAAGCTTTAAAAATATATATATATATTTCACCTATATACACAAATGCAACATTCCTTAGGTTATTATGACGGGGCATTACAGATTGGTATCAGAGCCAAGGTTACAAACACTGGACGCTCTGGGTAATCGCGAGCCCATTAGGTTTACCTAGTACATAGTGTCGCTATCTGTTAGCCTTGGTTGAATAGTACTAATGCTTGTTATTGTTATGTGTAGGAACATGCCTAGGCAAGGTGGAAGAGGTCATTGTAGAGGTCGAGGTGGAGGGCGAGGGCCAATCCCTCAGGTTACTCCCCCTCTGAGCCCTCATCATAGTGATCAGGCAGAGCAGTTGGATCAGAGGAATGAGGGACAGAATCTCGAAATAGTCAAGAGTAGAGGGTTCACAGATACATCCTTTATTAGAGGAGGTCCTAGCTCGACTTGGACCTAGACAAGAAGTTGAGCAGGAGGTTGTTAGAGAGAGAGATAGATCTCCTAGGAGAGTAGATGATATAGTGCATCAAAATGCTATTACTATAGGACACATGAGGGATTTACTGAGGGCACACCCTCCTACCTTTGATCGTACAAGAGGTGGATTAGAGGCTGAGACATGGCTACTGGATTTGGGTAGATGCTTTGCCATGCACCCTTATAGTAGCAATACCCATGTGAGATGTGCTATTATGCATCTGAGAGGATTTTCCTCTACTTGGTGGTGCCTGGAGGAGTAGAAGCTCCACTTAGATATTGGGTCAGTATCTTGGGAGATGTTCCTTGAGAGGTTTAGAGCACGGTTCCTATCGAAACACTGGAGGCAGCGACGGGCTGATGAGTTCCATGATCTACGTCAGTTGGCTCTATCTGTTGAGCAATATGAACGTAGATTCTATGAACTCAAGCAGTATGCTAGTATTGGCGATGATGAGCCTGTGCTAGTACAGCACTTCATCAGGGGTTTAAATGCCCACATTATTGGTGGTGTCAAAGTCTTTGAGCCAAAGACTATGGAAGTTGCGGTGGAGAAGGCTCGAATAGTGGAAGAGAACCTTGTTATGGCATTAGGTGGTCACACATGAGTGCAGATTGGCAGTGCTCTTACAGCAGGTTTTAGTCCACGGGGTGGATAGGCACAGATAGGTGGTTCCTCTAGGAACCAACATACACCCACAAAGGGTGGGCAGCAACAACAACAATGTACACCTCAAAAGAATAATAATCCACAACCACAGCAAGGTAATAGTCCACAAACAGGAAAGGGTCGCAACTGGTGGCACAACAAGCGCAATAGGCAGGATCATCCTGCGTAGAGTGCTCAGTCTACTGTTAGTAGAGGTAGTTTCCAGCAATCCAATGCACCTTTAGGTGGCAAAGGATTCGGTAGAGGCACAAGTTGTTACTCGTGTGGACAGCAGGGACACATAGCTAGGTAGTGTCCGATGAGAGGTTCTACTAGTTTTGGGCCTCGACCTACAGTTTGAGAGCCTACAGTGGGTGATGCAAGACGATCACATATAGTATATGCAGCGGTTAATGATTGCCAAGCCGATCACCAGAACACAGTGGTCGAGACTTTAGGTAGGTTACATGGTGTTAGTGTTTCCATTCTTTTTTATTCTGGAGCTACCGACTCCTTTATTTCACCGACCATCATAGACCATTGTGTTCTTGTGGTGGTAAAGCAAGGTGGTAAGTGGTAGGTTGAATTTGCCTCTGGGGTGAAAGTAGCGGTAGAAAACTTAGTACATAATTGTGAACTTAAAATTGGTACGTTAACTACCTTAGTAGATCTATATGTTACACCTTTAGGATCGTATGACATAGTATTAGGTATGGATTGGTTAGCATCTTATCATGCTATGATTGACTATCGACTTAAGATAGTTAGTTGCATTAATGATTTAGGTGAAAAAGTGGAAATCATAGGTGTTCAAAGACCTATCTCTTTGCAGATGATATTTGCTATGCAATTAAAGAGATGTCTTCGTCAGGGTTGTCAACTGTTTGCAACAACAGTTACTGATTTAGAAGAAGGTGAGAGTTGAGAGGTATCTCTTGATGATCATCCTATTCTTAGGGAATTCGCTGATGTGTTTCCTGATGACATACCTGGAATGCCACCGAAAAGAGATATTGACTCTAGAGTTGACCTAGTTCTAGGAGCTGAGCCTATTTCTAGAGCTCCATATAGAATGACGACTCAGGAGTTAGAGGAACTTCATATTCAGTTAGAGGAACTATTAGAAAAGGCTTTCATTCATCCTAGTGTTTGCCCTTGGGGAGCACGTATCATCTTTGTAAAGAAGGATGGATCACTTAGGTTGTGCATTGACTATCGTTAATTGAACAAGGTTACGATTAAGAATCATTATCCTTTACCTAGAATCGATGATCTTTTTGATCAAATTAAGGGAGCTAATGTGTTCTCTAAAATTGATTTGAAATCTGGTTATCATCAATTGCAAATTGTTGAAGCTGACATTCATAAAACTACTTTTTGAACTCGTTATGGGCACTACGAATTCATGATAGTACCGTTTGGGTTAACGAATGCACCATCAGTATTCATGAGTTTAATGAATGGTATTTTTCATACTTACCTTGATCACTTTGTCCTTGTATTTCTCGATGATATTTTGATCTATTTGAGAAACATGAAGGAACATGAAGAACACTTGAGACAGGTATTGCAATGTTTAAGGGAAAATCAATTGTATGCAAACCTGAAGAAGTGTGACTTTTTTCAAACTGAGATTAAATATCTCAGACATGTGATATCTAGTAAAGGTATTGTTGTGGATCCTTCAAAGATTCAAGCTATTGTAGATTGGCCCGCACCTACTAATGTAGGTGAAGTTCATAGTTTTATGGGTCTTGCTAGTTACTATAGGCAGTTTGTTGAGGATTTTTCTAGAATCGGTCATCCTATTACTTCTCTTCAAAGAAAAGGGAAGTTTGTTTGGACAGAACAGTGTTAGTTGGCTTTTTAGACACTTAAAGAAAAGTTGACTAATGCGCCTATACTGATTGTTCCTGATCCTACTAAGGATTTTGTAGTATGCACGGATGCATCCTTAGAGGGTTTGGGGGCAGTTCTGATGTAAGATGGATGTGTGATTGTTTATGAGTCTCACAAACTCAAGGATCATGAATTAAACTATCCCACTCATGATTTAGAACTAGCTGCAGTTGTGCATGCATTAGTTTAATGGAGGCATTTCTTATTAGGTCATCGTTTCGAACTTCATACTGATCACCATAGTTTGCAATACATTTTCACGCAACCTAACTTGAATGCTAGGCAAAGACAATGGATGGAGTTCTTGTGTGAGTACGATTTTGAAATGAAATATGTTCAAGGAAAAGAGAATGTAGTGGTTGACGCTCTTAGTCGTCGTCAACATGAGATCTTTGCTACTACTCTTGAAGTAGATTTGAGAGGTCAAATATTAGCAGCACTTCCTATGGATAGATTATATCAGGAAGTGAGGTCAGAGATTGAATTTGGTAGACCTTTAGAAGGTCAATTTGCAAGGTATGTCTTAGAATCGGATGGTATATTACAGCATTTAGGTTGTATTTATGTACCACATTTTGAGGGTCTACGTACATTAATTATGACTGAAGCTCATCGAGCTCCGTACTCAACTCATCTAGGTGTTAAGAAAATACATGCCGATCTTTGGCAATTGTATTTATAGCCTGGTATGAAATGTGATATTGCTTACTATGTATCAAGATGTCTTGAATGCCAACAAGTCAAAGCTGAGCATCAACATCCTACTGGATTATTGCAACCACATCTCATTCCTGAATGGAAATGGGATATTATATCCATTGACTTTATTGTAGGGTTACCTATGTCGTCACATCAACATGATGCCATTATGGTAACTGTTGACCGATTGACTAAGGTAGCTCATTTTTCACCAGTACGATCATCTTACAATGCTTCATCCGTAGCTAGGATATTTATGGTGGACATCGTTAGATTGCATGGGATTCCTCGTAGGATTATTTCTGATAGAGATCCCATATTTACTTCAGCCCTATGGACTTCGTTACAACATGCTTTAGGTACACAGTTGAACTTTAGTTTAGTGTATCATCCTCAAACCGATGGACAAACGGAGAGAGTTAACCAAATATTAGAGGACATGCTTAGGATGTACGTAATGGACCAACAATCACATTGGGACGATTATCTGTACTTAGTATAATTTTCTTACAATAACGGATATCAGAGTTCCATAGGTATGCCACCATTTTAGGCATTATACAGTCATCCTTGTCGAACTCCTCTGAGTTGGGATCGACTTGAGGATAGAGTATTACTTGGACCTAAGATGCTTCGAGATATGGAGCAACAAGTTGACCGTATTAGAGAATATTTGATAGCAGCTCAAGATAGGAAAAAGAAGTATGTCGATGTGCATAGAATAGACCAACAGTTTGCAGTAGGTGATAGAGTGTTTCTTCGAGTGCGACCGCAAAAGAGTCCAATCCGTTATGGAAAAGGCTCTAAGCTTGCGCCTCACTTCATTGGGCCATTTGAGATCTTAGAGAGAATTGGTCCTGTGGCGTATCAACTCGCCTTACCACCCAATTTCTCACGTATTCATGATGTTTTTCATGTATCTGTACTTAAACCATATCATCCTGACATTTCTCATGTACTTGATTGGAATGTGTCACAGGTAGAGGACGGGCAACTGGCTTTGGAGCCCGTGGCCATTCTACAGCACTGGACACTCAGTCTCAAGGGTCGAGACATTGATCAGGTGAGGGTCTAATGGGATCCTAGCCATGAAGCTTATGCTACTTGGGAGGATGTGAAATGCATGAGGGAAATTTATCCCTATCTGTTCGCAGGCTTTCAGGAGCAAGCCTGATCCTAGGGGGGAGGATGTAGTACCCCTCCATTTCTGCTTATGTTTTCTAGTTACATGTTTTCAACTGTTAGATTTTGGTACCTTGTTTGGATATTTTGATCGCTGGTTTTGAGCAACAGTGGATTCGCTTTGTGATGTGATGATACATTGTATTATGATATTTGATTTTTGTTATGCTTTGATATAGCGTAGATGTTTTCCTTCAGTTGATTATTGTTGTATGTATGTTTATGATGCACTAACTATTATTTTAGTTGTCAGTCTGATGTGACGTGTATTGGTGTGGAGAACGGAATTGCATCACTTGCTTGTGAGTGCCTTGTGATGTCCATGATTTTCTCTGCATGATGTGCCTGTACAATGGATTATATATATATATATGCATGTTATTGTTTTGATTGCAGGATTGCAGGTACATGACACCAACTCCACCTAGTTACTCAGGTTTGAGCTGTCAAGACTCAACGGATATGTTGATTGGGAGGTAGTAGCATGGTTTATCCTAGTTTAGTCTATAACCCGGTCATAGTACATCGTCAGTTTGGTTTGGAGTCTTCAGAGTCATAGATTGTCATGTATGTTTCTGTTTGGATTATTTGTTTGAAAAGGAAAATTTTGTTGATTAATAATATTTTATTATGTTTTAATTTACTATTATTTAAATTAATTTTTAAATGATAAAGAAATTAGTTTTACATGTTATTTAATTAATTAATTAGTTTGTTTGGTTAAATAAGTTGATCCTAAAAGATTGAATTTATTTAATTAAATAAATTAATTGATCAAATTAAATTGTTTTAAATTGTGTGTGAATAGATTTTATTTAAATTAAATATTATTTAGAAATGGCATTTGGAATTGTTAAATAAAAATTGTATTTTATTTGTAAATTAAAATTGTAAATTTTGAATAAATTAATTTCATGCAAATCTTGAAAGGCAAGATTGCCAAGAAGTTGTTGAAGATATTTTCTTCTTCTCGACAAGTGTGCCAGTTGCATTTATTGTTTTTTTTTAGGAATTTCTCAGAGGTTATTTTGGATCTAGGAAATACATAAAGGTTATGAATTTTTCTACATGAAAAAAGAAAGAATAATTTGCTGTGTAAAAATCAATTTTAAAGTTGTTACTTTCTCTGTTTTGGTTGTATATTTGTGGAAGATCCCTTTGGTGGGAAGTTCTTTTGTGTTTGGTTGAAGAAGCTTTGGAGGATTGTATGCGACAGGCAACAGAGACTCTCTTTTCTATAGGCAATTCTCAAGTTACAGGTATTTTTCTTTGTTTAATTTGTTTCCTTTTGAAAAAGAATGATTAAGAAAATATTAGTTTTTTGTTTCCTATGTTCTTCTCAGGAATTTTGTAGAAAATCTTTCTTTTGTTAATTGATATTTGTCTGCAAGAATTTCCAAGAAAGTAAAGTTTTATTAAGTTTGAAGAACAACCTCAGAATGTGGTTAAACAAAAGAAGGATTTCAAAACAAATTTTAAATGAAACCTCTGTGAAAATTGTAGAAAAGAAATGGGGAAATTAAATCTAAGTGAAATGTTTATTATTGTTAAATTGAAATCCCAAATTGAGAATCTCTGTGTTATTTGGTTAAATCTATATGAAGAATATTTTATTTACAAAAGCTCTTTTTAAGCAATTAGTTTTGTTTTGTAAGGATGTTTATTATTTATTTACAGTGTTGTATATGTATGTAGCATGTACATGAGTTTATATTACAAATGAATTTTAATTTACACAATGATTTATTATTTAAAATCGTCGTACGGGCGATACAAGGGTTTGAAAATTTGTTTATTTATTTTTATTTAGAAATGATTAAATTTATGCATGTATTTAAATGGGGGTTATTGAAAAATATGAATCTGAAGTTTTTTATTTGGATTAAATATTTTGGGAAGGGCTGGGATTAACTGTCACTCCCATTGTGGGGGCACGGCCGCTGTGAGGCAGCACCCACCATGGCTCTGTGGGGAGCGGCTACCAAAAGGCAGTGCCCTCCACAGACCCGTGGAGGATACGTTGTCCCACAGGCAATGTGCCCTCCACTGTGGGACTGTTGTGGCCCGTGTAACTTCGTTTCTTAAAAAAAAAAATCATATCTTTACTTCAAACAGAAATTCAAATGGATGATATTCTATTTTGATTTTATCAAAAAAATAGAACCATATGTGTAATGTATTTAACACAAATTTCAAAATTGTTATGTATTTAATATTTTATATATATGTATATATATATATATATTTTTAATTAAAATATATATTTAATATTTATTTATAAAAGAAATACTTTTGTATTTAAATACAGAATTAGTTAAGGTATTTGAAAGCATAAAAATCAATTAGTTTTAAACAATAATTGATTGAAAATTTATTTAGTTTTCATTTCTATGTGAAATTGAGGAAGTTAAAGTTAGAATTTATTTAATGCAATTTCTTTAGTCATTTGAGAAAAGAATTACAATTTAATTGCTATAATTTTTATGTTAATTCTTTTGGATGACTAGATTTAGTAAATCCAAATAACAGACATATGTTTTCTTGATTTGCTTTAGTCGTGTTTTCTAATTGGGAAAATTGGGGAAAGTTTTAGATGTATAAGTCTTCCAAAATGATTTGTATAGAAAGGGTGATGTTATTGTTCTTATGTATTTCTTGAGTTGACTTGGGTTGTGCATGTGTTAGAATATGGTGTATTTTTACCTGGTTTATGATAATAAAAAAATTATGACCATTGTGTGTCATTTGTTATTATGTGATTGAATTTTGTGCACCTTGTAAACCTTAGTCAAGAAAACTTAGTATACCTTTGTTATGTTTAGGGGAGTGGCTCTGTGTAAGGGCCGACACACAAAGTGGTGTCAGGGTAACTTACAAAGAGTTAGTAAGTCAGTGAAAACTAAATAACGCAGTAGTTAGAATTAAAATCTTTAACAAGATGTTTATGCCTCACTTAATGACTCTTGAGCTAGTTAAGTCTTGAGTATAAGATGAGAAGGCCTAGAATGGAAAATCGATGTCTTGTTCCTTCAAAAGACATTCGATTCCGCAATGATTTGCAATGGGGCCAAGTTTTGTAAGAGGTTACCAGGGTAACCCAAGTTGGGGGCTGGGACCTAGGAAGAAACACCAGGGTAACCTTTGCAATATTGTGATGACACTCCACCTAAAGTAACAGTCTGCCTTGTGTACTTAGTACATTCAATTGTCTAAATCTGGAAGCAATGTAACCATCAATTAGTTATGTACTTGTGTCTAGGGTTAGTAGATTTTGTCTAGGTAACCATATTACTATCTCCTAGCACGGGGGGTGGACCTACAGGTACCACATGGTTGGGTGGAATGTGCACCTTACTCTGTTGGGTCCCCAGATTATGATCATGGCAACGAGAGCTTCATGGATGGAGAGCTCGTACTTGGATATAGATGTATTTTCTTTATTGCATTATTGTAAAACTTGTATTGTAAAACATCCCTCAATTGTTTATGAGGTGAACATTTGTAAATATAAATTGTAACTATTATTTGAACTACCTCATCAGATGAATGAGTATTGTAATATCTTATCAAATGCAATGTAAGAAACATGTTTGTAGTTTATGTTATTTTGAATGGGATTTTCAAATGATATGCAATGTTTACTTTTTTAAGTTTATGTTAATTATATATGTGAATGCTAAATACTAAAGTCATCTATGGAGACTCAAGTAGTGTAACATCGTGTAACTTAGTGAATGTATGCAACTAATTAAGTTAATATTAAAACTTTAAAAAATTATATATATATTTCACATATATACAAAAATACAACATTCCTTAGGTTATTATGACGGGGCATTACACATAAAGGTAAGACAAAAAAATTAGCCATCTAAGATGGGTTAGAATTCCTTTTTTTCCAAGACTCATAATTTTTCTTATCCAAGATTATCATAGAATGGTGAATAGAAAAAACACATGATACAATCCTCAAATGATTACAAAAGACATAAAATTAACACCAATACACTCCCACCCTTTTCACTAGTATCAATAATAATCCTTCCCATAAATTTTATAAGTTTGGAACTTTATCTAGTTTAGTGTGTTCACATATATTTTTCCAAGATACAATGATCAATAGGATCACAATTGAAAAAATTATAAATTATGATACAATTTGAACTTGAGAAAAAATATGGAAAAATTAGCCATGTAGCTATGTAGTGCTCTTATCTTTCCAACACCTATTTGTTTCCAAAAAATAGAGCTCTTGGGTAAATTTTATGACTTTTTAAAGAAATTTACAATGTAAACAGCTTCAACCTATAATATTTGGTAGAGAATGAAAAAAAATATTTTCAATATCTTTGTGGATGGAAATTTCTCATCTCTATAATTCTACAAATATCTCGTTTGCCAAAAATAGACAACATTATGATTTTTTTTTTTAAATGGTTGAATATAGCTTGTAGTGATGACCCTCCTAGCATAAAAATTTTCCAAAAATAAAATTTGACTAAAATGGACAAATTTTATATGAAAATAGGGGTTTTTGGGCCATCCAAGTGCAATGAAAAAGATCTGTTTGGAAAAAAATTATCCAATAATTTTTTTTCACTAGATCTAATCTTCAAGCCCTAGTTTGCAACTATATAAAATGGTGACCAAATTGAGTGAAACAAAAGCTCTAGATCTAAAATTCTTGGATATTCTAAACTCAATATTGATCTTATATTTGCACCAACATGCTCAAAAAATTTCAAAGGTACGGCCACAATAATGGGTTACACTTTTTGGGACATCTTTTTTTTTTCCTGAAATCACATATTTTTGAAAAATATAATGATTTAAACCTTTAATGGTTCCATTTAAATGATTTTAATTAAAGAGGGTTCGATCAAACCCCCTTAGATAAAACCCCCTTGGATAGAACCCTGTTAGTTTTAAACCATACTTATAATGGAGTCTATTCTACACCTATCAAAATATTGATAAAAAATCACTTTTGATTTACCTTTCGGGTGATCAAATGAATTCATTTAAAATTTAGGTTTTGTAAGTATGTAGCCCTTATTATAAGCTTCCTAAAAAGTATAATTTTAAATACATTTAGTTTTCTTATTATATTTATTTTTTATTTCTTCTAAATGTAATTTTTTCAATGAACATCAAGCTCTTTGTTTAACACATGAAAAAATAGGAAAATAGAGAAAAAAAATTCTAAAAAATACATGTGCACTAGGTATTGATGTCCTTATTCCAACAAAAAGAGAATAAGTTAATTGATATCCATACAAAATAAGTTATGCAGTCTGAAGTACACCTCTATCCAAATTATAATTACTCTGACTTGGAAAATTAATTAACAAAATATAATTAACAAAATACTATGAAAAATATCCATTCACTAGATATTGGTGTGACAAATTTGTATTTTAAAAATTAGAATTGTATCATTTCTATAAAAAATATATATGTATGCGGTCTGAAGTAAACATCACTTTTTAAAAATGTTGTTTAGTAGAAAAATAAGTTATTAAAAATTATATAAAAGGATTCACAATTTATTTTTATTTTTATTTTTAAATATAATTAGAATCTACATAGAAAATCTCACAAATCACTAGTTTGATTCATCTTCAAATTCTTAATGGTTTAGCTACTATAGGTGTAAAAAAGTGAAGATATGGTGAAAAATATTGATTTCAATGTCAAGTTTGGCCAAAAAGTGTAACCCATTATTGTGGGATCACTAGCCACAAAAAGAAAACCCCAAATCTGGTATTCCTATCAAGTTTTTTATTTTTTGGGTCATCATATGATGCAAGAGAAGAGTATACTCAACTTTTCAATATCTCACATTGTTGAATGAACAAGACAACTGAGAGGGGGGATGTATCAGTTGTAGCAAATTAAAACATCAAAACCCTCAACAGTAATTAGATCCACAGGCATTCATTAAACCCTTATTTGTTAAAGTGATTAATCATGAAATTTAGATAAGAAAAATTGAAATAACAACATCATACACAAGAGAAGACCAGATTTACATGGAAAACCCAATGAGGGAAAAACCATGGTGAGGATTACCTCACAATATAAGTAATTACAAAATTGGTACAAGGGCTCACTGCCAGAATAGGACACACTATCCAAAAAGGCAAAAAAGAATCCACCAAAATTTCTCCAACACTTTCGCAACCTTGTATGAAAGATTATGGACGCCTTCAACTCACTACATTCAAGAATATAACACTTTGAAGTTTGCATTGCTCTGCTAAAATCCACATCTAAACTTCTGCAATTCACATCACTTGCATCAATCTCGCATATATATTTCCTCTTTCTTACATCTTACAAAAACATTACTCTTATTTATATTATCCTCAACCTTGAAAACCTTCTCCAAGGTCAGAAACTATCTGTTACATTTAAAATTTCAAATTACCTTGGCACCCAAACATTCATGCTGGATAGGAATGAATGTGACCTATATAAATCCTTAGTTAGGACCCAAATTAATCCTAACACACCCCAACATACTTTCACAAACCTCACATGAAGTGTTAACACCAAGTCAGCCAATACCCATGCTAAACACTATAAAACTATTAAGTACACGCTTCCTTAAATCAATCTAAAACTTCTAGAAAAAAAAAATCACTTGAACATGATTTGGAACAATCTACAAACAACCTAAGATCCAACAAAGACTTTATCCAAACTTGCATCATAGAAATACTTCAACTTAGAACATCTAGTTAACCTCATACGCACATTGGCATAAGAAACACACATTGTACTACACTAAATCAAGTGAAACCTTGAATTCTAAAAGATACAAACATTACAAGTGACTTCCCAGATACGCACACCTGAAACCAAATTACGGAGAAATGTGGAGCAAATACATTTTTCCTAGACCAAAATAAACACCACTAAAAACCTAGTGAACACATATCACTCTGCACAATGATCCAAAAACCCAAACTATGAATATAGAAACTAGTGACAACCTTGAACAACATATCAAATATGCACAGGCATAGCCTCAACATAGAAGAAACATTAAGCACATCCTAGAGAATGTTCTGAACATTTGCACAACATTGTTTTCTCTTTTTATTAAATTTTCTCAAAAGAACATGAAATTCAAGTACCAAAGACACCATCTCAACATATTGCTACATTCCAACATATCTCTAGATATTGCAACACAAAGATAGCTCCATGTACTCACAACACTTCCTCGATATCTCAAATATACATGCACACAAACTACAACAACACGCTTCCCTCTTATTCACAATTTTCTCAATATCCTTGACATATTCATCATGCACCAATATTCATCATCACATAGTTGAAATCAATGACAACACCTTCATACTTGCAACACACATAAGAAAACTAAAACTCTCAATTAGGAAAATAACTTAGAATTCTCAAAATAAAAGTTATGATACCATGTTAAAAATTCGAAATAGATTGAACAACCCAAGGAAATTTTTAAAAGAAAATCAAAGTTACATAAACTAGAAAAATATAAATGATGCAAACTAGAACTCTGAGAGATTATGCAATGTCGAAGTGATAGAATTGCATTAAGAGATTCCAAGATATGAAAAATGAAAGCTTGGTAGTGAGTTTATATAAAATTGAGGAGAGGATGGAGGTGGAAAATTAAACAATTAGAATTGATCACCAATAATAACCAATACTAAATAAATTGATGAAAAAGTAAATACTCCACCCTTAAATGATGAAGAAAACTCATTACTTTATCTCCTAGTTATTAAATGAGAAACTCGCTTTATTATCATAAAAAAGCTTAATATAAGTGTAGAAAAAATCTATAACTAAGGGAAAATAAATTAACCCATTAGAAAAATAAAACCTACACCAATATACATTTAATTTATAAGAATATTCATTATAAATAAGTGCATCAATAATTAATTGTCTCAAAGGGAAGATATTTCTTAGTAATAGATGCATCATGATTAAAGTTTTGGTTTTCTTTAAGTTCCTTAAAATATTTCTCAATATATAAATATTATTAGTCATCATATTAAAAATATCTCATTAGAACTAGATTAGGGTTTATATTTGATCTATTTATTAAAGGAATGTTAGCTTTTTAGTCTAGCTTATGGAAAAAGCAATTTCTAAGGAAATATAAAAAATACATATAAAAGGATAAAATATAAATGTCTCGAATTTGTAACATCAAGAAAAAAGAAGAAAAAAAAAAGGCTCTCAGAATATAATTCATAAGGAAATGGCAAATCCAAGAAGTTCACCAAAGAATATATATACCAACAATAAAGGTCCAAGAAGGTTGATTATAAACCCTAATTATATCTAATATAAAATAAATATAATCATAGAATTAAATATATAAACCTCAATAAAGGGAAGGATAAACCCTTGGGGGAAATTTTTGTTCAAGTAAGAATGTAGGTTGAAAAACAATGTAAGATAAAAATCATACCTCATAAATAAATCTAGGGTAATTGAATGACTATGAAAGCAATACCATAACAATTAATGTAGATATATGAGCTAGGATTGGAATTATGAGATATTAAAATTATATATGAAACTTAAATACAATACTTAGTAACATTTTAAAGACAAGAAAATGTTGTTGTTGATGATAGGAACCAATTTTATATTTTTCTATTTTTAAGGTTCATTAAAATGAGAATTCCAAAAATCTATAAATTGATTATGTTTCACTCTAATTGAAATTTGCACCTATAGAACTAAAAATAGAAAATATAATATGAAATAAGCATTATTTACAAACACCTTAGAAAATATATTGAATTGCAAAGGTCATGTTCTCCTTGATCAAATCCTTAATTGAACTAATTCTATAACTTTAAACCAAGAATTAAAAATAGAAAGAGTCATACAATATATTTAGGATGGTGTATGTAAATGTAATACCTCAATAATAATTCTATGATGATCTTATAAATAATCTACAACAATTCCTTTAATAACCTTTGCATATTCTTTTAATTATCCTTGATAATTTTAAAGTGAATAAATTCATAAAATAGAAAAATAAAATAACTTAAATTATGTATAATTATTTTTTATCTTAATGATTTATTTATTAATATAATAAATAATTTTTTTATTTAATTCTATTTCTCATTAAAATTTTATCTTATTGAATCTTTAATTATAATATTATATTTATAATTTGAAACAAAAGTTAACAAATAATTCAAAAATAATTAAATATGTAATAATCAAATTTCTAAATTATTAATTGTAATGATATGTTTAATTTTGTTTAGCTTAAAAATAACTTCTTATAAAATATAAATTATATCTTACAATATTAATTTTATTTTCCTAATTAAAAATAGAACTTAAAATACAATCTAGTAAAAATATTATAAGAGTTAATGTATTGTATGGGAAATCCTTGGTTTCAAAGAATACTTATATTTTTTAGATCATTATGATCTATTTAATGTTCAAAATCTATACTTTTTTTTATTTCAAGGGGTAAACGCTTTTGACCGGAGCTTTGAACCGGATACAACCATTCAACAATACACCCCAATGGGGTTTGAACCTTCGTGGCAAGAACAACAATGCCACCTATAAACCATTACACCATGCCAATACCGGCGTTCAAAATCTATACTTAGGGATAGAATTTTCATTCTATTTTTTTTAATTCTTTTGTTTTTAACATATTTATGTTTTACATCATTTTTGTGTAGGAACTTTTCTATATTTAATATGGGCTCTTTCAAGTTTATCTTTGTTCTTGGGAACTTAATTTAAATAGCTATCAATAATAGTGACTTATTAGGTAACTCTTCTATTATTAATATTTTTTTGTCAAGCTATGATTTTGATAATGTATAAAAATGACTAGAGAGTTATATTATTGTCAAATATTTTATTAGAGTATATTTTTAAATTTTCTTAAAGAACTAGTTTAACTTCACTTATGTCTTTCATGTATTTCTATCAAAAGTGGTTGCAAACATAGTTGAATCTATCTTTACACCCACCATTAACATTTTCTCAAAATTTTCTAAATAATTTTCATTAAATTTAATTTGTGTGCATTCCATGAGATAACATATCTACGAGGAACTCCATTAAACCATTGTCATACTTTGTCTATGTTTCCATGCTTTGCATACATGTCTACCAAAATATTTGTGACTATAACATCTAATTATTTCTATCAAAAGTGATTGCAAACATAGTTGAAGCTAGCTTTACATCCACCATTTGGCATATGGCAAATTCACCGCTAGCAATTCACAGATGGAAAAAAATTCGTCAATGAATTTTCCTGCCATGAATTGTTGGCAGTGAATTTTCCTAGAGCCCCACAATTTACAATTTCTCAAAAGTTTCTAAAGACTTTTCATTAAATTTAATTTGTGCACATTTGATTAGATAACATATCTTTGAGGAACTCTATTAAGCAATTTCCATACTTTGTCTTTGTTTCCATGCTTTGCATACATGTCAACCAAAAGAGTTGTGACTATAACATCTAATTATTTCTATCAAAAGTGGCTACAAACATAGTTGAATCTAGCTTTACATCCACCATTTACATTTTCTCAAAAGTTTCTAAAGGATTTTCATTAAATTTGATTTGTGTGCATTCCATGAGATAACATATATCTTTGAAGAACTCTATTAAGCAATTGTTGTACTTTGTCTATGTTTCCATATTTTGCATACATATCAACCAAAAGACTTGTGACTAAAACATCTAATTTTTTATCTATTATTCCTTGATGAAAGTGCATATATTGTTGTCAAAGTTCCTATTTTGAATGAGGCATAAAGGATGTCAATGCAAGTTGGAGGATGTAGTGGTGTATCGCATTACAATTTCCAATTGCATTTGCTTGTAAGTTTCAAAAGCTTTTTCAATAGATCCATTTTGTACGCAGCCTGCAATCATTTCATTTTATGGGATCACATCTCAATTGAGCTAGGATTCTATCAAATAGTTTACATGTTGTCTATGCCTCCACATTTTGCATCTATTTTAAATAAAAAAAGTTTCAACTACAACATTTGACAAAATTATTTTTTCCATACATGCCAACCAGCGTAGTTACAACTACAATAGTTGAAAAAAATTCTATATTCTTAATGCTTCGATAGATTTCAATACCTTATATTCTTAAGCCTCTATTTTGAGAATATTGGTAATAGTTGTGGGATTTGGCTTCACACCTACCACTTAGGTCTACTCAAAATTTTCCTATATGGATGTATGAAAGTTTCTAAAATTCTTTAAACTTATCAATTTCATGCATACCATGTAATCATGGCATTCCAAATTTTCTTTGAGAATCTTTTAAATAATTTACATGTCTTGTCTTCAGCTGGCATATACATTGAAGAGTTGATTCTTTCAAGTTAGTTTATCTTTATTCACTGGACCTAGCATTCCATGACATATCTTTGAAACTTTTTTGCCTTCCCTATGCTTCTAGGCAGTTGTGGTGGTTAACTTCTTCCTTTCCTTCTTTTAAATTATTACCTTATCAATTTTTTTATTTTGTGAGCAAGGTAGTAATAGATTGGTTAGGATTTTCAAATAAATGAGCAAAGTAGAAATAGAGAGGTTAGTTTTTTCAAGTAAGAGTAAGGTAGTAATAAAGAGGTTAGGATTTTCAAATAAGCGTGCATAGTAGCATTAGAGAGGTTATGATTTTCAAATAAGTGAGCATAGTAGCATTAGTTAAGGTTGTAATGCATACAAAAACTTTGTTCAACTCTTATTGTCAACTGTTAAAACTTTTTAATGGAGGAAAAACTCCTTTTATAGAAAAGTCAATGTTTAAGAAAAGTTTTAAAATAATTTCACATTCTTTTTCGACAAACTCCTTGATCACCCTTAACACTACAAAATCAAAACATGCATAAATTTTGACTAAGAAAACATTTTTTCTTGAATTTTTTCCAAAATGACAAAAACACTGATACGACCAAAACCATAAAAATAATTTCTTTTCTATCAAATAGGTTTTTTATTTTAATATTTTCTAAAATTTGGTTGGTAAAATCAAAACTTTAAATTCTCCTAAACTGGGTTGTGGGCACTGTGAAAACTGGCCACATTTCTCAAAGTACCATCAAGAACACCCCCTTAAATTAGACTTTTCCAAAATTTCATAGTTTTCAAACTTTAACAATTTGATATTTGATATTTGAACTAACATCATCAACCTATACCAACCAATTGGACTCGGGAATTATAAATTAAGTTTGAAAGATTGTGAAGATGGGACATGATTTAATCAATTGATAGTAAGGTTTGAAACTGATAACCTTTAAACATGTTCAAATGGTAACTGATCCCAAGGAAACTATAAAGACAGATTGTTAATCAATCAAATGATAGATTTGATGTGAAAATTTTGAAAATGAGCTAGTAAAAAATTAGTTGATAACATAGTCATAGAGTTATGGTTACCCCTTTATTAATTTCATTGAATATTGATCTTCCATCCCTATGGACTTCCTTTTATTCCCTAACATACCTTATTTGAATAATCTCCATCATTCACTATCATTCTTTCAAAGAGAACACGTCATTTTTATCCTTCAAGACGATGCCTTAGTATTTGAGGCTTGATACTCTTCAAAACTTGTCATTGACTTAGCTACCACAAAAGCTTGTAAACTAGTAAAAGAGACCTTAAAATGTAATAAAAGCATAATGGTTTGACCTGGTCTTTATTAAACTCAAACTTTCATTAAGTAATTCCCTCCAAAATTTGATGAATGCGGGTTTTAAGCAAGTAAAAACATTTTTTACCAATTCTAAGACTCCTTTTCAAGATTGAAGGCATGACTTATAATTTTGAACATGGATAAAATATCTTATTAAATTTTACCTCCAAGAATATTGAACCTTTTGTGAGTGCAAAACCTTAGACTCCAAACCTACTAAATTTAAAGAACATGCTATTAAAGGCTATTTAAGCCACTAGGAAAAAATAGGCTAACAATGTGACATGTACATTGTTGTTGGTTGATGTGTAAGGCATGTGTATATGTAAATAATTATAAATGAACAATTAAATCATATGCATAAGATAATAATGAGATATTATATTCAATCAATTCATGATCATTTGATTATTTTTTTGTCTACTTTGATTCAAATTGATGGAAGGGGATGATGTGGTTCCTTCAATTGGTCAGAATAATTGACATCTAAGAAAGCTCTAATTGGTTAGACTAATAAGAAACAAGAGCCACTTTGGAAGGTTTTAAATTTTGGGACTTTGGGGTAACAAGTTGGGTCTTAGATTGCAAGATATCAAGCTCAAGCATCTCCAAATGGCTTGGAATATTGTCTTCTTGTCTAGAAACTTCTATATTTTGATATGGATTTGGGGAGGACATGCAACTACTTAGCTAAGTAGATTATGCCTCATTATAGAATACTTTAGCATTATAATCATCATATTAACTAGGGTTGGGAGAATATTATGAAACACTCAAGAAGTAATAGGTCTAGGAAAATATTCATACACTAAACACTTGTTTATAATATTGTAATATTTTTGTAAGAAGGGATCAAATTCTATAATGAGAAAGTATAAAATTTAATGTACTTTAATACCATATGCTACTCTTATGAAATGTGTGTTACTTTGTCACAATAGTCACTTGATTTCAATAATGTAAACACCTAAAATCATAACAAAAAAGTTACCACCTCTTTAAAGGCAAGAAACTTAACACAATAATGATATTCAAGGGTTGAACTATGTATAGGTTCTCTCTCCACTAGTAGGACCCTCACATATATGGCACAATAAAGAACAAAAAAAAAGATTGCATCATCCACAATGGTACCAATTGTTGGCACAAGTTGACAAGATGCAACCTACATACAAGAAATATAATATAGCTATAGAGTAAATTATCACATACTTTCTATACTAAGATATTCACAATGGCATCCCTATCATTGACACCATTTATATTTGTAGTTTGGTAGTCTAACAACTACACATGGAAAGATGAAAAAATGATAAAATAACTAATTAGGTCCTTGATATATTATAACAAATATTCAACTAATGAAAATGGCATCCCTATAAATGGTGTTAAGTTCTTGGCACATAAAATGTATCTTTATGAATCCTAGACAATAATCCAATATCTAAGCCCAAGGAAGGTTAACTTGGGACATTAGAAAGAATCTTGTGATAATATTATGGAAAACAATGGGACAAGACATAAGAAAATAAGGTCAATAAATTTATAATTTTAATCATTTAAATTTAAAATAATTATTTCTAGCATCCCCAAGGATAGTATGATTGATATATTTGTTTTTTGACTTTTCTATGATGAAATTTAAAATATTACATTAGGAAATACTAATATTTTCATGTTTGTAGGGTTAATTTTTCAAAGGATGCAAAAAAATTCTAGAATGTATTCATAGGTTCATTAGGTTGGTCATAAGTTCATTAGCTCAGTCATAAGTTCATTAGGTCAGTCATAAGCTCATTAAGACAATCATAAATTGATTAGGGCATTCATAACATGAGATGTGATGGTTATAGGTTCATTATGACTACCATAACTTCATTAGAGTAGTCTAAGGTTCATTAGGACTATCATAACTTTATTAGGACTATCATGACTACATTAGGACTATCATAAATTCATTAGGACTATCATAAATTCATTAGGACTATCATAACATCATTAGGACTATCATGAATTCATTAGGATAGTCATAACTTCATTATGATTATCTCCTAATATGCTCAAGCTGCTACAACTTCCTCAAACATTTTTATAAGGTATGTGAGAAGTACATTGAACAATTTGGAACCTTTGAGGGTGTGAGAGAGTTTCTAGGATAGGATAATGACAATTTTCATCACCTTTAGGAGCTTCTTAGCTGCATCCTTTCACTATATGTTTATCTACAAAATTGGCATGTGCTTTAGGTCTATTGAAACTAGTATACTATCATGTTGGCAAGGTTTCTCTTTTCTTGTTTGAAATTCTTATAGACCTTTGGCAATACTCTATCTACCAACATACTTAAAATCCTTTTCATCTTGAAACTAACATACTTAAAATCCTTCGACAATACTCTATCTACCATTAACTTTGTATTGATTGATATCTCATAAATATCATACACAAATTTTTCATAGTCTTTACTATCACCTATGTGGTTTGTTTGTCATATATTTCACAAGAATTATTCCTTTGATTTTCATAATCACTTAATCTTAGACTATACTAGGGTTATCTTCATGCATAGTAGACAAGTTTTGACCTATTTATGAATGATGATTACCATTTTTGAAGTGTTGATTATGCATGAGCCCTTTGATGATAATGCAAACCTATAATTGTTTCTTTAGGTCTCTTCAAGTTTCATGGATAGAAGAGTATTTTCTCTTAATAATATGTGACCATTCTTGGGATACTATCTTTTGATGACTCTTTTAAACATTTTGGATTGTTTTCTCCTATCTGTCCTTGAATACTCTTATGCATACTTGAACACCATGTTCTCGATTGCTTTACTTAACTAAACTATCCTTTAAAAATATCCTAAATGTATGATGACATTCATATATTCCCTATGCTATTTTTTTTCAAATTTAATTAGGGTTTAAAGTAAGGTTTTAAAGAGATCACCATTGTCAAAGAAAGCTTATCATGATATGTATGCTCTCAAATTGTTGAAATGCTATTAGATGTCATTATTTATTCTTCTTTTCATATCTACACCTACCTTGTAGAGAATAAGTTAAAAAGCTTAGTTCAAAAACTAGTTAATGTTAAGCTCAATCAAAATAGGGTGTACCTAATATTTTCTACTTGCACAACCTACTCCAATATACTTTTCCCTAGCTCCACATGACTATCCTTGAATACTCTTATATAGACATGTTTGTGTTTCCAACTGATTTTCTAGATTTTTATAAAGATTAGCTAGCTCTTATGATCAAAAACCCTAGGTTAGTGGCCAACGAATAGGAGAGATTTTATACTTTTCTCCTCTACACTTTAGGCTCAAAAAAAACAAGGTGGATTCCTCTATAACATCATCTAATATGTATAATTTCTTACAATGATGCCTTTGAATTAGATTCTTCACACTAATTTTAGAGAAGGTGGACCTAACTAGCTAAATCATCTTCAAAACCCTCTATCTTCTCTATATTTCTTGTGAGTTTGGATTTGAGCATAAAACAGTAAAGTGCAATAAAAGTAAATTTTAATTTGTTTGCGTTTAAGTATGATTCTACCTAGTTTTGATCTTTGTGAATAATTTTAGCTAGTGCCTTATCCATTACAGAGTTGAGAAATGAGATAAAACTCTCCTACAACAAACTAACCCTTTGGCTTCTTAAACCCTCACTGCATTACAATGAGAAATCAAAAAAAGATAATATTATTACTCTTCTTACAAATCCTTACTACAACAACATAATTTGTAATGAATAAACTGAAAGAAAAATTAACCCATTCCTTGAATAAATGCTAATAATTTAAATATTCACAACACCAAATATGGAGTGAGAATCATAAAAAAACTTTTATCATATTGATTCAAAAGAGTATGTGTTACAACATGGAGACAGTAATAGATTGACACTTATATTTGAGAAACTACTGAGTGTTTAAATTATCTATTGCTATTACAGAGAAAAATTACAACATTTCTTCTTTGAAATTTAGAGGAATTATTTGTACAAATTCCTAATTCTATACAAAACTACAAGACTAAATACTCAACACCCTTAAGGTGAGTCTCGAAATTCCCTTTTATAGACACAAAGGAAGCAACAAGAAAAAATCCTCATCCATTGCTTAAGTCACAAAAGACAAAATTAGGTGGTGCCACATCTACAAAGGAAAAAATAAATTACAATCTACAAAGAATTTTATAAAAGACTTTTTGAAGTCCCTAAGGTAGTTATTATAGCATTTAGATCTGGTTTCCTTCAAAAATGCTCTTTGTAGTCAAAAGACATCCCTAACAAGCCCATCCAACAGTTATACCCAATTTGTGGAGACTAATTGAAACATAAATCAAATCTCCCATGTTGTTCCTTTCATTATTATTACTAGTGTCATGTTGATTTTTCCTAATTATAGTACCAAATAATTTGGAAAAGTACTTTGTTCTTAGTAGGCCTTTCAAAATTGCAAAATTGTTAGTATTGACACAAGATTTGACAACTTATGCCCAAAATGTTATCAAAAAAATTGGATAACAAAAAAAATTATAATCTTGGTAACTAATTATACTTCTCATCCCATTCTTGATATACTCTTTATGATGGCCATTGGAATGAAAGAAGTAAATCAATATTATACATATATCTAGAACGCTTAGACAAAATTGCACTAGTCTCCTTTCCAAAAGGATCCAAAAGCTGGTATGTACCAATTAACTTGTCCATACAAATTTTAAGGAGCACTATATCAACTATATTGTCATCAAAAATGAAGGACAAAGTAGGGGTTAGTTCGTTGAACTGATATTTCCACTTCAAAATAATTCCTTCATCTCCCTATCTTCCTTTCTAATCTTTGGTATTATTCTTATTTCTATATTTCAAAATGCTTCAATCTACTCTTGGCCTTCTCCATTAATTATTCCTTATTTGATTTAATTTAAGCTTGGCCATATTATATATAGGAAAAATGTCCTCAAGTGGATTATCCCCATGTGTAGATCCTTTATAAATTCCTTGTAATGTGTTTATTCTAGAGATCCACTTATGCATAATTTTCCTAGTATTCTTCTTATCTCCTACCACCCTATTAATTTATTTCACAAGGATAGTGTAATCCTCATGAACACTCTCCAACCTTCTCAAAATTTTGTACATTAAATGTCCCAAAAATTTTGACACAACATAAAACATTTTTTCATGTTGGTTGCTTTGAATATTCTTCAAATTTTCCTCAAGCATATGGACCTTTTCCTTAAGCTCCTCATTTTCTCTAACTAGATTCTCAATAGATGATGTTGAAGAAGAGCTAGCTACTTGTGTCTCAATGGGGGGATGTTTTTTTTGGTCTTCTTTTATCTTTAATTTATTATATTCTACTATAAGTGTTAAATGGTCTTGTAGAAATTTGTCATATTTATTCTATAGACTCTTTGCAGTAGCCCCACTAAACTTGGCAGTATCAATTGCTAATGTAGCAACTTCAATGGATGAGGTATCAGATACTCTATTTATTACTAGGCCTCTCCTAACATCTTGGTCTACTTTCGCAACCTAAGGCTTATTAGTGTTTAGGGCTAGGGCCCAGATTGCAAGGGTTTCCCACTTAGGGTTGAACCTTGATCTTGATAATGCCATTTTTGCTTGTTTTTCTAAAGGAAAAACTTCTTCATCCTAACTTCTTATTTTATCAAAATAAATGGATGAGACAATTTCCCATTCTGGGAGTAGTAATAATCCACTATCCCTCACCAATTTCCTCCCCTCTTATGGGGTGATGTTCCTAGCATCAAAGTTTATTTCTGCCAATACTTTATTTTCCTCTTCTCATACTGCTCCTAGGGTACTCCTACTTTTGCTCCCTCAAGTCTCTGGAAGCATTATTCCCTCTTTGATCTAATAAAAAAAATATATAAATTCTTTGATCTTTAAAAATTTACTATCTGAAATGAATTGTTAGCAATCCAATTCCCTAATATCATTGTCCTCATCCCTTCCATTTGTGGTGTTAATATGTAGTTTTCTTTGAGGAAATATAACTTCATTTTCTCTTGGGGGAGAGGGAATTTCTTTATTCACCTCATCCCTAGTCACTTCAACTTCATCCTCCTCATCAGGTTCAATATCATAATCAACTAAATATGGTTGTTTAGTTCTTGTCCTCTTTTATGGTTGCTCCTATTGAGGGGATTCTACAATGACTACATGTAGAGGGGATAATGGTGCTTACTATGGACATGGTGGTGGTGCATGATGGAAGAGGGAAAATAAGGATCTCTTATTATAGGTACTTTGGGCCTCCTTTTAAAATAATAAAAAATGGGTTAATTGTGGGTTGATAGGTAGGCCTCTCTTCAAGCACCAAGGCCTTTATAATTATCCTAACAATATTCTACAAGATCATTTGGATCTTGCAATTGGGTACCTTATATTTGAAAATGCACCTTGATAATTAGTATTCTTGTTTCTTTTGGAATCTTCAAAAAAATTTAAGGCCACCCATTTTTAACTCTACTACTGTTTGCCTCTTGGTCATCCTTGCAATTTCAAATAACATCTTCACTGAAGTAAATCTTATGCTAGTAGGTTGACCTCTTGATGTTTACCCTCACCTAATTGATAAAACCTTCATGATCAAAGTCTCTTGAAATATCTTGAGTCATCTTATATTATTGCAACATTGGATACATCTAGTCCAATCCTTCCCTATTAACTCAAATTAAAAAAAAACTATGGAAAAAGGGAAGAAATAACCCTTCTTTTTCCCCTTAAGATGGGCTTTATCTAACTCACTAAGCTGCCATTTAACTTCCAAAAATTCCACTTTTAAGGGTATATATCTAGGTAATATGTGGGGACTAACAGGGCACCCATACACTCTAATGATTGTGGAGGCATTATGGAGATAATAATCTCCCCAATTATGTTGTACTCCCTTTTTTGATACCCTATCTTTTGGCCTAAGGAAATCCAAAATTTCCTTATTCAATTTGATCTCCTCTACTCCCAAGTGTGAAAGAACCTTCTTCACAAAATTTTATTCAAACAATACAAAACTAGATACATCTCAATGCTTTTCCCAAACATGGTTCAAGCATTGGACAGGAATAAGGCTCCCCTTTTCATCATCCATGTGAATTTATAGGGCACTATCCCATGTCCCTTTTCCTGAATAAAAAAACATATGGTAGAGTAGGGAGTACCATATGAGGTTGATTACTTTATTGTTCGTCTTATTTTTTTCTAATTTCTTATAAATTACATTAGCAATAAATTTTACAAAGTCAAATTCAATGTTTACAAGAGGATTTTGAATGTCCACTCCCATATACATGAATTACACTAGAATTTTTTTCTACACATCACCTCCAAGGACATGGAATAGAGCATAATATGCCATTAAATAATCCTCAAAATAGTTCAAATTGAAAGGCTCTATTTCATTTTGAGCGATTTTGATAAATGGTGCAATCATAGTAGGAGAGTTCCAAAAGGAATAGTCTGGATTGTGCAGCAATGAGTCAACACAAAGAATAGATATGCGAACATGAATCTTAATTAATATAGAATTCTTACATTACAACATTGGCCACAAGGGCAAACATCCAAGGCTCACAAGCCATGCCTAAAGGCTTACAAACAACTGGCCAAATAGGCCTTATTACATGCCCTCAAAGGGTTTATGCAAAAATGTACTAATCTAAATCTAAATCTACTAGATGATGATTCCTAAATGATTAAAATTCTTATAAATATGCTCCTTAGACTCCCAAAATAGATCCACGTCGGCCACAAGGGTTAATAACCCACTTGAATGATCAAACATGAAGGTCAGCCACAAAACATGATTAGATAACTTCACGCGAGAAGATGTAAACCGTAAATCTCCAAGATAGGTCCCAATGAACCCATGGTACTCTAATGATATTCCATTTAGGTCTACATGATCTTTAATAGGTCTTCAATAAGAATTCAGGACCAAGTCAGCTCCAAATGCTCTGGTTGGTAACATAGTGAAAATTTAAGAGTGATAACTTTCAATAGACAACTGTGAATGATGTGAAATTTGGATATGTGGTAGATATCAATGTGTAGATACTATATCCCGCTTCACTAGCTAAGAAACAAAGATATGGTAAAATATGGAATGAACTAGTGATTTACTGCTACTAAATGCAATACAAGAAAGAACTATTTTTGGTTGATACAAGATTGCTTTTACAACCAAGGATGCTCCTGCATCAAACACCCAAGGTTGGAAGAAAAGTGATTCCCTCACTTTCTAGGGCTAAGAGGAAAACCAAAACGGTCCACTTCAACCTAAGAAATCCATGATGAATCATCCACTAGTCTAATTTTCCACTTCATAAGATATTCTTTGTACTACTTATTCCTGGTGCTTCTTCCGGTTCTAGTGTCCAAAATCTATTCAATCTCCTCTAGTACTTGGTGTTGTAACTCCTTCAAATCCATTTCATCACTACTACCACTTGATTCTACTTTACAAAACTCAGATATGTCTGCAACATTAAAAATAGGTGATATACCCAATGTCTCTAGTAACTCCACTTCATATGCATTTCCAAAATCAAAATTCCTCATCTTTAACTTATTGTATGTACTAACTAGAAATCTCTCCCTCCTCAAATATACCATTACTTATCTCTAATAGAAAATTCCTTATTTCTCTGATGTTCATCTTTCTTCTCCTTATACTTACTATTCATGTCTTCCAAATGCTTCTAGATGTGATTATGCAATGTCTCCATGAAATATACAAACTCTTCTACAAATTCCTTATTTTCCATACTGAGTTCTCATAATTCTACAACTCCTCTAGGATTTACTTTGGTAACAATTTGAAATGGTGTCTTCCCTATACTTCGGTTCACTAAATTATTATATGCAAACTCTGCCTGTGGTAAAATTATGTCTCAATTTCCTACCTTATCTCCAACCAAACATATTAATAGGTTACCTAAACTTTTGTTCACTACCTCTATCTGCCCATCTATCTGTGGGTGATATGTTGAATTGAAGTTCAAAGCTATCTTCATCTTCTTCCACAATGTCCTCCAACAATATCCAATGAATTTTGTATCTCTATTTGAAAAAATACTCTTAGATAATCCATGAAATCTCACTTGGTCTCCTTGAAAAATAAATTAGCAACATGTACAACATCATTAGTCTTCTTACAAGGAATTCAAAATGTGTCATTTTAGAAAATATGTCCACTACTATCATTACTAAATCATGTCCTCTATGTGTTATAGGTAATCCCAGTATCAAATCCATGATTATATCTTCCCAAGGTCTCTCGGGTATGATCAAAGGTTTGTACAATCTGGTATTCTGACTACTCCCTTTTGCAACTTGAAAAATTTTGCAACTTTGAACATACTTCCTTACATCCTTGTATATTTGCAGCAAAAAATAGTGTTCACTCACCAAAGCTACTATCTTATCCACTTTGAAATGTCTTGAAAGTCCTCCACTATACTTTTCCTTGACCAGATTCTCCCTCATTGAACTCCTTGATATATGTAACTAATTTCCTTTGAACAATATATCTTCTTGAATAAAATAATCCAACCACTGGATCTGATCTATCACTACTGGTTCTTTACATGCTTTCCAAGCTTCACCAAAATCTACATCTTCTCCATATATATGTTTCAATTCTTCAAATCCTAATGTAGACACTAAAAATTGTCCTAGGCCTATGACTTCTAAATTCTCCATCATTTCCCTTTTGTCTTTGATAATTAAATAATTTTTAATTATTTAATTATTTTCTAAAATCATAAGTCTTATATTAATTAAATAATTTTAATTATTTAATTAATTCATTTCTATCTTTATTCCTCCTTGATTAATTAAATAAATTTTATTTATTTAATTATGTAACTAATTAAGTCCCTTTCTTTCTCAAATTAAATAAATTCTTATTTATTTAATTTTTATCCACTTTCCACTATAATTAAATAATTATTTTAATTATTTAATTATTCATTAGCCTCTTCTCTCATAAATTTTATTTATTTAATTTGGTCCACTCTCTGGAATTTTGAATTAAAACATTATTTAATTCAAAATATTCCCTTTGTCACATTCCTCTATAATTAAATAATTATTTTTGGTTATTTAATTATTCATTGGCCACTAAATTAAATAATTTTTATTATTTAATTTTTCCTATTACCTCTTTATCTGTTCCAATCTTATTTTCCACATCAAGTCTTTATCTATCCATGTCAATCCTTATCATTTTCCCTAATTTTTCCGTAACCCTAGTACATACCTCATATTTTATTCTTGGCCATTGATTATTGACTTTCAATCTTAGCCTTTCATTCAAATTTATCTTTCCTATAAAGGACCTTGTCCTTTTCATTGTCAATCTATCCACAATCTACATCGAGAGTCTACACAAGCTTATGCTATCTTGCTATCAAGTCAAGTGCATCCATAGTCATATAGAATCTTCAATATTTTTCTTTTTCATTGTCATTAGGCCTATTTGCATGCTCAAGAGAAATTTGAGGGAAATTATTCTATTCAAGAAAAGTGGAGAAGTGCAATGAAGGTGAATCAATAGTGGCATGAAGATTTGGTAATATTGTTCCATTTTTTTATGTCTTTATGCTTATTTGTGCTTCATTGTTTATTAGGGTTTGATTTATATGCTTTATTTCATAACCTCTAACATTTTAACCCTAATTACATTGGTGAACTTGATGTGAAAGGAAAAAATTGTAGAGATCATATGAAAATTCTAATTTGGTAGGTTGTTGGTACAAAACAATGCAATCGTAGGTTGGAACGATGAAATCGTCATTTACACAGAGTCGCAACTGTGAATTGGAATGACACAACTGTTTTGCATTAGGGCATACTTGCATTTTTCTAATTTCTCAGTTTTCTATTAGATCTAGGTCCTTTGGTTTCTCATTTCATTAGTCTAACCCTAGGGCATAGCATATCAGTCAATAGGTTGCTTGAATTTGGTAGATTTTCTATTATTTTGCAGGCCCATATTAGTGTGATGCAATCGACTATCATTCAATGCAATCATCATATATTCACGACAACTACTATCAAAAAATGTCTCACTTGTATATTCTATGATGCAGTCAACATTTAGAACAATGCAGTCATAGTTCTAGCGATGCAACTGCCTCTAGTATTGAGCCGCAATTGTGGTTTCTTACGAAGCAATTACATGTTAATTTATAGTTTATAGTTTCATTTAGAATTTTTAGTTTAGGTCTTTTCCATTTCATAGCTTAGGGGTTTTTGGTTACTAACAATTGATTTCCAATGTGTGGCATACGTGGAAAAGAGATATTTAACTTAAACATTGATTAATCAATCTATCTTGTCTTCTTTTCATTCACTCATTGGATTGAAATTAACCTTGCATTCACACATCATTGGGCTTAAATTTACCTTAATTTGCATTGCACTCATTGGCTAAAAGAACTTGCATCTCACTCATTGCTCTAAAATTAACATTACATCAAGTGTCTTTTCGCATATTGCTTTGAGGGTTAAAAAGAACAAGTGTTTTCATTGTCTTGTGGTTTGCATTTTTCTTCAAGGTGTGTATGCTCTTCTCTCGCACCACTTGGTGATCTTGAGAATCAAAAGCATCTTTAGGAATTTTGTACAATCACCCACACATTTGGATTTGGAATTAAAATTAACCCCATGTGAGTGTGAGGAAAAATCATTGTGTATGCTCTCTCCTTGTGCTTAGTGTGATTTTGGAAATCAAAAACAATGTACTTCCTTGCTCTTGTGTACCTTTTTTTAGAGGGCATGCCTCAAAATAGGGAATGACCCAAGCAGTAACAAGCTAAATCCAAGATCTTTTGAACCCATATATAAGAAAAGTGCTTTGTGATGGAATTCATTAAGCAACAGGTGTGGATGCATCATACCAACAAGTACCACCCTTAATAGCCCTGTGAGCTATGTCAAAATCCTTAGGAAGGGACTGGGAGGCCTCTTGATTGACCATAATCTTGATCTAATCTTGTTGCATTTATGGCCACCTTGAATGAATGCCTTTACTAAGAACCAATTGTTATAGTGGCCAAAAACTTTTCTATACACTCATTGATCATAGGAGGTCGAACCTCTGAAGCTACCCCACATCTTCACTATTCATGTGTAGAGATAGATATTCCTTTTTGGGGAATGAGACTTGGTGAGCTCGAGAAGTGAGTGTCATGTAAGGGGGAGCTAGTGCCACCAATTCTCTAGCTATCCACCTTGTTTAAGTGGCTAGAGAAATCCAAGTGGATATATCAACCAATGGTTTCCTTGCCAACCCTAGGATTGTGCATGTTGTCTATGAGTGTTTTCATCTTGAAATCAAAATTTTTACATTCAGAACAGACAAGAGAAAAGTGTTTTCAAACTTTTTTTTGTGTTTTCCAAAATTGAACATGAAAAAATCACCTTAAAATTTGGTAAAATTATTATCAAAACCAAGCAACATTCTAGAAAACCACAATTGGTTGTCCACTACAACTATGACACAGAAAACCACAATTTCCATTCCAAAAAATTGCAATTGATTTTTCTTAACCACAACTAAAAATTCAAATGACACAATTTCCTATCACAAAAAATCTTGAGGAAAATTGAAACAAAGCCATTTTTTTATTGATCCTGAGCATAACTTAAGTCCTTGATCACAGACTTGCAGCATTGTCATTCATTATCCAGTCATCTATTTACCATTGAATACCTTGCATCCACCATAGGCAAAACACTAAGGAATTTTCTAGCTTGCATATACCTTGTTGTGAACCTTAGTCTTAGAAACCTATCAGACTTGAGACTAGTCCATAGTGACCAAATCAAATCTGTCTTGACTTCAACCCTTCCATCATTTTTAGTCCTTTTGTCATCTAGGTTAGTTCCTTAACTCACAAGGCTAGTTTGAGACCACCTTTATCAAACCTTATCATTTAGTCACCATCATTATTGAATTCTTGATAAACCAGACTTCTAACCTTGGCTACCTTATTCTGGTCAAGTGACCTTGCTTTGGCTCTACCATAGGGTATTTAGTAGTCATACCTTTAGTCATCACTTTAGCTCATATTTCCATTTCCACCTACCATCCTTTCACACTTGCATACCTTAGATGCATTCTATATTTTTATCTCACCCTTAGACATCATCCTTAGACACTTATATTCCAAAAATCCAAAAAAGTAGACATTTTGCATAGATATTGCCATAATTTGAACTTCATTGTGACATCATCCTAGTGATATTTTGACATCTTCTCACATTAAAATTTATAACTTAGAATTTTCCTTAGGCATACCATTGCATATTCACCTTATACATCACTCCAAGTCACTTTCACATCCATTCCCTTTTTGCAAGTCTTTTATGGTAGACTAGGTTGCAAAGGAGAAGAAAAGAAATGGCCTTTCAACAAGATGATGAATTTTTCAACCCTTTTGGAAATTTTTCACAAGGAGTACCTATACCACAAATAAAAATCCATAATCCATTTTAAATTTTCATCCTTAGAGACCCACAAGGCAATGTCACCATAGAAGAAATAGAGGCATCCTCTCAAGATCCTGAAGTGACCTCCTTTGTAGACAAAATTATGGCTTTAGATCCTCAATGCGTTTTAGCCAAACTTTTATTGGAAGGAGCCACTTTACCATAGGTTTTTGATGTTAACACCTTGCAAGCTATACCTACATCAAATAACCAAACCAAATGACACACCATACCTACCTCTAGTGGTACTATTCCACAAGTTAATATATCTATTCCATTAGGAGGAACTACACAAGATGCTACAACCATTCATACCTCCCTATCTAGCATACAAGGTATGACACAAGGCATAACATAAAGCATGACATCAAACATGACACAACCAATGTCACAAACCTTTGGTACCACTTTTGATACATCTAATACCATAAGGGCACCATCCTCAAACCCATTTCGCACAAACAATACCATCAAGAGGCCTAGAATTGTCATCAACAAGACTCCTAAAATAAATGCCATACCAAACATAGGGGTCTCTCAACACATCATTGCATCACAACCAAAACATATTCCTCATCGACATACCCAATACAATAACCAATATTATGGTCTTGAAAACACACAAATTGGTAGCCAAGGCCCCTTCATGCAACATGGCAACCAAGGACTTTTTCTGCAATATGGCAACCAAAATTGACATGGTAAAACTTTTACAAACTCATGGAATATACCCACACCAATCCAAAACATACCAAATCAAAAATTTTCATACACATACATGTCTCAAACACAGAACAAAAACCCATCCCACAACATGGAACTCCAAAACACCAACATGAGTTTTCAAAATACACAACACCCATCATTAACTCAAGTGGACATCCAAAACTCAAATGTTGGCCTTGCAACAGCAAATGGAAAATATGCAAATTTCAAACAAAAAGACCTACTCTACATAGGACTTATGTCCTTTTCCTTTTGATAGGAATCTATACATGCCACCCTTCACACACGGTTATGTCATACTAAACTTACCTAAGTACAAAGGGAGGAGAAATCCACTTGAACACATAAGAAAATTTTGCACGGCTTTTATGGACATTGCATACGATCCTACATACTTAATGAGACTTTTCCCAAGAAGTCTTACTGGCATAGCACTTGAGTGGTTCTCACGATTACTAACTAGCATAAGAACATGGGAGAACTACAAAAAAAATTACTATTGATCAAACTACCAATGCTATCCAAAATGCACAACAACAAAGAACTCAAAGGAAGTTCCTAAAACATCAATACACTCCTCTAGGGGAGCCGATTGAATCGATCTTTAAGCAACTGTTACAACATAACACCACAAAAATTATTGAACCAAAACAATATGATCTTGGAAGTTTAAACCATCTTGGTGGCATGACAATGCCTTTTATGACTACCATGGGTAAGTGCACAAAGTTGATTCCACGAAACATGGAAATTTTTTCCTTAGCCAAAAAATTGAAATCGGCATTGCAAAAATGGGATCCCGATTTTAATAAACAAGATCCCGATTTTTTAAAATCAGGATCCCATTTAGCTTCGGGATCCTGAGCCTAAATACAAATGGGGTCCCGCTTTTAAAAAATTGAGATCCTGTTTCCTAAAGGATCCCGAACCAACAAACAAGGAACAGGATCCCGATTTCTACAAAATGGGATCCCGATTTATGAGCCTAAATACAAATGGGATCCCACTTTTAAAAAATTGGGATCATGTTTCCTAAAGGATCCCAAACCAACAAACAAGGAACAAGATCCCGATTACTACTAAACGGGATCCCAATTTATAAAAAATTGGGATCCCGTTTTGTAGAAATCGAGATCATGTTTTCTAATGCTATTTATTTTTTTTAAAACAAATAGATTTCATTTTGCAGCAGACAGGATCCTCAGTACAGGTGATAGTGACCTCCACAAACAGCTCCAAGTACCCACCCACGCCCCTTTTTTTGCATTTTTCCATTTCTTATTGAAATTGTGAATAAAATAAGTGAATTTAGCATTTTTTTAATTGATTTCACATTTTGAGCTTTTTTGTCTTGTTATAGTAGAAATGAGTAATTGTAGAAATAGATCAAAAAATGCAATGAAACCTAAATATTTTTTAATAGAAATGAAAAAATGAACCTTGAATTGTGTTTTACAAACAAAATTTAGCTTTTGAAACCTAAATTTTTCAATTAAACCAAAAATGAATTTGAAAACCCTAATTGAAATGAAACAAAAAAATTGCATTTCAAAACCCTAGAAATTGAAATGAAATAAAAAATTGCATTTAGAAACCCTAATCAAGCTTTTTGAAACCCTAAATTCAAATCAAAAGAAAAAATTGAATTTAAAACCCTAGTTTGAACTGAAATGAAAAAATTGCATTAAAAACCATAATTGCTTAGAAATTGAAACCCTAAATTGAATTGGAAAAAAAAATTGTTAAAACCCTAAATTGAAATCAAACAAATCAATTTGATTTTGAAAACCAGGTACTTTTGAGCTCAAAAAAAATCATTTACATTACTTAAATGTTTTAAATTTTATTTGCATTGTATGGAGAAAACGATATGTTAAACTTTAGTTTCAATGTTAAATTATAATTAGATTAGAAAAAAATATGTTAAATAATGGTTAAAATTCATAAAGTTTATCAATGTTTGTTTGCAAATTTAGTTAGCAAATTCGTAAATCCAAGCACGTACAATTGATTCCAATTGGCACTAACTTGCAAGTCTAAATTATTCCAAGGGCCACCCAAACTTCACCCTAAGTTTTCTAAACCCTAAACCCTAAACTGTAAAATCTAAACCCTCAACACTAAAGCATTTGAATTTTTTCTTAGGACCTTAAAATGAAATTTGGTTTCCTTAAAAAACCCTCTGTTGTCACCATCCAGTAGAGCTTTTTGTAATGTTTTCACTTATTTGAACACATAATATAAAACCTTTTGGTTTCTACAAGTTTATGAAGAGTGGATGATCACTCTCTATGACACTTAGACATGATCAATAGGAATCTAAATCATTGGAAGAAAACTTTATTCTATTATATCCACAAGATAGGAGAGCACGAGTGAGAGTGCAATGGGTAAAGTTTCTTTCATTGGACATACCTAAAATTATGTCGGTTCAATGTTAAGAATGGATCTATTTGGTAGATTTATGAAAACTATTATGAATATCTAGAATACCATAAAAGTATAATTATAGCAATTCCAATTGAAAACACTTGGTTATATATCATATGAAATTTAAATAGTAAGGTTTCTATTATATAGGAGAGTTGATAATACATGGAAAGAGGTTTGTATGGGAATATATGTATTAAGAAATGCATACCATGGCCTCTATAGGATTTTTAAGATGTGATCCTAGATAATAATCCACCCATCCTCAAGCATAATGGATTCTTTAGCAATTAAGGGAGATTCAATAACCATAAAATTACCTATATTTTGATACTATATATATTTATGTGGAAGGATAGAAATGCATCAATAAGGAGACCAAGATGGAACCATTTAACACCTAAGGTACACCTATTACATGGGAAAGGGAGGAGGTACATGATGATAGGTTGGAGGAACTAGGCTAAATCGATTTCTTAAGGGGTCCCAATATGAAATTTCTTGAGGGGATCAAAGAATTTCTTAAAATTTGGTGAAGTTGCCGAAGGCAACCAAATTTAACAATAATAAGATCATGCAAGATTATAATATGAATGAGATTTCATTATCTAGGTTGGGAAATTGAAACAAGAGTAGATCTCAATCAACTATTCCACAAGAAAATGTTCTTCACTAACTTGCAAGTTAATTATATTCCAAGGGGAACCAAAACTTCACCCTAAGTTCTGTAAACCCTAAACACTAAACCATTCATTTTTTCCTACCTGACCTTAAAGTGAAATTTGGTTGCCTTAGGAAAATCCACCAAATTTCATTCCCTTATGCCATGTAATTTTGTCATAGGATCTTAATACATAGATCCCCTTAAGTTATCCTATTACCCTAAACCCTAAACTCTAAACTCTAAACCCTAAACCCTAAAGCCATCATTTTTTCTTAGGCTCTTAATGAAATTTGGTTGCCTTAGGCAACTCCACCAAATTTCATTCCCTTATGCCATGTAATTTTTTCCTAGGATCTTACTACAAGTAGATCCCCTTAAGCTATCCTATTACCCTAAACCCTAAATGCTAAAGTCTAAACCCTAAACCCTAAAGCCATCATTTTTTCTTTAAAGGCTCTTAATGAAATTTGGTTGACTTGGGTAGCTTCACCAAATTTTATTAACTTGAGCCATGTCATTTTCTCCTAGGACCTCACTAGACGTAGATCCCCTTAATTCATCCTGTCACCCTAAATCATAATTCGATTTCTTAAGGGGTCCCAATATGACATTTCTTAAGGGGATCAAATAAATTCTTAAAATTTGGTATTCAAAGTTGCCCAAGGCAACCAAATTTGACAATAATAAGATCATACAAGATTATATAATATTAATAGTTAATTGTATTTTCATTCAAGTAACATGTGCCTTAGACATAAATGAGGCTTACATATTTTATAATTTGTATTCAATTATTTAAGGCCATTTATATTGAATGGTTTAAAGTTATTTCCTAAACATGTATCTTACATCTTGAAATTACAAATCTAATGTAGGTTCACTCATATCTTAAAGATCACATGGATCCATTCAATAATATTCGCAATCCACCTCCACGCCATCCATCTCTGCCACCTTCGCCTCCACCTCCACCCACTCCACCTCATAACCCCCCACCTCCACCACCTGAAATTGATGAACATGCTCGTTTGCAAGTACAAATCAATGCCAATGTTAGAACCATCCGAGATCAAATCAACATTATTCAAAATGAAGAATGTGTCACACCTCCTATGAGGATGTTTGCATCTAGGATGCAAACCCTTGTTGATTTTGTCAGGGCTATGGATGGGATCTTAGATGAGGATCGAAAATGGCTAGAGGAGAGGAGAGCTTTTGATTCTGAAAAGGAAAACACAAAGAAATGAAGAGATGAAGTAGAGAGACACAATAGTTTCTAAATTAAGACAATGATCTTAAATAGTTATGAATTTATGAATTTGGTGAATGATCGATATTTTTTGTGATGAATTTATAAATTTGGTTGGATGGATATTTTTAGTGACATGAATTTATGATTTTGGTTCTAGATGGATATTTTTAGTGACATGGATTTATGAATTTGGTGGAATTTATGAACTTATAATGAACAATATATAATAGTATATATTTTGTGACTATCTACTAGATCATGATTTCTCCTGCTGAAAAATTGTAATATATATATTTATATATGCATTAGGCATAAAATGAGCTTTTGTGAATGTTTCAAGTTTATTGTTTAGTATGTACGTGCATGTATTAAAAATTTGCACATAGTTCTTAAATTTTGAAATTTGTATGTATGTACATAGTTTAGTTTAATGATCTGTACGCATGCAAATTATGCATCATATTTTTTATTTTAAATGTATGTACATGTTAAATTTTGAATTTTCTATGGACATGCTCAAGTTCAATTAATGTATATATATGTGCATTTCAATTAAATATATGATCTTAATATATATGTTGCTCATCCTATTTCAATTAAATATATGATCTTAATATATGTATGCACATCCTATTTTGTATGATTTAATGTAGGTGCACATTTATATCTCATATCATGGATGATTTTAACATTTATGATAGCATCAATCCATCACCTCATCCACATCCATAGCCACATTCACCTCCCCCTCCCCCTCCACCTCCCCCTCCACCTAATATGCCACATCCAACACCTATCCCATCTGACGAGGTTTGCTTGTGAGCATGTATAAATGATCAAGTTTCATCCTTACAAAATCAAATCAATGTTATGCAGAGTCAAGCATTGATTCCACCACATGTGAGACATTTTGCATTTGTGATGCAAAACATTGTTGATTCCATCAAGATGATTGATTATGATCTTGATAGGCATCGACAAGAGAGAGAACAAATGAGACAATTTTATTCTGATGGTCTCTCTTACAAACAAATATTAGGCCTTAAAATAATGAAAGCCTATCTATCCCCCTAATTTCTTGACCTTGTTACTCGACAACCCATTCCACCCAACAAATCTAGAATATCCATGAGGTGGTGCATACATCCACAAATGAGTGCACATTTTTGGGATCAATGGTATATGGTTTTTGATAGTCCCTAACATGCTAATTGGGAGTGCCCATTGTATTTTTTGAGAAAATTGTATGTAGAGTTTGTTCTAGGGAAAAATCCCAATTATTTTGATTTTAGATCATTTCAGGGTGTTGGTGGTGGCATGCCACAATAGAGGTTAGGGGAAAGGTTTGATCCCCAACGCCCCATACATGAGCAACCCCTTGTTGTTGCTCTTGGTCCTCCCATTCTTGCACCTGTACATCATCAAGCTATGGTCTCAACATTAGGTTCTCTTAGTACACTCATAGGAGACCTTGATCAGCATGCTTTTGTGATAGCGGGTGGGGAGCATAGAGATGATGATGATGGAGGAGTTTTTTGTGGATTCAGTTTGAGTACCTCTCCAGGAGTGTCGAGGCTCGTCCCCCATATATGTATTAGTTTTCATCAAGTATGCTATGGACCTGATCTGGCCACACCTAGTTCAGGTGGATGGGGAGATTCTGGTGGTTCATCTGGTCGCATCAGTTCATTTGTAGAGTTTCTTATAGCAGACCATCACCCTAAGGACACTATGACATAGGTATAAATATGCATCTATGTAAGTTCATTTTATAATAATTTGGATGGATGTATATATCAAATAAAATTTTGCAATACATTTTAAAAATCAAATTGTTTGGTGTACATATGACACTAACAATGGGGAAATCATCTGTTCGAAAAGTACATACATTAACACCGGTTGTACTCAGCAACCCTTATGGGGTATTTTGATTTCAATTTTTAAAATTATATATGAACATAAATTTAACTTGAGACATATATGTTTGAAATATTTATGTTCGTTTAGGCGAGTCAATCGGCATCCACGTTGATTCCTCCTAAGGGATTGTCAACCACTCCTCCACTATCGGGCATCATAGATCAGGGGCAGGTACATTCATATTGTAAATTTGTTTAAATTTTACATTAGTATAGTTATAATTTTATGAATTTTTAATTCACTAGATATATGAAATACATGCATGTACACTTGTAAATATTATAAGTGTTAAATGTCTATGTACATGTATGTCTAGGTTGATAACACAATGAGAATGGGCATCGGGAAAACATTTGATGTTGTAACTACTCATGAGGCCACTGATTTCTAGGTTGTTTACAAAAATTTATACATAAAATTTGCAAACTTGAATATATATATATATATATATATATATATATATATATATATATATATATATATATAATATTTAAACCTAATTCAATTGTACATGCTTTAATTTTGATCTTGTAGGACTTTGTTAGTGCAACTTTCAGCCCTAACCCAGACATAGTTACACCACTAGGAGGACATGCAGAGCAGGCTCTAGATCAAATGGTAATTTAAATTTTTTATTATATTTAAAGTCAATTATAAATTACATATTATGAATATAACTTAAATTTTAAATTTTAAATTGAATATATACATAATATGAGATTTGTTACATATTCTTTTTCTTTTATAGCATGAGACACATCTTGTAGTTGAGCATGTACAGACAGATCCTAGAGAAGATCCTGGTGCACACCTCATAATACAGTACAATTAAAATATGATAAATTATAAATTAGATTGAATTAAAAAAATATTAATTGTAGAGTTGTACATCTAATTTCAAATTTCTTTGTCTTGTTTATGTAGATTGATTTAGAAAATTTAGAGGTTGCTTCAGGTGCACCAGAGCATCTAGACACAGATATGATGGTAATTTAATTTTATGATGGATTATAAATTAAATTGTCATTAAGTCATTTTTCATTATCTTACATCCAATTTCATCTTTCTCTTGTACAAAGTGTTTCAGGTCATCTGCATAGTCTGCATGGTGTGAAGAGGTCTCTTGATTATAGAGATAGTACATGACCTAGAAACATGTGATTTTATATGTTATATTTGTTTATTTCATGGACTATATTTCTGGTTTCTCATGTACTCTGTTGGACTTTATATTTCATGGCTCAAGTACATAGTTGGACTTTAGTTCACGGGTTGTACTCTAGACTTTATTTTATGTGCTTAATATATTGGTTTCATGCACTTAATATGTTACATAAATTATGGAGTTTATTATTGTTTGAAATTTTAATTTACATATGTACATTTATGCATTTTATGTTCATAGTCAAGACATTAATATAGGAAATTAATGTGAAATTTAGTGATCTCATACATGATATTAATAGACATTTTAATATTTATACTTTACAAATTTAGTGATCTCATACATAACATACATGATATTTACATTCAATAATTAGCGATAATTACTCAATGAACTTATTCAATTCACGTCAATCAATAATTAGTCAATAAATCATAATTTACAAACAAAAGCAATCTGTTTATATACCAGAAAGGATAAAATTTTAAGAAATAAACAATACCATAGAAGATTAGAGAATAAAAGCATTAATAAATTCTATAAATAATAACATCTAACACTAATTTATAAGTTGTCAAAATAAATAATGACATCCCATAATAATTTATGAGCTATCAAAACAAATAATGGCATCCAATACTAATTTATAAGCTGTCAAAACAAATAATGGCATCGGATACTAATCTATAAGTTGTCAAAACAAATAATGGCATTGAATACTAATATATAAGCTATCAAAACAAATAATAGAATCCAACACTAATTATAGGTTTTCTTAAGGAGTCGCAATATGACATCTTAAGGGGATCAAAGAAGAGTATAATTGAGTATAAATATTAAGTGATATTAACAAGTATTATAAGTTTTAGGGTGAGTCATCATAACACAATGTCTTAAGGGGATGTCTGAAGGGATCATAATACGTCTTAAGGGGATGTCTTAAGGGGTCTTAATGGGATGTCTAAAGGGGTCATAATAGAATATCTTAAGAGGATGTCTTAAGGGTTCATAATAGAATGTTTTAAGGGGATGTCTTAAGGGTTTATAATAGAATTTCTTAAGGGGACATCTTAAGGGGTCATAATACAACATCTAAAGGGGATGTCTTAAGGGGTCTTAAGGGGATGTCTTAAGGGGTCATAATAGAATTTCTTGAGGGGATGTCTTAATAGGTCATAATATAATGTCTAAAGGGGATGTCTTAAGGGGTCTTAAGGGGATGTCTTAAGGGGTAATAATAGAATTTCTTAAGGGGATGTATTAAGGGTTCATAATACATCTTAAGGGGATGTCTAAAGGGGTTATCATACAACATCTAAAGGGGATGTCTTAAGGGGTCATAATAGAATTTCTTAAGGGGATGTATTAAGGGGTCATAATACAACGTCTTAAGGATATAATTGATTTAACAATAATGTATGCATGGTATTTAGTGATTATACAATTAGACATAAAGTTTCAAAGTAGGAAAACATGCACATTTAACAAACAAAATATATAGAATATTGATTTGATAAATAGAAGTAAATAGAGTATGCTTAATTTTGTAAGTATGTATGTACATGTCATCTCAAAAAAATGTTTACAAAATTTGGATATGCCATCTCAAGAACATCTCAAACTCGTGCCTAGAATGTACTAGGTCTTCACACCACCTAATATCAAAAAGGTACAAGCAATATCAATGAAATCATCAAAACATACATATTTTAATTTATATAAAACTATCTATATGTACACAACTCAAGTACCTACATTTAAAAGTATTCCACACATGTTTGTAGGTTGAATCTAGGCATCCTCTCCTTTTTGTTTCAAAGTATGAGATCAATGCAATGATGGCTTAAAGATACAAAAAATGACAATAAATCAATTTTAACTATTAATGTACAAGCAATATCAATATGTAATCAAAACATGTATTTAAATATAATTTAACTAATAATTACCTATTTTTACCAAGTATTCCATGTTGTCTAGGTTGAATTTGCATGGACTAGATCCTTTTTGTGATTATGCCTTAAGGATGTATAAAAGGACAATTTAAATAAATTTCAACTAATAACAAACTTGACCAATATCGAAACATGTATTTAATGTATTTAAAAGGACAAAATAAAACTAAAACTATATTTACCTGTATTTACTTATTCCATTGTACCATCTACACCCTCTCTTTTTTTGCAATGCATCTATGATTGCCTCATGCTCTTCCATAGACATTGACCATAACACTTTTTTTGAAGGTCTTCCACGATACTGCTCTAGTTTTATATTTGTTACCACCACCAAATGTGAATAATGTATAATCCTTTTATGTGTTTCATAGTCTTCGAATGCAAGTAGACCATTCTTTCTTCTTGAGTATTTTCGTAGCCAAGTTCCAACAACCACCACCGATCCTATTGGAAAACATGAAAACAATCATCAAATAAGTTATCAAATTTTTCTTAAGGGGATCAAAGACTTGTTCTAAAAAATTGCTTAAGGGGATCAAAAACTTGTTATCAAAATTTGCTTAAGGGGTTGTCTTAAGGGGATCACCATACCTATTGGATAATGAAATCCATCATCATATTCTCGAGGTTCTATTATCTTATGTTTAGTTTCCACACAATGAACCAACCAATATTTTGTTTTCTCTTCATTCCCCTCAGGTGAAATAACAGCATACACATGTCCTACCAACAAAATTCAATTTAATAACCTGCGCATATCTATATAAATAATTTAGTATTACAAAATAACTTAATAAAGTGAAATAAATTGAATTAAAATTACCTTCTTATACAAGTTCTGAAACACGGTCATAATCTTCATATGCAAACACTTGATCATTTTCTTCAATAGTTCTTTCATATTGATCATGTGCTTCTGCAAGTGTCAACAATCTTTGCTCCCACTGTTCAACCCATTCTATATTTTCACATGCTTCCCAATCTCCTAAGATACAAAATTGGAAAAAACATGCAAGCTCCCTTGTCCAAATATTCCATGTTCTTGTTGTCGCACTCCTAAATGAATGCCATTTAGTAGATCCATTGATTGTCTCACAATCAACTCTAGGTACAATGTTCTCTTCTTCCACCAACCAAAAGAATCGATGAACTATAGAGTAATCACTCGAACTAGGTGCAAATAATCTTCTATTACACCAATCCACAATCTCACGTGCATCTTTAAATTTTACTGAATCCTCAAATTTTAATTGTTCTCTAGCAAGAATTCTTTTGACACAGGCACCAGCTCCATCATGTTCTCCTTTACCATGCCCAACTTCAAAAAAACTCCATTTATGTTGGACATTAAGTTCCTTGTGAACCCTACTCAACAAATAGAACATTTGAGCATTCTTGAACTACCCCATACAATTATCTGACCATATGAGGTGTTATTTCATTTGGATTCCTCTTTCTCTTAAATTTCTAAAAAATATACTGAAACAATATTGAACAAACTCTGACAAGTGTAACCGATTGTCACTCAAATAAAAATGATACTCCCTCAAAACTTTTCTATCATCCTTAGTGCTATCATCTGCATGTCTATAAACAATATGGACAAACATAGCTACTTGCACTGAATTATAATTTTGAGATTGAATTTCCTCTTGCAAAGCGAGAGTATAATTCTCCACAAAATCAACCACTGAAAAATATAGTACCAATTGGAAATGTGTTTCTACATGCACAAAATTGGTCATCAAGCCATCGAGCATGTTCAGAGTGCATGACATATTTTGGTACAATTTTACTCTTAAATTCACTTATGAATGCATGCACACTAACTTTTTCTATAACTAAATCACAACACTTTCCTATTTTTCCATCTTTTAAAGAATAGTGAACATTCTTAAATCTTTTAACATCTACTAATTGTTGTCCAAAATCATGATCAACGCTTTCATGCAAACAAATTCTTAAAAATGAAAGATTTCCATAATCAATGCATTGTCTAGAAATACAAGAATTTAAATAAAATAATTTATCATTATATTTTTCACAAAACAAACCTGAAATAAACTCTCTTATTGCTTCAAGTGGCATATCAATACCACACTCTTGTATAATCATGTTAGTATGCAAGGTACAACATATATATCCAAAAACATCATAAAAATAACAAAATTGAACATGTATTTTACAACAACAAGATATTCGTTGCTTATTAATTTTTACATACCAGGGTTTACATTTTTCAAAATACCTTTGACTTATTTTAATATTACCAGGTAACATTGAATCGCTACAAAATTTTCTATAAAATTCAATTTTTGTTGTATCTAATAGGTGTTTTGGGTGAGGATCGCGAACTTTGGAACCCACCCTTAATTTTAAAACATCTCTAGAATTAGATGAAACCCTAGTATTATCTTGCCAATATTTGTCAATCAAAGATTTAGTTTCAACATTCAATTTCATATTAGACCTCGGTAGTCACCCACTGAAACTCCAACATTGATTGATAGGATCATTTTCTATACTTTCTCTTATTTTTTCTGCTCTTAGAAATGTTTTAGGATGTATTTTTAAAACTTCACTAATATTGCTTACCATTATTTTATTCAAAGTTTCTTTATTAACTATAGTAGTTGTTATAGCTCTTCTTGTTGTGTTTTTATCTTTAGATCGACTATTTTTCCCAATAGATTGAATGGAACTAGCAATAGTAGACATAACATGTTTTAATGATTGATCTTTTCTTTTTGGTTTAACATAAAAGCCTAACCTTTTCATTACTTTCCTCATTTTTTGCATTCTCATCAATTGGATCATTAGTTGACATTGAAATGAATTTTTTTATGATAAAAGAATTTGGTGTATATTCTATTTGCATATGTTCTTATTTTCCTCCAAGAAATTTGACCAGGAAGATTATCGAAAACACCACTTCCAATTTCTAAAAAAAGTATTTTCATTAAATTCAACATCACATTCTATATTTTCATCTTCATCTTCATTTTTATTTACATTTTCATCTTCATTTTCATAACAAAACGGTTTTCATTTTCATTTTCATCAAAAATACAAGTTTTTCTTTCATTTTCAAGAAAATGATCATTCTGGTTTTCATTTGCAACAAAAGATTTTTCTTTTTCATTTTCAACAAATTCTATAAAATTTTCATCTCTCCGAGTATCATCAATGTCAACATCATTAAGTCTAGCATCTTGTAAAACTTCTACATACAAATTTACCATTTCACTAACATGTTGATTTGAAGGCGTACCTATATTTGTGCATATTGAAACACTCTCCATAGCATTCAAAGGGGGATTTGAAGACATAGTAGGACTTGTTTGTATAATCATATTATTCTCCAAATTGACTCCTTGCAAATTAGCTTCATCTACAACCATGGTATCCTCAATGTTTTCATCTTCAATAGTTGTGGAATTGGATGCTCCACCATCATTCATTGGTTTCATTCTCATTCTTCTTTGTCTTTGTCTTTGTCTTTGTCTCTCCTCTCTATTTGCTTCAACTTCTTGAGGAGTCAATGTCTTCCTTCTCTTATTATGAGCTTTATCTCCCATGATTATAAAATTCTCAAGCAAAAATGAATGTCAATAATGAAATTCTTCAAAATATTCAATCCAAATTGGAAGTTGACTACCTATTAGGACAAAATTCTTCCTCTTGTGTTCCTCAAAACAAGTAGAAAAATAGCACAATTCCACTTTAAAAATTGTTTTCTTCATGTCTCCTTTGAAAAATTCAATCCATATTGCAGTTGAAGACCTTTTGTTCCTCCAAAAAAGCTCAAAACTAACACAATTCCACTTCAAAAATGGTGTAGATGATGCCTCCTTTGAAAAAATAAATCAAAAATCAAATTCACCACCTGTAAATACAATAGCTCATGAAAAATAGTTCAATTTTACTGCTCTCGGCCATACATGTGAAGTTGTAGACTTCATAGTATTTTTTGGCACTAAATTTAAATAAAAGAAACAGGATCCCATTTATAGAAATTGGGATCTCATTCTATAATCGGGATCTCATTCCCCAATATTTAATGTGGGGGACCATTGGAAGGAAAATGGGATCCCGTTTCCCATCCGCATATTATAAATTAGGGAATGGGATCCTGATTATAAAACAGGATCCCGCTTTTAATAAACGGGATCCCATTTTATAAAGCACGATCTCATTTTTTAAAATTTTAATTTCTATTAGCTTTGTGGTCAGGTTTTTTCAAGTATTTTTGTTTGGGAAAAGCATTGGGAATCTGAACCTATGCCTTCAACCTGGTTTGACCTGCAAGTTGAAGGTCCTAACAATGTCAGAGAAAAATACTGACTTTGGACATATGGCTAACTTTTTTTGCAGAATTTTTTGATGAAATTAAAACCCATTTTAGATGAGACAATGCAGATTCTAAATATGTAAATTTTTTTACAATTAGATTTTTTTTAATTTTTCAATTAATTTCTAATAAAATTGGTCCATAAACTTTAAATATTAGGGTTTTTTACTATTTTAATAACTTTTGATCAACATAACATTTTGAAAAATGGATTGCACAAGAACAAACTTCAAACAATTCTTTTCAATTTAAAAAAAAATCAAAAAATGATAAGTTTAGGTCATCTTATGCATGTCGTACACGACAATTTTTCAAAACGACAAATCTTCCTAATAAAAATTTAACAAAAGAAATATTCAATAAAAAATTACAAAAAAATATCAAGAACAAGCTTTAGTGAGTCACAAATATTTTCCCAAAAGGATTTAGAAAAATACGATAATTTAAGTCAAAATATGGATGTTGTACACGTGCATGGTATGGTAAAACAAAGTGACTTTTAAACAGTGGTTTTTAGAAATGCCTATTGAAACTCAATTTGTACAATCTAGGTATTGAAATAAATTACATATTTGGAAACTAGACTCCAAGCACTACATTTTATGATTAGTGAATTTTTTAAAGATTCCATCTCTAAGTGCTTCAAATTTTAAGGTCAAATGTGTCAAATTCTGAAAATCAAGAAAAACACCCACTTTTTGGAAAAGTGGACTCAACTTCTTGCACACACCCCCATCGAACCAAGGGACATATCTTATCACAATGCCGACAACTGAAAAACATCATACAAGACCTTGTGGAAAATGGCACCATTGAACTTAATGACAACAACAACAATTGTCAAATAGCGACCATAAAGTTTTCACCAATTCTTTACATGACCGTGGAAAAGGAAAGGCCTCCAGTTTAGGCAATAAGACCAATAATAATTTGTCCAATTACATAATTTCAAATATGACTACAAACATAATACTATCATAAACCATATTTGAGTTGTTGATAAACATGTCAACACCATTACCATCAAGAAACCTCCTAAATGTGTTGTCAAGACTTGTCGAACTAAGGTAACCATTCAAGGTCCTCCTCAATAGCAAAAACAACCCTCAAAGCCCCAATACAACTTACTTGACCAATTGGGAAAGACCCCTACGTATATTTCTATCCTAGAATTATTGTGTATATCACCTTATCACCGAGTGATCCTCGATGAAGCTTTGCAAAACACAACCATCCCTACTGACCTTGACACAATTATTTCTAGGAGATGGTAGGCTACTTGACCAATTCTCGTCATGCTACCTTTTCCAAAAAAGACTATTCAATCAAAAAATACAAATCATAATAACCCTTTACACCTTGAAGTCCTTGTCCATAAAACCAAAGTCAGACAAGTCCTGGTAGATAATGGAGCAGGGTTGAACATTTGCACCTTAAATTTGGTTAAGATGTTGGGTTTCTCAGAGGTATGTGTAGACACCACTAAGAGCATTGTCATCAAGGCATATGACAATGAAAAATCATCTAAAGGACTCATAACACTACCTATCAAAGTTGGTCCCACAATCATAGATACCACTTTCCAAGTCTTGGACCTCAAACTTTCATACAACCTTCTCCTAGGCCAACCATGGATTCATGCGATGATGGTCGTCCCATCCACATATCACCAATGTCTTAAATTCCCATATAATGGCACTAAAATTACAATAGCTAGTAATCCTAATCCATTCCAATATTGCAACAACCTATGTGGAGTACCCCAACAGCAAGTTCTCGTCAACCAAGAAGCTTCATCATCAATCTCATTTCATTACATTGGCCCTTCCACTCTATCGAAAGCATCCACCTCCAAATCTCCACCTCCTGATTCTATGGTTGAGATCCAAGATAAAGATTGTGGAGAATATCATATGGAGATGTCATACTGCATCAGTAAGCTCACTACTCCTAAGTCATATGGAAAATTGGTAGCAAATAAAAGACAACCCAAGGTCACTATTCACTTGCCTCCCATAACCACTTTCACAAAATGGTGGGAACTAAGTAAAGAAGCAATCAATGAAGAGGTGGTGACTTCCTAGCTTTAAAAAGAAGAAGACAATGAAGAGGCTCTTCCACCCGCACAAATACCAATGGAATAGTATGGCAAAGGATTCAAAATATTGCAGGAAAAAGGCTATGATGGACATAGAAGACTTGGATTAAATAGAAGTGGGATGATTAAACTTTTTTCCATATTCAAATGACCAAAAGGCCTAGGGTTGGGGTTCAAACCGAATAATATTGGCGCTTCTAGTACTACAAAACCTTTACAAGAGGAAGTAAATGCTTCTAAGGTTATTGAGACATCTACCTTTCCTGACACCTTTAAACCATTTGACACATTTGATGATGACTACATAGAGACTGATTCTAATGAATATAAATGGGGCTCTGATAAATTATCCAATGACTATGAACTTAAAGAAACATTTAGAGAGCCCGGTGAACCTACCTCTAAAGAAGAATTTAGAAAAACCTTTAAAGTTGGCCCACCACATAATATGTCAAATCCCAACCAACCTATTCCCATGAAAAGAGAAGATTGAATAAAAACCTTTTGGAACCATGCCAATAATTCGGTCCTTACCTTATCTTCCTCGAACGTTGATACCTTCAATGATGGCATCACACAAGTTTATCCCTAGCTCATCAATTGGGATTAACAAGAACCTCCTGTCTTGGATATATTTGAGAACAACAAAGCAATTGTTGAGTTCATGGGACTACACGAAGGAATTTCTAGTGGTGGACATAAGGCTAGATTAACCATTGACCTGGATCATATGGCATACTTTGGGGATTTCTTCCACCCTCTAGTCACAAAAGTAAAAAGAATAAAGAAAAATAAAATAAAATAAAATAAAAAAGATGGGTCTCTAGGTGAAAACTGAAAGGTGCCTTTAGACCATTTGAAATGTAAAAATAAAGGATGTATCCAAGGGTGAAAACCTCTATGAGGCACCCAAGGATGTAAGGTTGGATTTTCTCCCCATTACCCAAGAGAAGTCACCAATGTTAATTGATAAATCCATGGAAATCAACATCAGCACAGATGACAATCCCAAAATAATCCACTTTGTTGTATCATTGACAAAATCAAAACAACCAAAATTCTGAGTTTTCTTTGAAGAGAGACAGATCAACTTTTCCTATTCATACATTGGCATTCCTAGATTGGATCCTAACTTGATATTACATCATTTTCCCTTACATCTAGATGCTAAACCAGTCAAGCAAAAACTTTGAAAAATGCATCTGCAAATTGCTTTATTGGTCAAAGCTAAACTAAAGAAACTACTAGACGTGGGCTTCATCAGATCAATTGATTATATAGAGTGGATTTCAAACCCTATGCTAGTGACAAAACAAATAGGTGGCAGCTGCATTTGTACCAACTTTTAGGATTTCAACAAGGCATGTCCTAAGGATGACTTTCCTTTAACAAACATTGACATAATTTTGGACTTGACTGTTGGATACAAGATGTTGTCCCTCATGGATAGATTCTTGGGATATAATCAAATCAGAATTGCACCTAAAGACCAACATAAGACAACCTTTGCTTGTCTATGGGGAACTTATTGTTGGAACGCCATGCCCTTTGGACTTAAGAATGCAAGAGCAACATATCAATGAGCCATGAAAACAATCTTTCATGACATGATGTACACTCTAATGGAAGATTATGTAGACAACCTAAAAGCTAAATAATTGACCCAAGGTGATTACTTGAGAGTTTTAGACAAGATTTTCAAGAGATTGGAAGAATACAAGGTCAGATTGAATCCTAAAAAGTGTGTGTTTGGAGTCACATCAGGAAAAATTTTGGGTTATATACTTTCCAGATGTGGCATTGAAGTAGACCTAGTGAAAGTCAAAGCAATAATGGACATTCCTCCACCAACCAATATAAGTTAGCTACAAACACTTCAAGGTTGGCTTCAATCCATCAGATGATTTATAGCACAGTTGACTAAAAAGATTCATCCTTTCCAACACTTACTCAAAAAAGGGGTATCATTTATATGGACCAAAAAAGTGTCAAGAATATTTTTAACAAATCAGGGATTACCTACTAACTCCATTAGTATTAATTCTACTTGTTGATAAGAGACCTCTCATCATATACATTTTAGTAACAACATCTACATTGGGGCATTACTTGCATAGAATTATGACAAAGGTCATGAGCGAGTCATATACTACATCAGTCATACCTTGGTTGGGTATGAACTAAATTACAGTCCAATAGAATGTGCTTGTCTTGTGGTAATCTTTGCTACTCAATGAATAAGACACTATATGTTGAATCATCAAAAAAAATTGGTTGCAAAGATAGATCCCTTAAAGTATCTCCTTAGTAAAGTAGCATTGACAGGATGATTGGCTAAGTGGGTCATGATACTCAGTGATTATGATATCCAGTATGTCAAAAGAAAATCCATAAAAGGATAGGTTATTATAGAACAACTTGCAAATGCACCAACCAAGGTATATCATTCATTAGTCTCAGATTTTCTAGACAAATCCTTCTTCACTTTAGACACAAAAATGACATGGAAACTATACTTTGATGGGTCACACACTAATCATGGTTCAGGAGTAGACGTACTATTTGTCACCCCTCAAGGTGATACTATTCCAAAGTTATTTAGAATTTCCCTTCCATGTAAAAACAACATAGCAAAATATGAAGCCTTCCTAATAGGATTACACATAGCTATCAAATGGAAGATCAAGCATTTGCAAGTATATGGTGATTCTCAACTAGGAATCAGATAAGTCAATCATGACTACGACACTAAGGACAAAAAACTCACACCCTATAAGAGAATGGTAGATAGCTTCTGATAATATTTTGACATAATCCTCTTTCTTCAGGTACCCTACATTCAAAATAAAGTAGTAGATGCCATGGCCACTATTGGCTCTCTCTTGGATATACCAAATAATGTCTCAATATGAGTTTTTGGTAGAACATCTTTTGGTTCTTTCCTTCAACATCCCCGAGTTCGACATGGTGTGTGAGCTCGTTGGTCCCAATTCGCCATGGTACCAAGACATATATAACTACCTTCATGACCAAATCCTTCCCCTTGACCTTTCACCTAACCAACATAAGACATTCATTCGTAAGGCCTATTGGAACTATAAAAATCTAATTTTTTCACATGTTGGTTTTACTCATAAACTTCCAGATTTGGTCCTTCCGTGTGCATATTCCACTCATATTTTTCCTTATTTCCCCATTGAATCCATTGAGTCATGCATTTTTTACATCATGGTATATATCGGCGTGAGAATACCACTGTCTCCCCGACCCATTGTGCGTTTTCTGCTAACATGAGTCTATGTTTCCTTTCGGCAAGACTCATTTGATGTCATAGCGATCAAAATTTTCTTGTAGGTGACATTCAACAGGACTTTGTCATTGTCTCGATGATGGAGGAAAATCATTTCAGTGAGAATGTTATCTTCAGGCTAAGGTCTTAGCGAGTACTTCTTGTCTTACTGATCGATAAAAGAATGGGCATACCGGCAAAGCAAATCGTCTCTAAGGTAATGTCATAGCGAGTCTTGCAGGTCTCACCAACATCATATGTGGGCTTCGCTTCGGCCAGACATGGGTCTTCAGTGAAGGGTCATAGCGATGTGTATGTCTTGGCAACGGAGCTTGAAGGAGTTTCTTTATATTGGCTTTCGGTGTGAGAATGGATTTCTCTTGGTGATCATGTGTGCTCAGCACTTTTAGCATAACAATATACTCTACCTGACGTCTCGTCGAGGGTTGGATGTTCTAGTGACATACATGGGGAAAATAGGCTTGTCGGTGAGATGGGGCTTATGTCATAGCGACTATTATGTTTCGTATGGACTTTCACTATAACTCGGTAATCTCTATAACCTCTCCTCGACTTTGAAAGTCACAACGAAGTGGATTAAATGAAATATGCTTATTGGAAAGAGTAAAAATTTGACACAGTGACTCAAGGATGGTTGAAGACTTTTAGTATGACTCAAAGTATTCTATGAGAGGTCTCCCCGACTTAGAGGTTACAGCTATAGTGAATCAAACAAAGGTTCATTTCAATAAGACATTTTCTTGTGTCTCAACAGCTGAAACAAATGTAACACATATGTGCTCTTGGTATGACTAAGGGTTTTTGATATGCTATCTCCATGACTCAGATGGTCATGGCAAAGGAAAATAACATAAAGAACAAAGGAACATAGGATGACAGTGATTAATGTTATAATTGCCTTCAGCATACTGTTGCATTGTCTTAGCGATTGGTTCACTGGCGATTAACATTTTTTCAAATGTTGTGGGCTGACATAGGAGATTTTATATATGCCATTGGAAGTCGACATGACTAATCCCAATTTCTATAGTGGCCGACTTGATTTGGAAGCAATTTGTCTTCTGATTGCTGGTGTATATATATGCACCCTGATTGTAATTAAATGAAATGAGATTTTAAATCAGATTTTAGATCATATACAGTAGATTAGGAATGGACACAGTAGAATAAAAGTTCTCATTCCAGAGACTGTGTTGCATGTTTTTCAAATGGAGATTTCAATGAAATTTAGTTGGTGTGGTAGTTTATTTTTGGTGTCAATTGTATGTTGAGTTTCTTGAAAAGTATTGCTAAGCTTCTCCAATTTGATTCTTTCTGGTTGTTTAAATTGATGTAACAAGTTTATTTTCGGTTTATCAGTGCACATTTGTTGTATCTGTGGGGTTAATTAACTAGCTCTCTCAAGGAGAGATTAAATCCTTTTGGTTGATCATAGTAATCAGGAAGATTCATCTGGATTGTTAAAGTAGAGCTTAGTATTCATAATCCTACATTGTTTATACAAGTTATGAACATATCATATGCCTGCAATTTGATTTTCTACTGGAATAAGTTGCCCACTTCTGTTTCATTTGACTCCGCATACCCAACAAGGCACTGGTCTCTACAATTTCATCATTTGAATTCATTTAGTTTCTTTATATCTATTAATTAATAATTTTAGGATTTAGATCAGAAGATTGCTATCAAGTTTGATTTCATTTGTTCACTTCCATTTTCCATTGTGGACAAAGCATTTTAGAAGGATAATCATAAGATAAATTTTCTCAATTCACAAGGTACACTCGCCCAGGTTAGCAGCACCTAAAGAGTAGAAGGTTGAGTTCTCTTGACCTTGTCTATTACCCTAAAGCGTATCAAGAGATTGGCAGCCTCTTGAGGCATTCAGCCTGTGTTTTTGAGAGCTAACAAGGCCTCTGAATATGCCATCATCAGAGACACCCTTTATAAATGTGCCCTAGACAATACCTTGTTGTGATGTCTCAATACTGAAGAAGCACAAATGACCTTGTGTGAATTGCATGAGGGTATATGTGGAGCCCACTCGAGCATTCCAACCTTAGCCCAAAAGATCATGATATTAGGTTATTATTGGCTTACAATGGAAAAAGACTCATATTTCTTTGTCAAAATATGTCAATAATGTCAAATCTATGGAAACTTGATACATGTGCCAACACAGTAACTTTGTCCAATAACATCTTCATGGCCCCTTTCCCAATGGGGGCTCAACCTAATAGGTAGGATTCACCCCACGTCTTCTAATGGTCATAAATTCATCATCACCACAACCAAGTATTTCACTAAATGGATTGAATCCATCCGATGACATACATTACTGGTAAACAGATTTCCAAGTTTATCCTTAATTATATCATTTTCTAATATGGTGTTACCCAATCCATCATTATGGATAATGGTCGCCCATTCAAAAACCAATAATTTTGCCAAATTTGTGAGAAATTCCACATCCAACACCATTTCTCCACTCCATATTACCCCCAAGGTAATGGCCAAGCTAAGGCATCTAACAAAATAATCCTTAGAATCCTTAAAAAGACTGTCAATGATGTTGGTTGTGATTGGCACCTCCAACTTAACCCTACCTTATGGGCCTATCACACAAGCATCCACACTCTCACTGGCACCACTCCTTATTCCTTAGTCTTTGATTTTGAAGCAATCTTACCTATTAAGGTCAAACTTCCTTCCCTACAAGTATCCATGCAAGGGCATATAGATGATGAGGAATACCGAGTATCAAGCCTACATGAGTTGGAATTTTTAGATGAACAGAAAAAAAGAGTATTGGATCATCTTCAATCATATTAGAACCATCTCCATCGTAGTTATAATAAGAAACTCTTGAATCAAAATTTTGACATTGGCGACCAGGTCTTAATGGAAAATCCTAAGAACCAAGCAAAATGTGAGAAGCCAAGAAAGTTTGAGCCAAGTTGGTTGGGTCCCTATATTGTCACAATGGTCTTTGGATCAGGGGCATATCAACTCTCAACTCCTGAAGGGGAACCCTTGTTAGAAACAATCAACAATCTACATCTAAAGAGGTTTTACATATAGCTTCCATAAGTCCCATCTTAACTGAAAAAATATTAAAAAAAAAAATCCAAAAAAAAATCATTACCTTGATGAAAACCTGGAAAACAGGCATCCTGGTAACACCAAAAAAAAAAGCAAGAAAATAGTAAAGAGAAATAATTATTTCAATGGTGAAAACCACTTCAGTGGCACTTTGGATAAGTACCATGGTGAAAACCTATCAAATAGGCACCATGTGTAGTTGACTTTGCTCCATTGTCTACCATCATTCCAATTTGACTTTTCTTTGTCATTTCATCTTTCCCATACCACCCATAATAATAAATGGTTATCCTTTCCATAACTTGGAACGAATGACATCATGCATCTTTTTCACCTTTCATATCCCCTTCCATTTCACCCCTAATAAATTGGTCTTATACCTGACTAGGGGAAAATACTAGATCTATTCCATTAGATCTTACATTCCCTGTCAGAGGTTGCTTTCACTCAAAAAGACAAAAAAATAAAATAAACCATAAAAATACAAGAAAATAAAAATATGTCAAAAACACAAAAACATCCAAATAACCTTCAAAATTTCCAAAAATACAGTCACAGTCAAAGTCAATCATGCCAGTCCATGTCATTGTCGAACTATGTTGCCTCTGTGACTAAACATAGGTAAGGCCATCTGTCAATGTTCCCTTGAGGCATTAGGTTAGTCCTATTAGGTTTGTCAAATAAAATCATGACTTAATCATTTGTAGATAAAATAAATTCATGTCATGTTGAACTATGAGGTCTCTGCACATTGTTACATAGGCAAGGCCATCTTTCGATGAGCCCTCGGGGCCACCTAGGTCAGTCCTTTAGGGTTTTTTGTGTTAGTCATAATAAATTAGACATTTTCAACTTAGACACAAACAATTTTTGAAACATCAGACAAGTCATGCATCAACAAGACATACAGGTCAACAAAGTCACTCAGTCAAACCAAACAAATTGTCAAAATGGTCAAACAGTCAAAACATTAAAATAGTTAAACTTATGTCTTATTCAAGATGTGTCCTTCCTAAAACCAAAGATTTTCATTTAGTCAAACTCGGTCATTTTCCTTATACAAGTGGTCACATGATCAAAACTAGACTTGATGTCTTATATGACATGTTTCCTCTCCTAAAACTAGAGCTTGTCAAACAAACAACTCGTCAATCACATAGTCATTGAAACGTCAAACAATCATATTTTGGCAAACACTTTGAATGGTTGTTGACCTTATGGTCTATTTTATCTTATCTTTTTCTTGATTTTTCTTTGTCACATTACTAGCTTCCTCAAGGATGTCTCGTGAAGGATTTAGAGGATCGATGATGTCTCTTGACTCTTTTCTTTGGTTGTTGTTTGTGGATTGTCTTAGCAAAAAGATTGGGGCAATTTTTCCTTAAGTATGAGCTAGGACATTCCTTTTTTTCCACTATCTATTTTGCAAGTGGATGACCTTGCACACCTTGTTCTATGTCATACCATGGTGTTTTTTTTCCATTTGTACCATTTTAATTCCCAATGATGATTAAATGCAAGGCCTATTACATATTTAGAAAAATATTGAAGATTCTTCTTTTGTACTAACATCCATGTCTTTCGCTCTAACACTTCTTCCATCCACATTATGATGGCATCCTATGACACAAAAATAAAAATCCCATATGCATGTCCATATTAGAAGCATTATATAAGCATCATCATACATGCATGTTTGATCATACATATATGTTGCATTCAAAAATGTAAAAATATCCATGTCATTTAGGCATACAAGCATCTGTCTAAATTTCCATTGCATTCATATCTCTATATTCATAATCATTATGCATATATACATCAATTATCATATCATTTTGCATATATCATAAGACACATGTCATACCCATAAATCATTACTTAAAAATAAAATAGCATCACATCTTATAACCATAAACATCACATGGCATAGATATATGGCTTTCATAACATCATAAACATAAATGCATACATTTACTATCTAGGAATCATAAATAAGGCATTAGCATATCAATTAGGGAATCATCATATAGACTGCATCAATATCATACATCATCCATCACATAACACATGCATAATAAAAGACTGCATATCATATAATCAACACCAAAAATCATTATATCGCTCAAAATGTGTCACAGTACAATGCCATAATATCTCCCAAAATAGAGCTCATAGTTTCGATGGAAAAAATACAAATGTTATAATACATAGTCAAAACAAAACTCTACCTTGTACTGCAATGCTTTCCAAAAGGTGAATGGTGTTATGGTGGCATGTCATAAGGATGGGATCTAGTTGTTGAAACCATGTTGTTGCTCTGTGACCATCTGCTATGAGACCGACCACTACTCAGTGTCTCTGATGCACTAGGTGCCCTGTGCTTTGGAGGAACCTTAGCCTCAAAGAGATCCCTATAGTACTGCTCTCAGTGACTAATCTTGTGAACCTCTCTAACCATTTCCAATGATGACCCACTATAGGTAGCAATAAAATCCAAACTACATTGCTCTACCTATTGTGCTTTGATCACCGCAGCATCCCTCTCCAACTGTAGAGTGTCCTACTCTATGCAGAGTCCATGTCTCTCCACCCATACTATCTGGAGCTTAGCCTCTAGAGCCTATACTCTGGCCTACAAATCCTATATCTACTGGTTCACAATCTCTTCCCTATCCCTAATGGGTATATCCTCAAATCCCTCATCTCCTAAGACAATCCTCTCTTGGAGGATGTGCTCTGCCTCACTGATCTCATCCTCTTCCTCTTGCTACTTCTCCTCCAAATGCCTCTCCACCCTTGACTACTCTACCTCCATCATAACCATGTCTACTAACACATCAAGTTTCTCTCCCTCTGCAACTAGATACTCTCCCTCCTCTCTAATAGGAGAGAGTGATCTACATTGTCTCCTCAGCCTGTGTCTTTGTCCCTTGCCTCCACCACCACCTCTACCATCTCCTCCATCATCCCCTCCACCACCTCATCATCCTCAATCTCCTCCTCCATCTCCTCTCCCACTCCCTGCACCTCTCTATCCTTGTGTGCCCCACCCTTGTCACACAACTAAAGCTAGTTGATCTGGGTCAATCAAGGGTATTGGCCTATGAACCTGTCACCATGCATCATACTCTACCATAGTCCCTACATATGTTGGACCACCCCTCCATTCCCATGGTAGTGCATGTAGACCATCAATGCTCTGCTTCGTTATTGCAACCAAAATTATAGGATCCCATGGTGTCACCTACTTGTATGACCAAGCAAACTCTGTAGTACCCTGTGGTACACCCTACTGCTCTCTAAATTGTCATAGTACCCTCTCTAGCAAATACATGTCAATAATATGTTGAGTTTGTACTTTCCATCCAATCAGGTACCTCAGCTATCGACACCACTTCAAATGTTTATCCTCATCTAGCCACTGAGCATAATCCCTCCAGGGCCTCCAAGTGAAACTAGCCAATATGTCAAGACCATGCCTCCAATAACCCACATCTTTGACATGGGTCTGTGTAATGATGCCTTTTTACATGTAGGAATATGGAATTTTGGCCCCTAGTTGGCAACCGATTGGTGGACAGAACACGATAATGTGCTCCTAAACCCAAACCATCAGAAGGGTAACCCCATAGCTCATAAACCATCCTTGTCGATGGGCTATATCATGTAACTAAAAATAAAGAATCACCAGAAGACATGGCCCCCATGCATATAATGTATCTCTCGCCTACATCCCTATGAGCATCTCACCCCATCCACCTAAAAACTTGTGTCCTCAATGGTCTAGAATCACAACCCCAACTATCAATGTACACAAAATGCATTCAAATTGCTCATATCGCTCTACCAAGGTCTCCTACCTGATCTCATAGCAATCTATCCCCAAGTCTCTGACATCCTCATAGACATAATACTCTTTCAATGCTTGGTATCCTTGGCCTAGATCATCTCTAACCCACTCACCCCGGATGGGCAGTCTCAGTATCCTATACACATCCTCAAGGGTGACCATCGCCTTCCCTATACATGTCTTTGAATTCCATCTCTCAGCAAGTGCAATCAACATACTCCTATTTTCCCTAATAACGGGCATGAAAGTCACATGGTAAAGTCCAAGATGCCACAACCTGTGCTTTTCAGCACTAGTCAACTAATCCCATAACTAGTATGTGTCAGGCAGTCATGACTCTCATGTGTAAATTGGATCAAGTCTATCCTATGGTCAAAATAACAAACATTTTGTTAGTTAAATAGCTTATTCAAACCTCTTTGGCATATGTTATCATAGAAATTTTATTTTATACTAAGGTAAAATGTTTAATAGTCAATTGCATCACAAAAACCTAACAATTGTGTCACATGATCACACTTGTGTCGTACACTTTCATAGATGCGTCGAATGAGTTTGATTGCATGCAACCCCTAATCATTTGCAGTGAAAAACCATAATTGCATCATTTCCTAAACCATTGTGGCATTTCCTACTTAATTGCGTTAAACCCTAGACACTTGTGTCACACATTTGTTGTTGTGTTTTAACAAACCACAGATGTATTGATTCTTAACAATTGCATTGCCAAATCCTAAATCCTAACCTACCCTAGGCATGTTATGAAAAATTGCATCATTTTGCACAAACAATTGCGGTGATCATGATAGCACTTGGGGCTAACAGGAAGCGACACAATTGGCTGTCAAGTTTTCCCAGTGTATAGAAATGAGTGAAATAAAAAATTGACTAAATGGGTTTGTAGCTACTCACCAACTCTCCTGCACCCTCCAGTTGTCTAAAGGTCTACATGTGATACACTCTATGCTCGATGTGGGGAACAAGTGACATCCTAGCTTCCTCTCTCCTCAGAGCTACTCAATCTTCAATCTTCAAATGTGCAAATGAGCCCTTTGACCCTCCAATTTCCTATTTATACCTCCTAGAAATTATGGTTTGACTAGGGTTTGTGCTAACTGCACTTTGTGAGAGCTTTGAAACCTCATTTTTTCTACGCCGAAAGTCCTAAAACTTGTTTCTTTTGTCACCATGGCATTTTTTACTATTAATTTGACTTTTTAGAACAATTTTCAAATTTTTTCAAATTTTTCAAAAAATTGTAATTTTTTTCCAAGGGGGCATAGGTCTACCCTGTTGTAATTAGGGCATATTTTTTACTTAATTTCTTCGACATAATGCAATAAATTGCATTGTATCAAAGAGGGGCAAAATGTACACACTAAAAATTGTCCTAAGCTTGTGACTTCTAAATCCTCCTTCATTTCCCTTTTGCCTTTGATAATTAAATAATTTTTAATTATTTAATTATTTTCTAAAATCATAAGTCTTCTATTAATTAAATAATTTTAATTATTTAATTAATTCATTTCTATCTTTATTCCTCCTTGATTAATTAAATAAATTTTATTTATTTAATTACATCACTAATTAAGTCCCTTTCTTTGTGAAATTAAATAAAATCTTATTTATTTAATTTTTATCCACTTTCCACTATAATTAAATAATTATTTTAATTATTTAATTATTCATTAGCCTCTTCTTTCATAAATTAAATAAACTTTATTTATTTAATTTGCTCCATTCTCTTGAATTTTGAATTAAAACATTATTTAATTCAAAACATTCCCTTTGTCACATTCCTCTATAATTAAATAATTATTTTTATTATCTAATTATTCATTAGCCACCTAAATTAAATAATTTTTATTATTTAATTTCTCTTATTACCTCTTTATACATTCCAATCTTATCTTCCACATCAAGTCTTTATCTATCCATGTCTCAATTAACCTCCACCCTTGATTAAATTATTTATAATTTAATCTTGACCACCAATCCTTATCATTTTCCCTCATTTTTCCCTAACCCTAGTCCATACCTCATCTTTTATTCTTGGCCATTGATTATTGACTTTCAATATTAGCCAAGTTTCATTCAAATTTTTCTTTCCTATAAAGGACCTTGTTCTTGTCATTGTCAATCTATCCACAATCTACATCAAGAGTCTACACAAGCTTATGCTATCTTGCTACCAAGTCTACTATCAAGTCAAGTGCATCCGTAGTCATATAGAATATTCAATGTTTTTCTTTGTCATTATCATTAGGCTACTCAAGATAAATCTAAGGGAAATTATTATATTGAAACAAAATGGATAAGTGTAATGAAGGTGAATCAATGGTGGTATGAAGATTTGGTAATATTATTCCATGTTTTTATGTCTTTATGCTTATTTGTGGTTCATTGTTTATTAGGGTTTGATTTATATGCTTTATTGCATAACCTCTAATATTTTAACCCTAATTACACCTAATACTTATACTCTCGTTTCTTTCAACAAGTTTCTCCTTCTGCTTAATGCATATGCAACTTTGTTGGACATACCACTCCTATGTGTCAACACAAACGTATAACTCTGCAAAAACTCAACCCATCTCATATGTCTCTAATTCAACTTCCCTTGACTATTCAAATATTGTAATTCTTGATGATCTGTATACAACAAAAACTCCTTAGGAAACAAGTAATGTCTCCACTTCTTCAAAGCTTGAACTATGGCATAGAATTCTTGATCATAAACTGAGTACCTTCTTCTTGCATCATTCAACTTCTCACTAAAATAAGCTATAGGTCTTCCTTCTTGACTTAACACTGCTCCAATTTCATTTCCACTTGTATCACAATCCACATGAAATACCTTGTTAAAATCTGGTAATGCTAACACTAGTTGTTTTGTCACCTTTTTCTTCAATAATTCAAAACTCTTTTGTGCTTCGGATGTTCACCTAAATTCTCTCTTATCTCCTCTCATCGTCTCTATCATAGAGTTACAAATGCTATTGAAACTTCTGATAAACTTTTGATAGAAAATCATTAGTCCATGGAATGATATTACTTCTCCAATATTTACTAATGTAGGCCAATCTAAGATTGCTTTCACTTTCTCCGGATCCATTTTCAATCCCTCAGTAGAAATGACAAATCCCAAGTATACCAACTCTGTCTTCATGAAACTACATTTCTTGATATTTATCAGCAACTTCTCTTCTCTTAACCTTTGCAATACTTTCCTAATGTGCAACAAGTTTCCCTCTTTATTTTTACTGAAAATCAGAATATCATCCAAGTAAACAATGAAAAACTTACCCAATAACTTCTCCAATACCTCGTTCATTAATCTTATGAAAGTTCTTAGTGCATTGGTTAATCCAAAGGGCATTGCCAACCACTCATACAATCCTTCATTTTTCTTAAATGTTGTTTTCCATTCATCTCCTTCTTTGATTCTGATCTAATGATATCCATTCTTGAGAAAAATCTTTATAAAATACTTTTCTCCACTCAAAAATTTCATAATGCCATCCATTCTTGCAAATGGAAATCTATATTTGATAGTGATCTTATTGATTGCTCTTGAATCTGTACACATTCTTCACTCTCTATCCTTCTTTAGTGCAAGTATAATAGGTACCACACATGGGCTCAAACTTTCTCTGATCAATCCTTTCTTCAACAACTCTTGAAGCTCCGAGTTCAACTCTACATTCTCTGTCGATGTCATTCTATGTGCTTCTTTATTTGACAAACTTGCTCCCAGTATTAGATCTATTTGATGGATGATACTCTAGACCTCTAGTAAACCATCTAGTACATTTTCTGAGATGATGTCGTCATACTTAGTCAGCAACTCTGCAACTTCTTCATTCTCTCTATTGGGATTCTCTATCTCTAATCCATTGCTTTTCTTTAGAATTAATGCAAAACACATGTTCCCATGCCTCAATCCATCAGTAAATTTCCTTCCATATAACAAACACAATCTAGTAGTGCCACAAAATTTAATATTTCTCTCTTCCTCCAAAGGTATCAACTTGATTCATCTTCCATCATGAATTGCTTTCTTATCATATTGATATGGTCTCCCTAATAATAAATCACATGCATCCATAGGCATAATATCACACAATACTTCATACCTATATGATCCAATATGAAATTTCACTAAGCATTACATTCATTCACTGGAATATCTTATGTTCATCTTGAATCCATTTTATCATATAAGGGTTTGGATGTTTAAATCTCTTCAGATTCAATTTGGATACCATCTCCTAAGAAACTAGATTATCAATTCTACCACTATCAATGATAATTTTGCATACCTTTCCTCTAGACTTACATCTAGTCTTGAATAGACTTTTCCTCTACGATGGTTCCTCAATTACTTCTTCATGCATCAAAGCTCTTCTCATTACCAATGATTTGCATTTCTATATTTTTCCACATGAATTAGGGGATCCAACATGTTCTTCCTCTACATATGATGTTCTTTCAGTATGCTCAATTTTTTTCTAGTACTTCCTTGATGACACTAAAATTCTTTGTCCTTCACCCCAACACTTGAAACAGGTTCCTATGAATGGTCTTCTCTTTGGTCTTCCTTTCTTCCTGGTATCCTTCGTTATGGTAAGAATTATGACCTCCTCTTTTACTGGGGTAGAGACTTATATCCTCCCTTCCTCAGTGGTATGAATTAGCATCCTATTATTCACTCCAGTAGGGTTTCATATCTTTGTTCTACTCCATATATGGTCTTCTTTATTCAGATTGGTTTCCATTCTTTTGAAATCAATTATTTTTCTTTGTTCAAACTTCTTGTTTATTTTCTCTTCTAATTTCAATGCAAACTGGTATGCTTCTTCAACATATGTCATCTTAACCAGGCTTAGTTCTTCTTGGATGTTTTTCCTTAGTCCATTGATATATCTAACAACCTTTTCTTTCCTTACTTAACTATGGCTGGTTTTCATTATCATCTTGTAGAATTCTTTAGTGTTCTCCATTGATGCAATCAAGGTGGTGGAAAACCCCTAACTATCTCAAATTGATTAGACAAAAACAATAAACTAACCCTTGAATCACAAAACACTCAACTTTCCCACAACACTCAACAAGAGGCTTGTATCCCACTAAACTTGTCTTTTCCCAACATATTTTAGAGAAGTTCATCTAAGAATCTTCTTACCACCCTTTGATACTCACAACACAATCTAAAACAACATACCAATAGACTCCATAAGGCTCTTTGAGATAATTTTGAAATCCTTAAGTTTTCCCCTATTTTTAGGACACTAATTAGCCTTGATTTACAAAGGAGGTCCCTTGTAAACACCACCTTGTCACTCAAACTCAAAAAAAAGTGATAATTTGTGTCTCAAAACATTAGAAACCAACATCATTTCTCAAATTCAAACCTTCTAGAACGTTGTTCCCCAAAACCCTCACTTTCAAGCAAGACACCAAGGGTTTATTGAAACTCACAATACCCAGACCTTACTGACACATCCAATGCATCAAACACCTTTCATATACCCTGCATAAACTCACAAAACCATTACATTGACAATCCTTTCACTATTTTTTCAAAACACCACTTTGACACACCATTCTCACATGAAAAATCACTTAGTTTATCCCTAGAGCTTTACCCAATTTCGAACCACATAACTCTGCTTCCTATCAAAACATGGAAACACCTGAAATAAAAAAAAATTGGACCCATTCCATGAGGTATAGTAAGGATAGTAAGTGGAATGGGTCAAACTGCCATTTTATTTGACCTTCAACCCTAAATATAATGATAATAGGGCAGTTTTAGAAAAATACAAAGAACTCCCTCAAAACTTAATGTAAAATGATCAAACCAGATTCAATCAAGAGTTAAGATATTCTTCTATTAACTTGAGATGATTTTTGCATAAATTGAGATGTTTATTGATGGGAAATCTTCAATACAAACTCCAACTTCCTTTAACTTGAGCCTTTCTAGGATTTTATACAATTTCCCTCCAATTTCTAACCTAAAAATTCCCATAACCACTTTTCAAATTCTTGTGACCTTTCATATTCCTTAGAAGTTGCATTTTGACAAGTTTTGCATATGACAATATTTACATTTTGTGAAACTTTTATCAACTTGAAACCTAGGACTTTAAACTACCCTAAAACATAATAAATGGTCTTTTTAGACCTTATTTAACATAAAAAAAACTTTATCACCCCCCATACTAACCTAGACCCACTCAAATTCACCTAGTTACATTTCCCCACATCAAATTTTGCATTATGGTTGTAGATGCTCCTGCACCATCCATCAAGATCTTTCCTTTTCCCTCAGGTTCTGCAATCTTTTCAACAATTCAAGTTCATAATATTTTGGTATGAATTGATTCAACTTTGTCATCATTTTATCCCATTTGATGATTCTTTCTTTTCCTCTTCTATTTTGGTCCAATTGAACTTCTTTCCACTATAATGCAACATGACCTTTCAACTTTGTTTTCGCAAAACTAACTCATTTTGGATCTTCAATTTCATTATATTCAAAGTATTCTTCCATATCATTGATCTAATCAATAAATTCCTTAGGATTCAAATTTCCCACGTAATTTTGAATTTCAACTCTTGGTAACTTACCAATCTTTGAAATTGCCTTCAACATCTTTACTTGATCTAATTCTTCTTCTTCTTCATCTAGGAGTTTTGCAATTTGATTCACATGTTCTGCTTCATCATCACTTTCATCATTCTACCTAGGGTTTAGGCCTTTCCTTTGATCTTCTTTGACTACATCTAACCTAACTCGCATTTTGTGCATCATCTCCAACATTTCATCCATTCTTCTGACAACATTTTCCATAGCAAGCATTCTCCTTTGCGGCATCTCTCCCCACAAATTTGATGCAACTACCTCAATTTGGGGATCTATCCACAAGGGTTTCAACTACCTCACAATCGGTGATTGGTTGAAAATAAATGCAATCGACCTATGATTGGTGATCTATTCAGCTCAAGGAATTCCTTCAGGAATTGATTCTCACTCTAATACCACTTGGTGCAATCATGGTAGGAGGGTTCCAGAAGGAACAGTCTGGACCATGCAACAATGAATCAACACAGTGGAAAAAACACATAAAATAGATATGCAAACATGAATCTTCATTGATATAGAATGATTACATGCAACATTGGCCACAAGGGCCAACATCCAAGGCTCACAAACCTTTCCTTAAAGGCTTACAAACATACAACTGGCCAAACAAGCCTTATTACATGCTCCTGAAGGGTTTATGCAAAAATGTTCTGATCTAAATCTAAATCTACTGAATGATGATTCCTAAATGATTAAAATTCTTATAAATAGGCTCCTAAAACTCCCAAAATAGATCCATGTTGGCCACAAGGGTTAATAACCCACTTGAATGATCAAACATGAAGGTTAGCCACAAAACATGAATAGATAACTTCACACTAAAAGATGTAAACTGTAAATCTCTAAGGTAGGTCCCAATAAACCCAAGGTGCTCTAATGATATTCCATTTAGGTCTAAATTATTTGGAATAGGTCCGTAATAAGAATTTAGGACCAGGTCAGCTCCAAATGCTTTGGTTGGCAAAACAAAAATTTTGAGAGCGATAACTTTCAACAGACAACTACAAATGATGTGAAATTTGGATATGTGGTAGATATCGATGTGTAGATACTATATCCTAATTCTTGAGCTGAGAAACAAAGATTTGGTAAAATGAAAAATGAACTAGTGAAACTGCTACTGAATGCAATGCAATAAAGAATTATTTTTGGTTGATATAGGATTTCTTTAACAACCAGGGATGCTCCTAAATAGAATTCCTATCAAAACCCTTTACTCTATACCTAGGGTGCCAATGTACTGTATAACTATTCATATCCTGCTAATACTGCTGCTTGAAAATTTTGAAATTAATAGCTTTATTAGCAACCAATTTCAATATTAAAACCTCAAAAATAAAATCCTTATCAATTCCCCACCATTTGCATCCCTAACTTTCTCACATTTTCATCATAGTTAGTTGCAATGTTCTTGAGGAAATATACATCCATGAACACATTTGGCACCACCAACTTCCCCAAGTCATAGGTCCATACATTGGAAATGGGAACCTTAGAATTCCTTTTCACATGCTAATGAAAAAAAAGTTTCCATCTGGTAAGAGGTATTTCAGCACCTCTACACTCATATGCATTTTCTACCATTCCAAAGGTAGCACCAAGACCATGAGGTTTGGTAGGCTTCTTAGTTGATCCAAGGAGTTGAACAATTAGGTCTTCATCAAATGACCTTTTTGAAGTAGATGGTTGTTCTTTCGAACAACTCATGATTACAATTCAGGTTTTAACTAGGGCTCTTAAGATTACTACTAACGTTTTTGATATTTTCAAATAGTAGCTAGGGAAATTGGAGTAATTTTGATAATTTAGGGCATTTAAGGTATTTATTATCTTAATTGCAACCCTAGAATAGAAAATTGGATAAAATTCTTGAATACAAATGTACTTACTTTTTTCATTTTTGAAAACCCTAGTTTTCTATAGAAATTCCTTGAGCTCTTTAATTCTCTCACTGAATGCTTTAGATGTTGAATGAGTCAAATTACTAGCTAGTTTACAGAATTGAAGAAATCTCACTGAAGATCTAGTAGAGAGCCATCTTGTTTTCCATTACTCTCATTTCACACAAGCTAGAGCACACAACCATCCATTTTCTAACATTTGAATGTAGGTTGTTAATCTTTGGATGAAAGATCTGATGGTCATCAACAATTTGAACGATTTGAAAATATTTGACATGAGTTGAAAGAATCTTTATAAAATGAGCTTAATCCATGTGGATTCACTTTACATGTCATTAGGAGTGGGACCATCAAAAAAATCAATGGGAAGTAGTTGAGGTTACATGCAAGCCACATGGTAACTTTTCAAAATTCTATGACCTTAATATAAAATTGTCACAAAGAACTTGTGGAATTGTGGAATCCTCCCAAGATCATGCCACATTTCCACATCTCTATCCACCAAATTTACCTTTGACATATAAAACCCACTAGAATCACTAAGAACATGACGTGTCCCTTTTGTGCAATTCTATAGGCTTAAATTAGGTCATCTTGAGATATTCCATGGACTCATGAAATACCTTTAAAATGTGAAACGTATCCCATATTTATCCCTTCAAAAGTTTATGTATCCTCAAAAAATATTTTGGCATCATGTGTCATTCATTTCGTGGTTCTACAAGCTCTTTTTCTTCTAGTAATATGCCTCACACGGAATGGCAGAATCCACTAAAAAGGTGATAGTTGTCGACATTTTAAAGGTTTTGTGAAGCATTATTTTCACTATAAAATATTCTTGCAGAACAAAGAATATAGGTAGTGGGGTCTACATGCTAGGTGTGGGTAACTTAAGGAAATATAAGACACATGCCCTTAAAACAACTTTATGCTACTAGTGTTGGAAGCTTGCTAGTTTTTTCATTGATGGGTAAAAGTACAAAGCTTTGTCACACTTTTATGAAGCAATTGGCCAACACTAATCCAACTTTTAAAGTTGAATCACTAAAAAGTGATATATATGTTTGGAATTTTGAAATGATGTAAACTAATAAAATATTTTTTTTTTAGTTATTTTATGTTTGTATTTTTTTGAAAAAATTTTAAAATATATTTGAATATTTTTTTATAAATTAATACTATAATTTAGTTGTTGATAAAATGCTAAAAATTGATGTTACATGAGACGTCAATCTTTTTATAGTAATTTTTTTTTCCTTCATTTTTTTTATTTGTATTTATAACTTAAAACTTTAGGGCATGGATATATTTATTTTTAATTTTGATAAATATATATTTTTAAATAAATATTAAAATTTGTGTGTATTGGAACTTAGTTATTTCCAGTCGATGTCAACTTTCATGTTAATTATTTATCTAAAATAGAAAAAAAATATGCCATCTTGATATATATTCTTGGGTCTAGGGCATCATATTTTTTCAAAATTTTCTAATAAATTTTACTATTTTTCCTTGACATGGTAATCAACCTAATATTTTGTGTTGATAACCTACATTTACTAAAAATGAAAAGGAAAATTTAAATAATAATTAAACTATTAAATACATACATTTTTTAAAACTAAACTTATGAATCTACAAAAGGGTATTTTTATATATTTAAAAAAAAAATTACATGAATAGAAGTTGTTGAAACATCAAGTTTTTCAAATAATTTTATTTTTTTGGTAAATTGGACTCAAAGTGGTGCTAAATATGCATTTAGTCAATAATTTTAGTTGGAAAATTTGTGGACATATATAACTTAGCTAGAATAAATTTTACAAGATCATATGTTTGACCAAAATTAATTTTTAATTAAAAATACTTAAATTCGCTTGTGTTAATAAGTTAGTCAAATGTGTGACACAGCTTTGTGTTGATATCCTGATGTCAACACCTAGCATTGCAGTTTTTGGAAGCTGGTGTTGCCATTAGTGTTGTCATTGATGTCAACTCTTTTTTGGTGGAGATTGTTGGAAGATTGAGTATAGTTGGGAGATTGTTGGAGCTTGCTAGTAATGTTGGATGTGTTGTGGTTTGATGTCATATTGATGTCAACCCTAGTGTGGAAAGTGTTGGTGTTATTGGAGATTGTTGTAGATTGTAGATGTGTTGGATAAATGTTTGTAGTGTTGCTAATGTAGTTGGTTCACTTGGTTTCCAAGTGATTTTAAAAAAATTTGAATAAAAGAGTGTGCAATTCAATAGAGGTGTGTTCAGTGCTGTGCTCTAAATTTCCACATGGTTGAAAATATGCTTGTGCAGTATGGATATGATGATCAAAGGTGTTCAAAGGAGTTATATCTAGAGTTTCAAGTTCTAGATCGTGTGACAATGGAAGATGTGTTTGACAGAGTATTTGTCTATGAAGGAGTTTATCTAGGAGAAATGGAATTGATCCATATTTCTCTATTTTGGAGTTTCTTGGCTTGCAGATCTGGGAACATGCTTATATTGTCTTTATATGCTTTCCCTTCAGGTTTCAAATGCTAAGATGTTCTGCAAGGTTGATTAGTGAGTTGTATGTGTGTGCCAATGTATCTGGTTACAAAGAATGAAAGTGATGTTCAATTTTAGGTGGTTGTGCTATTAGTGTTGAATATTCTAATGATGTGGAACATTATTAGATGTTGTGGAGAGTTTTTTTGTGGTCTGTGAGATGTTTCTAGACTTGGATAGGTGTGTATGTTTTCGCTTGTTGCACGTTTGCGGTGCATATGTTTCATTAAGGCTGATCTAATTGAGATTGTTTAGGTTATGGACGATATAAATGCAAGGTGAATTGTTGGAGATGTGTGTGGATCTATGTAGAAGTGTTAAAGATGTGAATTTGATCAAGTGAGGTGATATGAGTGTGAGCTTAATTCCTATGACTCCATATGCAATGAGTAGAAGGTGTCTACATTTTTAGTGTGCTTGAAGTTACTAGAGGCAGTCCATTGAAGGTTGTGGATGGTAAAAAGTTGTAGAGGTGGATTTCTTCTATTTCCTTGAGATATTGAATCTCTTTGTAGTATTCTTCTTCTATTCTTCTTTCCTCTTGGCAATGAGTCACCTGGTAGTGAGCCTTTCTTTGTTTTCTGGGTAGTGAGTCTAATTGTATTTGTTATTTCTATTCATATATATGTGATCTAATCCTCACCATGGTTTTTCCCTTCTTGGGTTTTCCACATAAATCTGGTGTTTTTATGTATTTGGTTATGTTTGCATTACTTTTTAATATGTTTACATTCTACTAATGCATGATAAGGGTTTGAATACTAATGAGGGATTGAATTTTTTAATGTACAACTAATTTTTCCCTCTCAATTTTCCTATGCATCTAATAATTTGTATCAAAGTTTTGGTTCCTTGGAGAAAGCTTAACTACTTGAGGTAGATCCAAATGGCTCACAAAAAGGGTGTCAAAGATCCTATGTTTGATGGAATGAATTATACCTATTGGAAAGCCAGGATTGAATCCTTTATGTTTTCTCTTGGATTTTGTGTCTAGCAATTAATTGAAAAAGGATATACTATTCCTTCTATTGGTCTCAAAAGTGATGATGAGATCAAGGATTATGAGAGTAATGGTAAAGCAAAGAATGTTATTCTGATTGGCCTCTCTAATTCTGAACTTGTGAAGGTGATAATTCTAAAATTTGTTAAAGATGCCCAAAAAAATTTGAAGGGTATCTATGGAGGAGATGATAAAGTCAAGCAAGCAAAGATGTGGAGCTACAAAGCCAAATTTGAAACCCTAAGGATGTCTAAAGATGAAGATATTACAGCCTATATGCTCAAAGTGGATGAATTTGTCAATACAATCAATGGTCTTGGTGGTAAGTTGGAAGAAAGTGAATTTGTGAAAAGGTACTAAGTACTCTTCCTAAAACTTATAGTTCTAAATTTGTTTCTATTGAGGAAGCTCAGAATTTGGATATTTATTCTAGAGATAAAATGTTTCATGCTTTAATTTCTTATGAATTGAGAGAGTTTGGACAAGATGTTATATTTAAAGAAACCAATTCTAAAGTTTGCAAGGTAGAGAAGGTTCATGAATCAGATCCAGATGATCTTGATGACCTGTGGATGTAAATTTTGTAAGAAGGTTGAGAAAGGGAACTAGAAAATATAAAGGCAATTTACCCTTTAAATGTTTCAATTATGGAAAGACAGGTCATTATGCTTCTAAATTTCCAATCAAAGTTGTAAATGAATAACATAAGGATCATAAAGATAAATCTGTCAAGAAGAGTTATTATGTTGAAAAGGAAAATAGTGTATCTAATGATGAGGAATCAAATTATCCCAATGATGATAGTGATGAATGCTTGTTCATGGCTTTCAATGTTGGAACTAATTCTACCAATACTAAAAGATGTACGAAGGAAAGTGATCCAGAAATAGGTCACAATATTGAAGAAACTATGGTGACTACTTTTCATGCAAGAGAGGAAAGGAACTACTAGATAATTGATAGTGGATGCTTGAATGATATGACAGGTGATAAGAGTAAGTTTGCTAAAATTCAATAGTATGATTGTGGTTTTGTTAAGTTTGGTGATGATATATCTTCTAAGATTTATGGAAAAGGTTCAATTAGCTTTGATGGAAAGCATAAAATAGATTATGTTCTTTATGTCAAGGGTCTCCGACATAATCTTCTAAGTATAGGACAAATGTATGGAATAAGATATAATCTTGTGTTTCATGGTGATGGTTGTGAAATCAGAAAATGAAGATTCAATACTTTGTTGTTACAAAAACACAAACAAAAGGTAATGTTAATTAGCTCAAAGGTGGTGGTGTTAAGTTTTTTATGTCTCAAGTCAATGAAAGTTGGCTATGACATAGAAGGATGGGTCACATCAATTCTGATAGTCTAGTGAAGATCAATTCTACTAAAGTTGTGAAAGATCTACCAAGGATTACAAAGCCTATCAATTCAACATGCAAGGAATGTCAATTTGGAAAGAAAATAAAGAAGAGATTCAAGACTAAGAAATCTTCTACTGCAGTTCCTTTAGATTTGGTGCATACAAACCTATGTGAACCTACCAAAACAAGAAGCCACTAATACAAAAACAGCAATAAATGACTAAAAGAACTACTAAAAATTAGTCACATGATCATTAGTTTGGTCACATGACCATTAGTAGTTTATTGCCAGTCATTTATAACGTGACCAAATTCATGAATAAACCAATTTTAGTCATTTATTGGTTGTTTTAATTGATCAATTTGGTGGTATATTTAGTCATTGATTGTTGTTAACTGGTCATTTATTTAGTCATGGTAGTCATTTATTTAGTCATGGTAGTTATTTATTTATTCATGGTAGTTGTTTATTTATTCATGGTAGTTGTTTATTTAGTCATGGTAGTCATTTATTTAGTCATGGTAGTCATTTATTTTAGTCATGGTAGTCATTTATTTAGTCATTGTAGTCATTTATTTCAGTCATGGTAGTCATTTATTTTAGTCATGGTAGTCATTTATTTAGTCATGTTTTAGTCATTTATTTGGGTGAATTGATGATTCAAGTTACAAATCAAATCTAACTTAATTAATCCTAAAAAAATTATGCATATAAACTTCAAGTATCATACATATTCAAATGTTGGGAGAAGCACCATGAAATGAAGACTAAAATGCTTGAACAAATATGATTGATCAAACACAAGCATATCACAAACCAAGAGGAGCCACAACACATTATTTATGAGTGGAGAAAAAACCACTCTAAAAATTTATTGAAGAATATTACACTCCCTCTTTTTCTGATTAGACACATATTTTCCTTAATCATCCAAAATCTTTATGCATTCGCCCCATATATTAAGAATTCTTACTTTTGTTTTGATCTAACAAAAAATAAATAAAAAATTGTGAGAGATACATTTAAAATAGTGGCCGGCATATATAACTAAAACATACTCCTAAATATAGCAAAAATTTAAAGCAAATACAACTATATAATTGGTAAAGCACTATTGTTAGAAATCATTGCATCAAGTTTTTGCTCTCTCTTAACCTATATATTAGCTATTCATTGCTGAAAAATAAACATAACAAAAATATATTTTACCCAGAGAAACTCTTTTGCTTTCAAGTTTTAAATGGCTCTATGATACACAAATAAGCTTCCTATGAACTGGGAGATCTATCTTCATGATCTTTATAGATAAAAACAAGAAATGAAAGAAATTTTAAAAATGAAATAGTAATCCTAGATATACAATATCATAAATATATACACTAAAAAACCAAAAAATACTGACATGATACATCTAGTATAAGAGAATCAAATAATTGTCTTTTTACTATAACCCATAAACTGCTTTGCAAACCCTAATTATCAACAAGGATTATTGGAGCTCCTTCAAACTCTTCCTCGCTAGTATTCACCTTTCACTTCTCCAATTTGGTGAATTGCAGCCTAAAAATAGTATTGATAAGCAGACTTCAAAGTTTCAGTATCTATTACAATATAAATTTACAAATGAAACCAAATCAACTCTCAACTATACAAAATACACTGATGGAGAGTAGCCTCCTATTAGTCTCCTTTGAATAGTACAGCATGCACTTTGACCCATGTAATGGGACTGCTCCAGTTATACCATGAACTAAATGTGTAACTAGATAGAAAAAGTGTAGAAAGATCAAAAATAAGTTTTTGAAAGAATGTAGAGACCATGTTTTTTTTCCACCAATGGAAAGAAGATTGAACTACAAACCCTGAAAACAATCTACAACATCCTTATTGAGTTATCTTTAAAAAAATCCCATGACGACAAAAGATTTTTTCATTCAGAATATTTTCATAACTAGATTATAAATATGAACGAATGTAAAGACAATTAAAAGTAATATATATGATGGGAGCAGAGAGATAGTTTTGCTACTCAACAAAGGCATTGGGAGAAAAGGACATACATCCTCATGGCATGCCTAATGTTAACCCATCTCAAACACCTGTGGACTACTCACATACATATATTGTATTTGAAACATCACAATTGATTCATCTTTCATTATAAGGACTTTTAAGTTTATGTTTATTTTGCCCTATTTTGCTATAGCAAATGGAGTTTTGTGAGTTAGGGCATGAGATCGCCCTATAACCATGTAGTTGTGGTAGCAGAAGCCTAATGTAGGAGGAGAGAATATTAATAATGGGTATTGGATGAGAGATCTGACCCCTAGAAATTGGCTTCCTCAAGATCATTTCCATGACATAGACGTGGTCTTACGGCCGCTACATTGCCTACTTGGTCACTACTAGTTTCAGCTCATCCAAATTCCTCCTCACTGGTATTGACCTTTCACTTCTCCAATTTGGTGAGTTGCAGCTTGAAAATAAGGTTTCGATGAGGGTTTTAGAGTATGTTTATTAAAATGAAAATTATGGTCAAATTTGCCTGCACAAATTTGCCTGCTAAAAAAATTTCAAAATGGAATCAAAATTAAATAAACTACAATATATAATTAATCTCCCACTTTTGCATATTGTTATATAATATTAAATATATTATTAATATTATAATATTATAATTATATTATATTATATTATTAATTATATAATATTATAATATAATAGTATATAATATAATATGATATAATATTATATTATATTATATTATATTATATTATATTATAAATATTATATTATATTATATTATATTATATTATAAATATTATAT